>OX637336.1:6388652-6724858 GCA_951799405.1 Agapetus fuscipes
ATTATTTGTGAATTTGTTAAGGTGTTAAACTTTTGTAGGTACAATAGTTTAAAAATAATTGAATACAAACTCTACTTTGACTGGGTCCTACAGTACTCATCCATTCCAGAGCCACCAAAACCTAGAAGAACTCAATCCTAGATGTTGTGGACTTATATCTGTTTCTGTTGAATGTGTATCATGTGAACATAACATTGTTATTGTGTTGTATATCCAGTGGATGTTTTGACTAATTTGTTTTCTTGGTTTTTTTTTCTGTGTGCTTTTTTGGGCTTCCGATGAGAGGTGGACCTAACACAAATCATCCGGTTTTATCTATAATGGTAAATGATTAATACAACTAAGGAGTCTGTTGTCTGTGTATTGTCAGGTATGGCTGTCGGTACAATGCTTCTGTTCATTCTGTAATTCCATCAACTGTTCGGCTGGCGCACCGCATCATCATCACTAACCTGCAACAGTCACCTCGCCTGCTTCTCCACAGTACAGTTCACTAGGATGATCAGCATTGTTTTCCATTATCATATTCTTTGATCTTGATTCATTTAGACTTGATTTGAGTTGCTTGATCTGTTTTTTAGTATACTTAAAATGATCACCTGTTTTAAATGATTGAAACTATCCTGACTGATAATTTAGGATGAAATATAATTCTGCTTAGTTGTTTGCAGAAGAAGTAACCTATTTCAAAGTTTCAATGGTTTATATGAAGGTAAATTCTTATAATGTGTTACTCATTGCAAAAGTCTTCAAGAATTTTATTTGGGGACTTTTCACAATAAATACAAAACAAATATACACGTTTGACACCCTGCCTGATGTTTTACCTTAACGTTTCTTGCATGTTCACTTGAGTAGTTGAGCACTTGTGCATGTCTTCCTTCCTCGTCACACGCTGCACTCCTGAGTAGCTAGTGATCGTTAGCAAAGCCTTTATATTGTGACTCACGTATGTGGGATAATTATTTTCCTGGAATTATTTTCTTGCAGTAAATGAAAGAGATAATTGAATGGGCACCTGTCATACAGATCGAATCCCGGCACGCCGACGCAACCCCGGCGGCCAGGACTTTATTGGCGTGTCTGCGGGCGGCGCCAACGGCTACGGCGAGCTGCCTCCTCACCTGCCCGCCCACGCGCTGGCACACGCGCACCCGCACGCCTCCCCGCAGCGCCCGCTTCCTGTCCGAGGGCGAGCTGCTCCGCGCAGAGCTGGCCCGGCCCCCCACACGCCCCGCCAACACCAGCGACAACATCCGCGAGCTGGCCGGCTCCCCCCAGCGCGGCGTCTACCTCTGGAAGGACACCAGCCCGGGGCAGGCGCCTCCGCCCTCCGCTGGTCCCCCTGCTGCTCCCGCCTACCACCCCGCGCTACGCGGAGGCGTGGCCGTCCTGCCTGCCCTGCCGCAGCCCTCCCCGCATGCGCCCCGTCGCCGTGGGCCTCCCCAGCACCATCCCCTGCATCCGCACCACGCACACCATGCCGCACACAGCAGCACCAGCAGCACCAACCCCCACCAGCCACATCAGCCACACCAGCAGCCGCCCAGGCCCATGAGCTTTGTGCGGGCTCTGGAAGTCTCGGATTCTCTGGGCTCCGGTCAGGGCCGGGGCTCCGGCGCCGCAGCCGCCTGAGCGAGCCTCCGAGTACGACATGAACTACGAGATATCCGTATAGGGCTGGCCCCGGCACTGAGCGTGCCACCCAACATCTGCCCCTCCCTCTTCTGTTCCCCGCTAGCCGCTCCTCCTGCCCTTCTCAACAACTCTCATTTGTAAAATATATTTTTATCTGTGTGTGTATAAATGAGGGTAAAACCAGTAATATTGTAATGGACCTCGGTGAAATTATAGGATATTAAATATGATAAGGTTGGCCGGGTTCTCGAGGACTGAGACTGGGGATAGGAGTGCTTGTGAGAGGAGTTCATGTGGTCCCTGACCTGGACTCCTGACGTGAAGGTGATTACAGACTTCGAGATATTTATATAATCCTGATAAATTATTACATAACAGTGTGCTAAGATTACTAATAAATGTTAATTAAAACTCATTGTGATTCATTATTTTAAATAATGCAGCATCAACATTGAATCATCCAGAAACTTTTACAAGATGGAGAATTGACAGAAATTCAAAATGGCTATGATTTTATTGGCCTTCCCTGCATTTCACATTTTCAGAAATTCAACACATGCAAAGTATTTATTGTGTGTATTCAAATTACTAATTTCAGTTCTAAAACCTCAAGTTGTAGCATTTAAATAGTAATTGAGAATAGCAACTATTTATTGTTCAATAGTGTGATTTTAAATCACCTTTTCGCAGATATTATGAAATTAAATTTAAAAAACAAACATTATTTATTCTAAATTATGTTTTACTCTCATCAATATGTAAAGTCATTATTTTTAAGATAACATGTTAGTTTTTATTGTTTACCTATATAATAATAATTTGTTTATTCAATTATCCTCAAATATTGAGGTCTACTTGCCACATCTTCTTAGTGAATATTTTCTCCAGTGATGGAACATTGCTTTCCCCTTCAGGTATCTATTAAGTTAAAGTGCATCCCTTGTGGCAATAAAGATTTGTTTGAATTATTCGTTATTTTAATTTATAACAATCGTCTGAGACCTGATTACTCTTATAATTATACTTACTCACTATATCCTACAAAAATAATAACAACCCAAAAGGGATTCAGGGATTCATATCAAAATGTGACCAATATGATGGACCTACCAACATATTGTTTAAACTCTGAAATATTGTAACAGATGGAAAAAAACAAATTGTATTCTGATTACATTGAGTGGATACTGCTATCACATAATCTGAAAACAATTTATGTCTTTTAAGATGAATGATTCACAAGTTAATACCTCATATTCAATCAAATCTGAATATTGGATTGTATTAAATTATTGGAAGTTTAATACTACTAAAACCTGTATCCAGAAACAATTCTTTCAGAGCCCATAACGCTATGAGTGAAATCAAACCATGTAACTGGTGGGTAAAAACAAGCAATCACATGCTCGGAATAAACACATAGCATTGAGAGCTGTCATATGACTGGCAGTGAATACTGGGGCTAAGTGTCATTTAGTATTCGTGGAAAACAATATAAACCTGATGACCAATAAGGGAAACAATGAATTATCACAGTACAGCTTAAGCCTCTCAAAGTGCGCCAATCCATTCTATAATGTATGAATCGGTCTCTCATATTTGCCTGAATACTTTATACTGTCTGAATTTTTTCTCAAAATTTACCAAATTTTCTTTGTTTTTAGTACTCCCAGTATAAAAGTACACAATACAAGTAAACCGTAGTGTAAACTAGAACTCTCACTAGCTCAGTTTCAGTTTCCATGCATTTGTTGGTTAAGGACTATGTTTTATACTTGGGGTCTATAATCTATAATCTAAGTTGCAAGGATATATTCATTCAAAGCTCTCAGATGTATGCCCACAAACAAACACGTGTAGTTCGTGCTTACAAATGCTGATTGTGTACTTACAAATAAAATCCAAACCTCAAATGAACATAAGCCCTGCAACTCTTGCCGACATTCCCTGAAACAGGGGTGACATTGGCAAAGTGAACCTGATGCAAAGGGTGCTGATTGAATAATGTCATGACATATTGATAACACTATCATTTTAAAATAGCCATTAGTTAAATGAATTGTACACAATTTCTATAATATCTATCATGTAATGTCCTTTAAATTATTTTATTATAATGGAACATTTTGTTTGCAGTTAGTTGTATGATAAATAATGCTAGGTTGACGCGGTGAAAGTATATCTCACTTTTCATAATAACAAGTCAGCCCTGTTTGTTGCTTCTCTGAAAAAAACATTCATTGGAAATATGGAATCTGGTGCGTGAGAAATGAATAGTGTGTATATAAGTTAATGCCTTTTAAAAGCCTTGAGTAGAAAATGAAGGACATTTTTACCATCTCGGGGTGGAAATGTAGACATTGAGTGAAATGAAAGTGTGTGTAGCTATTTCTTGCAATTTGTAGAAAAAATATTTGATTTCAATTCGTACAAATCATTTCTCTGCAATCAATTTAAAGAATTTTAAATGAAATGAAGTCTCAGCTAACTGGTTGAGGTAATGCTGGAGAGTTGCTTTCCGGGATCTGTTGCTGTGGTTTGTGGAAGCTGGAGCATCCAGATGTTTCGCCCGTATGATGATGAAGATGGGCTGATACGTCCATCTTCAAAACGTCCGGAAGCTTCAGCTCTTACAGACCACGGCAACAGATCCCGGAAAGCAACTCTTCAGCATCATCAGCCGGCCGTGTAAACCTACAACTCCTATAGTTGAAGTAACTTCACTCATAAAGACCTGAATATTGAATTTTTCACACTAACATTTTTAAAATCTTTATTATAAAATAATTAAAAATTCTTGTAAAATTTGGAAAGCAAATGTCATCTTTATAAGTGAGCTGTATAAAAGCAAAGACGGGATTGTAATATTTCTTACGCTAATGAGATAGATATGTAAAAACTTAGACAGTGTCATTCTCTGTGCTTCTATGATATATTTGTCTCATTTTTTAAAAATCCTAGATTACCATCTTTGATTCTTTATGTCACAAATAATAGTTTACTTTCATGCAGAAAATTCCATTGTCATACAAGTCTGAAATTTATTTTTATGACTCAGAAGGCAGATAATGTCTTGAAAATTTCACAGAAATTAATTTTGGCATTCAGATCATTTTGAACTTATTTTTGTATATTTCAACTTAACAAAGCTTAGTTATATTGACCACTTTTACACCACTCATTGAATATTCCAATCAGGGAATTTTCAGTAGTGGTTTAGGTTATTTGTGCCAAATGATACACCCAGAATGTTTGGAGATCTTATCTCCGTTTGATAATTCAATAGCCACTCTTCCACTGACTGTCTCTTCCGCAATCCCTTCAAATATGAGAAGCAGAAATGAGTCATATAGAATCAAAGGCAAAAATCGTGGATTTAAAAAAAAAATATAAATGTATATAAAAATTTGAGAAAATGATTTCCTGTATTTTGGTATATTTATCTCATTTACAAAAAATAATCCTAGATTGTAGCCTTTAATTTTATTTGACTCAAATGCAATGTTGCGATGACAGCAAACTTCCGTGTTGTGTTTTGAACATCTTATATTTTATATTGTTGCATTTTTATAATTTAAATCTTTTTATAAATACTTGGATATAATCCTTATGATTGACATTGAAAATGATTACTAAAATAAATTTTGTAAATATGAATTTTTGTAACATATCATTTTTAAAATGCTTAGACATAAGAACCTTGGATGATGAGTATTACATTATATAATATTAGCTATTGTAATTTTCTGTACATTTTGTAAATTACTTTTGATGAATCATCCTTTCCTCAATTTTTGAAAAATATTAACATTATTGTTTTGTTTGAAATGGCATAAGGGTTTTCATCGAGTTATTGACTAATATTATAAACAATCAAGTTTTGAAGTAATTTAGGGGTGCAAAGACTGTTCGAGCATCTTACAGAGGTACACGGATCATAATCAACGTAGTTGTAAATGGAACTACCAGTGCCATCTTCTAAGTGATCACTTTTGACCAATAATCGTTAAGTTAGCTGTGCTGTTTTGCATGCGGTTTCTGAAAAAACATTACATGTTATAAGAAATAAAAGGTACAACCGCGCTTGGGGTGCTAGTGCCACGAAACGGCACTATTAAATTGCCCAATTTTTATTATTATCATAAGATGGTGTAACAAGGAGGTCATATAAGGAGCATTGAGTTAAAGCAAACAAAATAATGCCCATCGATTTTATCAGTTGTTAGTCCTGAATATCACAGCAGTGCCCTCGCTCAATTGCCACTTATGAACATTAAGATCTGTGTATAACTGTATTGTGTCGGATTGATGTTTCCTACATGTGAAATATAATTACTATTGACTTGTCATCTCATTGCCAATGGGGTTCCCACACAAACACCTGAATTACCTCTTGTCATCGATCAATATAAAATAAATAGATGGCGTGTTTGAGTGGTTTCACATGGGAACGCAAGTGCCACAGAGCAAAATAGGTATACAGTGAAGGTGGAAGCACAATATAGCAGGATGTCAAACATAAATGAATTGTACATAACTAAAGACAGATATATTCTAGTATTTTTTTAATGAGATAAATATAACTTTTCAAATTGTTTTGGTGAAACATTGTGGAATTCCATTTTAAATATTTGATTCAAAAAATATTAATAAATAATTTTTAGAACACTTAAATGAAAAAACTTTGTTTTAATCCACTGTGAGTATTTATTTTTTGAAAAAACGTTTTCGGAGATCATTCTCCATCTTCAGTATATAAGAAACTGAAGATGGAGAATGATCTCCGAAAACGTTTTTTCAAAAAATAAATACTCACAGTGGATTAAAACAAAGTTTTTTCATTTAAGTGTTCTAAAAATTATTTATTAATATTTTTTGAATCAAATATAATTATAGATAAATATAATAATTGAAAATGATTGAATATAAGTATTTATCATTTTGGAAAAAAATCTAGATTGCCGCCTTTGATTCTAGTCTCGACTCAAAAGCAAGCGGCTTAAGGTTCATTCACATTAATAACATTTTGGTAGAATATTTTCTCAGCAATCGTTGTCGGTTGCCTGGGAACTGATGGTAGCAATACCTCACTGATAACCTAGGACACGCCCATGGCGTTCCACCTATTCCTTTTATATTGATGGATACCTCGTGTACATAACTTCACATTTTAATTAATTCATCTCCCGTAGGATCCATATGTGTATGATGTATATAGTGGTAAATGATATCCCAGAGTAATCAATGATTATATATTTTTAATTTGAATCTTTGTAATAAACAACTTAATACTGAGATGTTTGCATGACTGCCAGCAGTGGGAGGTACTTAACGCAAAGTGGAAAATGAATTGATGAATAATATTATTGATTTTAAGTGAGTTGCATTCACCAATAAAGAAGTAACTTTTTCTCAAATATGACTTTGTTTTATTCTGTTACATTAGAACTTCACATACCTACTCATTCCAGCCATCTGCAGAAGTACGTGCTACCAGCTTATTACATCTGAAGACTTATCTTGGCCTAGAATCTAGGCCAAGGCGTATGTCTGCATCTAGGCCCTAGATGCAGACATACGCAACTAGCGAGCATTGGCAAAAGTTAAGGAGAATCTTCGATTCAGCCATGGCCCACCTAGGGCTGTCGAGCTCATGGTAACTCTTTTAACACCAAAGCTATGTAGGAGTTGTACTTTAGATTCTAATAAAGAAACAAGTGGCAGAGGATCATTCAGTCGCTACCCAGGACGGATGTTCAAGCAGGCATTAAGATCACTCTGTGGTCAAGATGGCTGGACAATGCGGTCAGTAGACGTGGATGAGGCTGAACAAGGCATGCTAGGGAGACGTAGAGAAAATCGGAAGAGGCCTTCATCCAAAAATAGAATGACAAGGAGCTTGAACTGTCACAAAAAAAAAGAACTATAATTTTTTTTTTTGATTTGATAATGTGTGGAAGTTTGTAAAAAAATATATAACATATTACATGCGCTTTTTAAAGAGAAAAATATACTTAAATCATTTTGAAGGTAATGATACAATATGTTATGTTGTACATATTGTGTTGTACGTAATCCATTGAGTTATGATAATAATAACATTTTCTTGTACTTCTATAAAATATTACACAGGAACGTCTTAATTGATTCGTATTTCGATTTGACCGGTCCGTAGTCTAGTGGTTAACACTTCTGACTCGTAATGGAAGACTGTGAGTTCGAATCCCGGCGAAGCACAAAAAAATACATATACCATTTATATTTTCAAATATTATGCTCTTCCCTGGGTGAAAAATTCATATACCTACCAACCTTTACCAAAAACCAGTCACTTAAGTCTATCCAGCCTTACAGCAACTGGCTCTTGGTTGAGAATAAGTGCTTTTGATAGCGACGACCAAGCTCGCAGAGGGCTCTTGAGGTGTGATTCACACAAAAAACAAATAAATCATCCTAATATTATTATTCGTATTCTAGAATTTGAATTTGCCGCTAAAACCAATATGCGGCTATGTTCAGATTTATATTGATCGTTCTTTTTCCGGTTGGATGTGAAAACCGTGAGTAGATAAGTTATTTTTACTACAAAGATCTGTTAGAATCCGAGAAAATACCGACTTATATTGCATCAAAATGTAATGGATTTGCATCGAATATATTGTTTGATAACTATTTCATAGTATTTATGTCAATCGTAGATAAATTCAACAGAATGAGACATTCTTCTTATTGAAACGTCAAACTGAAATTCTAACCTAGACTTGTCACGTAAATGCTTGTTTTTATTGGCTAACCATCCTTCAATTTCAATAATTTCTAAACATAGCTTACTTTGGTTGGTGTGCTTTCATTTTACGTAAAACTGGTGGTAATATTATTTTGTTTTTATTGCAGAATCAAAATGGGTAAGATTATGAAAGTTGGGAAGGTGGTGCTCGTCCTGAGCGGACGATATGCCGGTCGCAAGGCGATCGTTATGGAGACCTGTGACGATGGCTCATCCGAGAAGCCTTACGGATACGCCGTGGTGGCAGGAATCGACAGGTATCCCCTCAAAGTGCACAAGCGATTGGGGAAAAAGAAGATCGACAAGAGATCTAAAATAAAGCCATTCATCAAGGTATTTACTAACTTCTATAAGTTACCTTTACTTAGAATAGTGTCAGGTAACGAGATATGGCTATGTGATTGTGTTAATGATTTAAAAGTGAAGTTTAAAGTGCGGTAGTAGTTTGGTTTTGAAATCTAGAGCTTTGTGCAATCCTTACCTTAGACATTTTAGTCGTCGGTTGAGCCCACGCTTTGACAAACTAATGATGCATTTGTTTGAAGACTTGTCAATCCAAGATGGCTGCAAGCGAACAGCTGATTTGTCTTTATACAAATATTACCAAATTTGGTAGGTAAGAATGACCGTGGGGATGAAACTTCCAGCCCGGGCATCATTAATTTGTCTAAGCGTGGGCTCAACCGACGACTAAAATGTCTAAGAATAGCCCCGTTAGGCCTCATCAACCCTAGCGCTGCAGTCAAGGTACTGTTTATTCCATTTGAAGTTGAATGCAAGTAAGACGAAAGTATTGATTTTTGAAAGAGATGATGAAAATATGAATTATGAATTTAAAATTAATGGAATGAATGTTGATGTCGTAAATGAGTTTGTATACCTGGGAAGTAAGTTTGATAAAGATGGAAGAATGACCGGTGAATTTGAAAGAAGAATAATAAAAGGCAGGTGCGTACTGGGTGCTACCGCTAGCATCGCCAAAAACCAGAATCTTTCAAAAAATATTCGACTGGCGGTGCACGGTGGTATACTAGTGCCCACTCTGATGTATGGAAGTGAAGCCTGGACAGTGAGTGAAAGTGAGATTAGTAAAGTTCATACGGTAGAAATGGACTACTTAAGAAGTATGATTGGAAAAAGACGGAGTGATAGGGTGAGGAATGATTTTGTTAGAGAGGAATGCGGTGTAAGAGAAAGTGTGAAAGTAAAGATTAAAAGAAGTATACTTAGATGGTTTGGACATTTGGAGAGAGTGAATGAGGAAAGAATGACGAAGAAAGTATATGCTGCAAGAATTGATGGATGTCGTGGAAGAGGAAGACCGAGAAAGGTATGGATGGACCAAATTTTCGAAATAGCGAGTGAACGGGATATCCAGAGTCATAATAAACGGAGAGCTTGTATGAAAAAAGTTATGACTCTGGATGAAATGAAAGAAGTATGCAAGGACAGGAATAAGTGGCGGCTAATCTGCAATGCTGATTTGTAATGTCGGTTTATTAGCTTGCTACATTTTTTGCATAAGACATTTTTGGCTTTTTTTGTATAGATTTATTTTTAAGGTTTTGTTGTTTTCTTATACTTAAATGTTTTTTATTACTCGTATTCCTTGACTTAAAGGTTGGTATGAGGTTGACCACCCATACTGTAAAGAATGGTTCACTTTGCCAATGTCACCCCTGTTTCAGGGAATGTCGGCAAGAGTTGCAGGGCTTATGTTCATTTGAGGTTTGGATTTTATTTATGAGTACACAGTCAGCATTTGTAAGCGCGAACTACACGTGTTTGTTTGTGGGCATGCATCTGAGAGCTTTGAATGAATATATCCTTGCAACTTAGATTATAGATAGATAGATGTGTTTCAAAAACCTGTCCCGTTTTATATTGCCTCCTGACTTTTGTTAACAATGGAGTCAACGCAAATTCTCACAGACTTCTAGTGTTAAATTTGAGTGAGCTGTTTTGAATTGTTGAATACTTATCTGACTTGTCAATTTGCAGAATACCTCCTCATTCTCATTCTCACAGATCTGGGGATAACAATTATTAGTCAATATTAATTAGTTAATTTTCGTGCACAACTGTTTTTCCTCATTACAGTAACTACCTTCAGCAAGCTGTGATTTAACTTTTAATTGGAATTTATAGTTGTACTTTTTAATCCAATTCAGTAACCGATTTATCAGAAAGAACTAAAGGCTTTTTGAATTAACAGCACTAGAAATGCTCACAAAAGCTTCTATGAATGATGAAGGCACAAAAAGCACACCCACCATATGTTTTAGTTGTAGAGTAATGAATGTGTTGTGTTCCAGGTCATCAACTACAACCATCTGATGCCCACCCGCTACACAGTGGAGCATGTGGACCAGAAGATTAAGATCAAGGACTTGAAAGATCCCATCAAGAAGAAGAAGCTGCGATTCGCAACCCGTGTCAAATTCGAGGAGAGGTACAAGAGCGGCAAGAACCAGTGGTTCTTCCAGAAGCTTAGATTCTAAATTCTTATTTCATACACATAACAACAAAATGTTAATAAACACTTATTAACAAAATTCAACATTTTTTTATTGACAAAAGGTACGAACACACATGATTTCTCGATACTTGATTTTAAACTCAAAATTTATGGGGAAAATTACTTAAGTTGAATTAGGGTAGCAGTAAATCAAATTAAGATTCAGTGTAAGAAAGTAGAGAGTTTAGAAGCTGCAGTAATGAGTTTCAGACAGTGTCAATAGTTGAAGTATTTTGGTCGGATTCCATCATCATCATTAAACTTTGCTCGGCGACCAAATGGATCTGCAAAAGTGACCATCTTTCCAGTCTTCCCTGCGGCAACATTAGGGCTCGCTTCTCTATCAGACATATTCTCCGATGACAATTCTTGTGTCTTCGTTTCAGGATGATACTGGAAACAAAGCAATTTATTACTTTTGCATAATATATCTTGGTGATTTATTTTCCTAGATTTCATACAAATTTTATGGTACTACTTGGTAACTAATTATTTTTCTGCTCCTTAACTAAAAAACCGTTATTAGAGATTATACTTTTCTAGCTTACCCCAGCTGGTTTCCCTTCCATGGATTTATGGAATGGCACAGCAAGTCCAGTTACACATACAATAGGTTTTTCTGGTTCCAAACTTTCATCAGGAATTGGTGACTTTCTATCCGAAATGGCTCCTAGACCTTGGAGAGATGGGGGCAACGAAACACATGGCCTAAAATTTCACAAAAAATGCTTAAATCGTGCTCCATGTGACTAAAAGTATCCTTTTATATTTTATTTTTGTAACCTAGTTTGGCTGTATTCATGTGTCAAATTATTTGAAGGGTCCGCTGCGCCATAATCTGGGACATTTAAATTTTCCAATGATTCTTGTCCTTGAAATACTTGGTCATTTGATGAATCCAGACATGCATTACTCGCTGACGTATTATCATCCTGTAAAAGAACATTGATTTATTAGCACCTATAAAGCATATATAATTACATACCTGTATGTATGAATTGTTAAACAGACTCACTTGATAATGATCTGTAATATTTCCCCGCACCAGGTGATGTTTGCGAATGTTGTCAATCGCACTTGATGAAAACTTTTCTGGGTTCTTCTTCATATACTCATACACAAACAAATCTGCATCAATTATTTTAAATTTGTGTCTGTTTACTGTTATGATTGCACCTGGAGAATATAATGAAGTATAATTTTATCTACATGCATAATGATTTATTGCCAGTCTAGGAAATCCAAGGGAATCAATTTGAAATAAAACTGTATCCAGCTGCCATCCCCTCAAAGGTAGTCAGTACCTCTACAGATGTATCTCCACTTTGTTCTGTCCTTGCCCACTTCTTTCATCTCATCAACGTTCATTATTCTATAATTGATTTATTTTTTAGGTTCATTATTCTATTCATGCATGCTCTTCTCTTTTTTTCAGTCTGCAGATTCTAGTCATTTGTAATATCACTTATTTGATCAATCCATTCTTTCCTCGGTCTTCCTCTCTTACACTTGCCTTCCTTTTGTATACTCTTTCTATCAGTTGTTCATTGTCCATTCTTTCTAGATGCCCAAAACATCTCATTGCACTCTTGCACCTTTGACGTTCCCTGTGTACACTGTTATTGTCAGCTGTTCATCATCTATTCTTTCTAGATCATGTCTTTTATACATTCACTCTCATGTTTTCATTTATACTTCCTAGACGCATTCTACCCGGACTTGTCTATAATAATAGGACAATTTTATATAGCGCCATTTAGTGGCACTAGCCACCCCAAGGGCGCTTAAATACAGCCAAATTGGGTTACAAAAATAAAATATACAAGTATCCTTTTAGTTGCATAGAATTAAATAGAAGCAATTTTTTGTGAAATTTTAGACCATCTGCCTTGTTGCCCCCATCTCTCCAAGGTCTATGGGTTTTTTACTTGGTGCAATGTGGTAGAATGTGATCTAGTTTGAAAGCAAAATCATCCGGGCTGAATGGTTTGTGTCTGAATATGGTGCTTTTTATTGTCAAGATAAATTACCAATAAAGAACTTGTCTGGAGTGTAGTAGGTATCTGTAAAGGGTATTTTAACCCTGGCGGGTCCACTGAAGCGTCCCCCCAGCATGCCGGAGTTCCTCTGCAGCACCTCATCTAAGCGGAGAGAGCCGTCGGCCAAATGGTACGACAAAGTGAAGCGACGGCCTTGATTCTCGGGATGAACTGACACCATTTCACATGCATAACGCAAGAACTAGAAGAAAATAATTAAATGTGAAGTTGTAAGTATTCATTAGTTTTTGGGGTAAACTTTGTAGAATCTATAATTTAAGTTGCAAAGATATATTGACATTTCATGCCCATATTTAATGCAGGCCCACGAGCAGACACATGCAAGTTTGTTCTTGCACATATTTCATGTGTATTGAAAAAGTAAACCAAACCTCATATGAACATAAACCTTGCAACTCCTGTCACCTTTCCTTGAAACAGAGTGGCATTGGAAAAAGTTTTTTACAGCATGGGGGGGGGGGTCAGCCTCATACCAACCTATTAGTCAAGGAACGAAGGATTGTAACTTAACTTTAAAGCCCTAGCCACCAAAATTGCAGATTAACTGCTGATCAAAATGCCATGCAAGAGTCTTTGTTATTCTATTTAAAAAATAAAAATCAAGGCATATAGAACCAAAAGTGGCAATGTTTTTTTTAATGCTATAAATATTACCTACATCAAAATTTCATTGTGTGTTTCCATAAATCTATTAAATATGGTGTCATCAAAAATGAGACAAAATCGTGTCACCAAGTCAGGTTGCTAGGAAAAATCTAACTAATATTTTGTCATTGGTTACTAAGAAAGGTAGTAATATACAATTCATGATGACTTTATATATTTTTTTAGACCAGGGTATTGGTCTGTCAAGAAATAATCTAATTTCATTATGACTCCATTATAATCAGTAAATATAAAGGTACTGATGGCAAATATTGATAACTACGAGGCATTTAGATGAAATATTTCCATTACTTATAAAAATGTAGGTTTACTTACCTTGCCGACGTTTAGGTTGTATTGAATGATATCTTTACGCGGTGGCTTTGAATGGAAAGACAAACAAGACATGAAAGTGTCTTCTGGATCTCCGATCCCAATATGTGGTGGCATGTCACGCTAAGGAAAATATCATATAGTTGAAAGTCATGAAAATGTGGTAGGTGCTTGATTGTGAATTATTTTACACACCTGAGGAATACATCTGACAGTTGGTTCTGGCACAGCAATTCTTTCTGGTTGATCGATATTATACACATTTCTGTATAAAAAATAATATATATCATATCAAAGTATTATCTACTATATTTGATGTCAAAATAAGTTCATACTTATGAATACATACTTGTAATAGCTTCGTGTTGAATTTTCACAGTCAAATAGGAAGAATTCTCTTCCTAGAATGTTGATTGTATTTCCAACAATTAAATCGTGGGGCTTATAAAATTCATCGTCATCCTCGGCTACATATTCCAAGTATGGGGAACCATCTTCATATTCAAAGCAAGCATTTTGGAAGAAAAAGCAATAAAAATATAGTTGAAGATTTTGTACATAAAAAAAGTAAAAACCCGTCTTCAGGATCAGAATTAATAAGATACTTACACTTCCTACAGTTCCAATCTTTGCGCACTTTTACTTTTTTCAATAAAGCAGGGCATGGGTTTATTTCTTTATGAGTTTTGTTTATTTCCTAAAACAAGAAAAACTGTTAATTTTAATGTCATGAAATCAATATAAAAATAGAAGAATGAAAAATATTAACCTTCACTGAGACAGTATCATCAGAAAGACAGTAAGATACTTGGTACATTCTTATATCACCATACTCTGAATCTCGGTCATCCCAAAGAGCGTAAAATCTGCAATTAAGTATGTGTATTTCAGGGTTTGGTGATCAGGTTATGAGGCTGACCCCTCATGCTTTAAAAAAATGGTTCCATTTGAAAATTTCAACCCTGTTGCAGGGAAGGATGGCAAGATTTGCTGGGCTTTTGTTCATTTGAGGTTTAGTTTTTGAATTGTAAGTACACATGCAACATTTGTAAGCAAGAACGTACACATGCCTAAATTTTAAAAGTTAATATGTCTTTGCAGCGTACATTAGATTACATTAGGGGATTCCATCTAGTGAAAGTCCATTTCATACAATAGGGTAGTTGCAGTGGTAGGGAAAACGGTTGAAAATAATATGGTTGTGTAGAGTACATTTCAAGGATCACAACCATATATTTTTTAAGTAGTAAAAATAAAGATATCATTGATAATTTTGAAAAATAAAATGCGGAGAATTCGAATCCCGCCAAATATGCAGTGTGAATGGCTAGGGACGTGTGTCGTCATTTTGACGACAAACATCACTGTCATACTGACTACCTGGGCCATTTGACACCTAAACTCCGAAGATCTGACGTCATATCCGCCCGAATAAAAAAATACCTGATGATGACCTTCTAGGTCGAAAACGTTAGTAACTTAGGTACTCTAAAGATTGTAATCTTTTTAAATATATTCATGTGAAAATAAACAGTGTTTTTGAATTCCTCAAAAATTTTTAAACTATAACAGTATGAATTTTCACAGTGTTAATACACAAACAATACAAAATATATGAATAAAAAAATGACCGTTTTAGCGGAAATGGAAAATACGCGAATTTGAAAGAGCTATAATTTGAAAACTAAGCCACATATATATTTTTTTTAAACGCAAATGCATTTAAAAAAATATAGCCTACCATTTTATGAAATTAAAAAAAAGTGCAATTACCCTATTATGGATTAATTGAACATAAATTCTTGTGACACAGTTTTAATTCACATTTATACTGTATATTTTAAAGAGGTGTGTATCAAACTCAAATGTTTTTGCCGAAAAGGTATCTTCAGGAGGAATTGTAGATGTAAACATTTGTAAATTGTGATAGATTCCTTCTAGTGAGTAAACTGTTAAAATCATTTATAATCAATTACTTCTATAATCTAAGTTGCAAGGATATATTCATTTAAAGCTCTCAGATGTATGCCCACAAACCAACAAGTGTAGTTCGCGCTTACAAATGCTGAATGTGTACTTACAAATAAAATCCAAACCTCAAATGAACATAAGCCCCACAACTTTTGCCGACCTTCCCTGAAACAGGGGTGACATTGGCAAAGTGAACCATTTTTTACAGTATGGGTGGTCAGCCTCATACCAACCTATAAGTCAAGGAAATTAATTAACTTAATTGTAAAAAATCTATAATATTGTAAATAGTCAACAATCTTATCAGATTCACTTGTGCTGGATCTCATGGACAATTTTAGATCAGTTTTTCTTACATTAAAATCTTCCCATCATATTCCAGAAAGTGGCGTAGCTTTGTACGCTCTGATGCGTGGGAAGCAGATTTATTGTGTTGCTGTGTCTTGGGTAGAGACGTGAGATATGGATCACTTGGTACAACTTCATCTTCCTGCAACTCTATGCCTTGTGAAGCCATAAACTCCTAGTTTGAATAAGAAACAAGTTCAATTTTAAAAATCAATGATTGGAAAGGTATATTTTGTTTGATTGTAGCAAAGAAGGCATAATTAAATAAAGGCAGAAGGCATTGTAGCAGGTCGGTGTTATGGCCGAGCGGGCCAAGTGGGCTGATCTTTCTAGCGTGTTTGGAATGGAACAACGTTGGTTCGATCCCCGCCTGGGTCATTTAACCATAACTTTGACCCTGGTTCAACAGATGTTATTGGGTAATTATTAATTAATAATTCATTAAAATAAACAATAATGAATTATTAATTGATGATATTAATACTTGTTTCTGGCCAGGCAGAATAGGTTGGTGAATTGCATTCCTCTTCACAAATCTATTTAAAATAATAATAATAATTGTTATATATTTTTTATAAAACCTTTGTAAAGTCATCACAACTGCTGATATGATAAATATTTCCAAACAGAGTAATATTCATTCCAACGTTAAGATCCTTCCAGTTCCAAAAGTCTCCTGAATTATTATTTTGTATTTTGCCACGTTTTATCATTCGTCCTTGCCATAGACCTGAATTCTGAAATATTATTGTTACATGGATGAAGAAAACTGACAACTCAGTGAACACAAAATATAGGATGATAATCTTTTCATCAGTCTTATTGAGATGTTGTTTTAATACTCCAAGTATACAACTCAACTTTAAGCTTACCTAACCTTACGGTTTTTATAAAACATTATGATTGAGCTTAAACATTGATTTTTGGTTAAAACACAAGATTTGACGCTCAATCACAAATTTTCAAATACAGACAAAATGGTATTAAATGAAAGGTTTTGATTAGTTTCTCCCAAAAAAAATCCTTACTTTTATATGTGGTTCTACGATGGTCATTGTGTCATCTTCTAAATAATAAATCAAATTGATGTATCTGATGCGATACTGTTCCAAGTGATCACCAGTGAACTCCTTTAAGAAGCCCTTGAATGTCAAAACCCGCTTCTCATAATGAACCCAGTGTGGTAATTTGACGGGAAGCTCGGGTTTCTTTGCAAAACCATAGGTCAATGATGGATCATATCTAAAATATAATAATGCTCTTGGTAATAAATATATTTTTTAAACATTCACTTTTATTGTTTTTGAGCTTTTATGAAACTAGGGTCATCATAACCAAAGATTCAATATTGGTGAGCCTTTGCCCTAGCAAACCTCTGAGTGACTTAACAACTTTTTTGGCTGTGTCAAATGTAGGGACCTCATTATGTTCTTGCAACAACAAAAAACATGATTTTAAAATTTTAAGGGTTTGTGTATTTACATTGTGAAGATTAATTTAGAATTAATATTGTAAAAATGAAAACAAAGTTTTTCTTCACAAGTTGATTGTTTTCTCTTGTAATGGTGTGACAACACCGAAAGCACTCAAGAAAATAAACCAACTACTTACTTAGTGAAGACAAATTTGTTTTTATTTTTACATTATTAATATTTTTAAGGGTTTGGTGGTTTACATTATTAATTTATGATGATTTTAGTTGACAATTTTTTATTTATTATAATGTAAAGCAGTGATATAATTAATGTTTTGTACACAAAGCTAAAATAAATCATGGGGAAGCTTAAACAGCTCCTGAATAATCCACAGCTCCTGGATTTACACATTGATGTACTAGATCAGGGACATCCAAACTTTTCAACCTTACAGCCATACTAATTACTGGAGTAAGTTACAATGCCAAAATATGTCATAGACGGGAAGGGAGGGATGCTTTCAAAAAATCTTGTTGCAGAAAAAAGTGCAGTTGTTAGTATTATATATTTTTTATCCAATTTATCACACTAACACCAATAAGGTATGACTGGTTCGTAGTTCAGTGGCAACACTTTGGACTCGTAAATGGAAGGTTATGGTTCGGACCTGGGCAGAGTACAAAAAAATACCAATTATGTTTTCAAATATGCTCTTCGCTGGGTTGAAAAATTCGTAAAAACCTTTACAAAGGTTTGGTAACTAAAGGCCCATCCAGCCTTACAGCAACTGGGTCTTGCTTAAGTATTGGCGCTTTGTAGCGACGACCAAGCTCGTATACAACACCTCTGCGGCACTGCAACAAGTATCATAGACCCCTAGAGACTCTGAAATCTAGGGAGTCTCACGCACAGGATTTCTTACAAAAAAAAGGTGTCAGTTGCCACATGCATAATTGATAACATCTTCCTTGACTTATAGTTGGTATGAGGCTAACCACCCATACTGTAAAAAATGGTTCACTTTGCCAATGCCACCCCTGTTTCAGGGAAGGTCAGCAAGAGTTGCAGGGTTTATGTTCATTTAAGATTGGGTTTTATATTGTAGGTTCACATGCAGCATGTTTAAGCGTGAATTTAAACGTGTCTCCTTGTGGGAATACATTCAATATAAATCTTAAATGTAAAATATCTTTCCAACTTAGATCAAAGAGATTATTGAGATGACACTGGCGGACATCATCTAAATTAAAATTCTTTTATGTCATTCACTTTATTGCATCGATATAAATAAAATACATAGATGGAGCGCGTGAGTGTTTTCCTATACAAACGGTTGTGCCACAAAATTGTAGGCACATAATGAAAGAAAGAGAAAGAAACATTAGAAATTTTGTTATGTTTCTGTCTCTTTCATGATCTCCATGACAACGTCAGGGGCCGTACTCAGGCCGCCACATTAAAAAAGTACCTACATAAAAGTTATTTTTTGTAAGCAAAGTATATTTATTAAATTATAACCAATTTAATCACAGTGACTTGAATTTTTCACAGTTCGGTTAAGACTTGAGAATGGAATAAAAGTGTGTCATATTATATTTACATAATTCTTACAATACATCAATAATCGTCGTAAGTGGCGAGATAATATTATTATTTAAGGGATATTTAATACATGCAAACAAGCAGACACCTGTAAGTTGACGCTAACACATTCTGCATGCTCACTAACATTAAAAATAATCTAAAATTAACATAAGCGCCACAACTTTTTCCCGAGAAATTTCAGAAATGTTTTGGATTTTTTAATAACACTGATTTCATTCATTACTTTTTCACAGAAACAAATCTATACATACTATCGTTAATATTCACTGAGACTGTATGATTTTTTTGTCACCGAAAATATCTAAGTTGTTAGTGCGTCCCTGGTATCAAAATGAACGCCCTGAGTGAAGAAAACCTAACAAGTGAAAGCTGAGGGCTGACATCTCACAACATACGTTTCCCAAAATGTAAGGAAAAATAACTTAATACAAATAAATTTTTATTTTTTAATTTTTTGAGTGCATTATATTTAAGGCTGTGTAAGAACTAAAAAAAACTTAAACCAAAAAAGACGTATTAGAACCTATATCTTACTTTTATGTAATAGAGTCTTTTTTATTAAATAAATGAATATCTGCAAATTTTTTCTTCATTATTTTAGAGGAGCATCTCTGAAAGTTGTCTTAAATGCTTCTTTACATTTTAATATCTAAATATCTTTATTTTTTTGTATTTATATCTAAATAAACCTTAAAAAATACGATTAACATACTGTAAAAAATGGTTCACTTTGCCAATGTCACCCCTGTTTCAGGGAAGGTCGGCAAAAGTTGTGGGGCTTATGTTCATTTGAGGTTTGGATTTTATTTGTAAGTACACATTCAGCATTTGTAAGCGCGAACTACACTTGTTGGTTTGTGGGCATACATCTGAGAGCTTTAAATGAATATATCCTTGCAACTTAGATTATAGATTATAGAATGCGTCTAATATAAGAAAAAAAAATCTATCGTCAAATAATGGGTATAAGTATGAAGAACTGAGTTTTTTATTTATATTTTGTGGTTTTTTACTGTATTCTTTTGTTTGTAATACTTCATCACACGCTTATCATGAGTTTTATTTCATTAAATTAACATATTTCTATTACATGGGGAAATTTGAAAATTTGATGGAACTGTCAGGCTATCTTCGCATGATATTTGTCTTCAATTTACATGTAGGTACCTCGATGTTTCCTTGCCGACGCTTGGTAAACAACTGATTGTAAATGGGGCATACACTATCATTTAGGGCATACATGATGGGGATCGGGAATAGACGCTAATGCTCCATCTATATATTTTATTTAGATCGATGCTTTATTGTTTACGCTTTACACAAGGTATTGAAAGCATCATGTCAAAAAGAAGCAGCTTTCCTGGTTGTAAAGTATTCTAGAATGCACCGGCACTAGAGCAGGGAGGAGCTGTTTCACATTGCTCGAGAGACACTTTCTTCCAAGTGGTTGTCAACATCAGTAGGACCTGACAAGACATGTGCAGAAGAAGTTACCATGGAATTTTTAGGAAGTATCAATCCTTACACAGCTGTATCAAATGTCTGAACATATGATGATCCTTCCGAGTCTATAGGCACTCCACCAATTCCTCTTGAATCTGGTCTAGCAATGGCAAAACCATTAACATAATCAAATTTTCTGGGAACATGAAACTGAGTTCTTGTCGGATCTTGAAAAGTATATCCCGGCAGTTTAGGAAGATTCCAAGACATTTTACATTTAATCAAAATCACACAGAACAAAAAAAAACTAAGAATAATTTTGTTGACTTGGGTTGCTAGGGGCAACTATGTTTTGTTTATCAAGGGTAACATTATTGATTTAATATTTTGGCTGTAAGAATGACTCCACTTATCATGAAAAATACCTAGGTACTTTAGGAATAAAAATAACAAATTTGATTTAGAACTTTTTTCTAGGTGAGCAAATGTCACACTTTTATTTTGACCTTTTTTCTTAGCAACGAATAACTAAAGATTTGTATGCTTTTTCCCTAGCAACCTAGCCGCGTGATGACATAATTTTGTATATGTCAATTCATGTGTGGACCTCATTTTTTAATTTGGAACTTTTTTCTTGGCAAGCAAACCTCAGTCTTGTATGTGACTACCGTCCTAAGCAAGCAATTCCAAAATATTTGTATGCCTTTTCCCTAGCAACCCGGCTGGGTAATGACACTAATTTGTCTATGTCAATTCACATGCCAACCTCATTGTGGGAGAGAAATAAAAATATATTATTCAAGTAAGTAGTATGTATTACGAAAAAAATATTATTTAGACACCTACAATAAAACAAATCAATAAATTATATTTGCTATTTATTACATAAATAAATAAAATGCTTTATTGTTAAGAAATTAAATCCCCCTATTAATATATTGACAATATACTGGAGCCTGGAAATGTTAACATAGTTCATAGAGATAATGATTCAAAACCAACAAGTTTCTAGCAATTTTTTTAAAGAATTCACTTACATAAAATAAATGAGAAAAATAATAAATGACTAATGTTAAAAATATTCAAATAAACAAGGTTTTATTTTATTATAGAGTTAAAGAGGAATATGCATCTACGTAAATAGCACATTCTGGTAGGACTTCTGATTGATACATAAAGAATACATGGATTTATTGTATAATCAAAATGAAATGGTCCTGGATAAAATATTTTTTTGAAGCTAGAGGTATTTATATTTTATTCCTGCACATTGTATCCCCATACAAAATAAGCTCAATCAGTGTTATTCATTAGATTCCACCCATACCTGTTTAGTGGGAGCTTTTGATAAACCAATTTAAATCTGTACCAGCCCGCTAAACCAAAATAAATAAAAAGGTGATTCATTGGCGAAATAAGTACATTTTTTTTTTGGTTTACCGAATCCTGCTTAAACAGACTTCCGGTAGCTTTTTCTGTATGAAAAAATACGAAATGCTCGACATTTATGTAGGTATTTTGGTGTCTATGAAATTTTTTGAGGTTTTTGTGGGTTTTTGCATGGTTTTTGACAACTTTCGGAGACGCTCGGAAGAATTCGGGTAAACGCCCCCTTCCGAACGTTTCTCGACACTCCAGCTGCTGTCAAACTCATGTCGGCTGCGACTTTGAATGAACTAAAAATGGAAACAAGTATTTTTCAAAGCATGACTTCATTGTGGCTTCAGGTTTTGGCTGTAGGCATCACGAAGAAAATCTCAAAGATGGGCCTGCATACTTCATTTACAAGAAAAGTGACAGTTTTACAAAATTGGCGACTTGAAAAATAACACGACGCGGCATCTGTCACTTTTTTTCTTGTCACAGTTTTTATATTTGTTTCGTTGCTGCATGCCCTCAATTTGTTGTTATAGTGTAAAATTCTAATGCTTTAAAGTTATTCTCGTACATTACGAACAGCCGGGGAATGAGGAAGATCGCCATTTTGCGTATGTTGATCTAGTTTAGAACGAAATAAACCCACTCGGAGGTGGTTTACAAATGTGATCATGTTTTGAAACACGTTTAGTGTTAAACTGAATTATAAAGATTTATGAATCACCTTTTTTGTAAATTGAGATTAAATCGAGAAATTAAACCAGATCTCTAAAGAAATCTGGTTTAAAAATTCTAATGCATAAGACTGAATGAATCATATTTCCCAGTAAAAAAAATAGTATAAAGTGATACAATGAAGTCAGAAAAGTGCCAAATTTCTCCCAGCTGATGACGTCACAGATCTAGGTGATTAGGGTCTTTATCAACCGAAAACAAAATATTGGTCAGCTGTTTCCTTTGCGACCCTGCCAGTTGTCAATTTTTCTCCTAGTCTGCGTCAACTTCATCGCATGATTCAAATGTGCAAGGCTTTAAATGTATCTTATAATAAAAACACCACAACATTTTAAAAATTACAATGTATAAAATCATTAAAGCTACTTTGAGTTTATTTATTTCACAAAAGCATCAGCTACAAAATATAAAAGTGAGTAATGTTATAATTAAAGCTGCACCCCAAGTCTAAAACATTACATTCAAACTTAACCTTAGTGTTTTATCCATTGAAATACAATGTAGTGGACAACAAACTGTCTCACGACAAAGTAGCATTATATGAGACACAACTGTCAGCCTGTTGTGTCAAACATAAGAGAAGTAGTCCGGTAAAAATAGATTGAAAAATAGTGGCGAGTACCAAAAAAAACTTTTAGTGCTAGCGTTCCTTTACAATAAATACAGATGCTTTTTGATAGTATATTTTACCCTATTTTGGCCATAATTTTAGCCCTATGCAAATTATTATCAATCGATTTGTTTATTTCGACCAGATTAAAGACTTTGAGCATTACCGATGATGCAGTGTAATATTCTTGCTTCTGTTTAGAGTGTTGTCATACAAAGAGCATTTTCAGTTAAGACAAGTTGCAGTAGAAGGTAAGTTGAAATGGACATAGCATCTCTTTGCGTTTAAACAAAGTCAATGATTTAACATGTATGGAAATTAAAAGACCCACTCGAGGCACTGATTTATTTACACTTTTTGATAAACACTGTGCTTGAGTTTAAACATGAAATTTTACACTTGCGGTACTGTTATTAAAATATGACAGTGTGATTTATTATTGATTATCTGTGAGTATCTAAGTTATTTCTTCCCCAAGGCCGCTATTTTATCATCAAGCTTCTTGATTTCCTTCTGGATGTGCTCCAGGTTGTTGGCGAACACTTCTTGGATCCCCTGCAGCATTACTTTGTTATTCTGGACACCAGATGTGATGGTGTTTTGTAATGCCCCTAGCTCCGTCATTGATTTGCCAAAGTCACAAGCTGAAATTGAAATTCATTTAATAAACCAACAGAGATAAAACATTGATAGCATTTAAAAGATTTGCAAATCAGCACGATAGGAATACCTTGCTTGTGCAGTCCCTCCAGAGCCTGCATTCGTTCCAGGATCTGACTGTGTGATATTCCTTCAGTTTTTTTCACCATGTCGTACAGCTCATTAATCTAAAAAAATATATGCAACAATTGAATACAGTCAAACTCGGTTATACGTTATAATGAAAACAAAGGGACCAAACAATTTTGCTTCTTATAGCCGTTACTCATTATAAATGTCAGTAGGTAAAAAAGTAGCTACCTACTAATCTTGTTATTTAGGCTGGGGTTTTTTTTTTTTAGAAATCCTGTGCGGGAGACTCCCTAGATTCTTAAGACTCTAGGAGTCTATGACACTTGTTGTAGTGCCGCAGAGGTGTACGAGCTTGGTCGTCGCTACAAAGCGCCAATACTCAAGCAAGACCCAGTTGCTGTAAGGCTGGATGGACCTTTGGTGACCGGTCATTGGTAAAGGTTTATGAATTTTTCAACCCAGCGAAGAGCACATTCGAAATATAAATGGTATATTTTTGTGCTCCGCCGGGATCCGAATCCACAACCTTCCATTTACGAGTCCGAAGTGTTGCCACTACGGACTACGGACCGGTTCAATGTATGAAAGCTTGCATTCATAAAGCAATGGATATTTATGAAATTGGGATACCCAGATACAATTAAAACATGCAGTTGTTAAACAAAATAATAAATGTGGCCTTAAAGTGATTATAAGCCCTCTATTTATGGAGTTTTTTTTACTATTTTTTACCAATTCTCAAGCAAGACCCAGTTGAAGGCTGGATGAACTTTTGGTGACCGGTTTTTGGTAAAGTTATATGAATTTTTCAAGCCAGTAAAGAGCATGTTTAAAATTTAAACAATATATGTATATATATTTTTTTGTGCTCTGGCAGGAATCAAACCCATTGCCTTCTGATAGGAGTCTATAGCGTTAACTACTAGACTACAGACAGGTCTAATAGTAAAACAAAATTAAATATTGAAGTGTAATTAAGTGTATTGACCTTAGCATCCCTATCAGGGTCTGGTGTATCGGCCTGTCTTAGGGCGTCCATTGCGGGGAGCAGGCGTGCCAAGCGCAGCTCCGCAGCATCCAGCTGTGTGGGCTGCAGCGCAGCCACTCTGGCAGCCAGTCCACTGGCGAGCCCCACCAGTCCCCGCGCTCCCGTCAGGCCCCCTGCGCCTCCCGATATGCGCTCCAGCTTGTCAGGGACACTGCCCACCGCAGATTCCAACTTATTCAGCCTGAAATATGCTCAATTTTTACTAAGGCCTGGTATTTTCAACCTCATTATTAGTTTAGTTAATTACTAGTTTAAATTTACTGAAGTATTGTAATATCATAATAATAACTTTCTTCGAGCTGTGTAGCCGTGGTCTAGTTGGTTTTATTCCGAACAGTTTCACCTATAGGTTTCAGTGGACATTATCAACAATCAGCCAGGCGCTTTGATCTTCTCAGAGGTTCTGGTGTACTTGAACCGGCGCCGGCCTTTGAGTTAGTGATATCTTTTGAAATCTATTGTAATATCTTTATAGTAATATCTTAATAATTGTAATATCCATAGTTTGATAGTCCGGTTCAAGTTAACTAAAAGCCAAATAGACACAGACCGGGCTATTCTTAGACATTTTAGTCGTCGGTTGAGCCCACGCTTTGACAAACTAATGATGCCTGGCCTGAAAGTCTCATCACCACGGTCATTCTTACCTGCCAAATTTTGGTACTATTTGTATGAAAACTAATCAGATGTTCACTTGCGGCCATCTTGGATTACAGGTCTTCATACAAATGCATCATTAGTTTGTCAAAACGTGGGCTCAACCGACGACTAAAATGTCTAAGAATAGCCCCGAAAGTGACAAACACCGTTTCAAACCTTAGAAATGATTACAATGCCATTCAAAAGCTTTAAAACAAACAATTGATCATAAAAATCAGATATCTAACCCCCATAAAGCTGGAAATCAAAACAAAAAATGTTGTTAGTGGCAATTTTGATACATCTATACAAACAGCTGCTGTCAATGGCTAGACGACGCTATCTTGAAAATAGTAATAGTTGCTAAATATTTCCTAGCAAAATTCTGTGAGTAATATATTTACTAAAATTTGCATTTTAGTTAACATTACTAAAGTTGAAAATACCGAGCCCTACACTCAATAAAGCCAGCTTGCCCGAGACAGGAGCGACAGGTGGTTGGGAGAGGCCTTATGTTCAACAAAGGACTAAGGAAGGCTAATGAAGAAAGCCAGCTTGCCCGAGACAGGAGCAACAGGTGGTTGGGAGAGGCCTTATGTTCAACAAAGGACTAAGGAAGGCTAATGAAGAAAGCCAGCTTGCCCGAGACAGGAGCAACAGGTGGTTGGGAGAGGCCTTATGTTCAACAAAGGACTAAGGAAGGCTAATGAAGAAAGCCAGCTCGCCCGAGACAGGAGCAACAGGTGGTTGGGAGAGGCCTTATGTTCAACAAAGGACTAAGGAAGGCTAATGAAGAAAGCCAGCTCGCCCGAGACAGGAGCAACAGGTGGTTGGGAGAGGCCTTATGTTCAACAAAGCACTAAGGAAGGCTAATGAAGAAAGCCAGCTTGCCCGAGACAGGAGCAACAGGTGGTTGGGAGAGGCCTTATGTTCAACAAAGGACTAAGGAAGGCTAATGAAGAAAGCCAGCTCGCCCGAGACAGGAGCAACAGGTGGTTGGGAGAGGCCTTATGTTCAACAAAGGACTAAGGAAGGCTAATGAAGAAAGCCAGCTCGCCCGAGACAGGAGCAACAGGTGGTTGGGAGAGGCCTTATGTTCAACAAAGGACTAAGGAAGGCTAATGAAGAAAGCCAGCTTGCCCGAGACAGGAGCAACAGGTGGTTGGGAGAGGCCTTATGTTCAACAAAGGACTAAGGAAGGCTAATGAAGAAAGCCAGCTTGCCCGAGACAGGAGCAACAGGTGGTTGGGAGAGGCCTTATTTTCAACAAAGGACTAAGGAAGGCTAATGAAGAAAGCCAGCTTGCCCGAGACAGGAGCAACAGGTGGTTGGGAGAGGCCTTATGTTCAACAAAGGACTAAGGAAGGCTAATGAAGAAAGCCAGCTCGCCCGAGACAGGAGCAACAGGTGGTTGGGAGAGGCCTTATGTTCAACAAAGGACTAAGGAAGGCTAATGAAGAAAGCCAGCTTGCCCGAGACAGGAGCAACAGGTGGTTGGGAGAGGCCTTATAATAATAATAATAAACACAGAATTTATATAGCGCCTTTTATGACAATGTGTCACTACAAAGGCGCTTGTCCATATGATTGGACGAAGAGGTGAGTCTTGAGACTTCTTTTAAATTGCGTCTCCAAATCCAGTTCCCTCAATTATGTTCAACAATGGACTAAGAAAGGCTAATGAAGAAAGCCAGCTTGCCCGAGACAGGAGCGACAGGTGGTTGGGAGAGGCCTTATGTTCAACAAAGGACTAAGAAAGGCTAATGAAGAAAGCCAGATTGAGTAAATCATAAAATTACATTGTGTCCGGTCTCATATAGATGTCACTGTAGAGCTCAAAGTACACAACCAATGGTATAAATATAATTGTATTAAATTTTAAAATGGAGAGCTAAAATTGTTGTCAACATACATGAATTCCAAATTTATTTTGAAAGCAAGAGCCAGATTTATTTCTCTAGCATGTAAGAGCCCGTTCCCACATGCCGGGTGTCAGATCCGTATATTCATTGGAGGTTCCAGTTGCAGAACATTTCGGACAAAATCGGTTTTCGACAAGTGTGAATAGCTCCATAGATAATGCTCTGCCACTGAAACCTCTGATTAATATACGGATCCGACACCCGACAAGTGGGAACAGGCTCTTAGTGTACATGCCTGCACTATATTAAGCAAACCATGTACGTGTCTTATGTACATTATAGGTTGGTATGAGGTTGACCACCCTTACTGTAAAAAATGTGTAACTTTGTGAACCTCAACAATGTTTTAGGGAAGAGCGGCAAGAATTGCAGGGTTTGTGCTCATTTAACTTTTTTTTTTGTATACATGTCTTCTTGTGGGCATGAAATAAATATCGTCGTTCGGCATGCAACACCGCGTATGAGACATTTTTTCCAAAAGTGACTTTTGAATGCAATTCGATTCGTTATCTTTTTCTCCGCGTATCACCATACACAAAATGCCGGATATTTGTAAAAAACATCATTTTTAACGGCAAAATGTAACACCGCGTATGTTTTTCTACAATGCAACACCGCGAATGTGCCATGGCAGCCATTGTATATTTCAGACAGCGCACCGGATGCACGTGTCGCTGCTTAAGGTGAGCATTTTTATTGCGTTTAAGTCTCTGATTTGACTGTTGTTTATAGTAAATAGTTTTATAATGAAATAGATAATACGTAACGTCATTTTAACGAGCAATTTAGGACATTTAGTCGTCATAACCGTGTTTATATTTTGTCAGTTACACATCCGCGGTATTACTTGTATAATACTTGTCAGATACGCGGTGTTGCATTTTTATTAAATGTTTAATTGTTTATTTGATTATTGTTTCAGTAATCTAAATATGGAAACCGATACGAGTTTTGATTCTGATGACGGAGAACAATTCTTGGAAAGTGAAATCATGGAATCCTTGGGATTTTCCAAGTCATTAGTTGCAGATGCCAAATTGAGGGAGGCCAGAAAACATAAAAAAGTCAAAAAACCGGAAACAATCTTAACTGAGGATATTATGTTACTTTCACCAAATACTATAAATGCACAAAGCCTTGCTGTAGAAGATGATAAATGTTCACCAGCGAGCGAAACTCTTCTATTGGAAATACAATATACTGCGGATAAACCAATTTTAATAAATGACGAAGACCTTGTGGTAGATCAAGAGATGATAGTTCATAGTGACGAAATATTGCACTTGGATGAAGATGATAAATGCCTACCACCAAACAAAACTCCACAAAATATAACACATACAGAAGATAATGTATTATCACCAATTACAATTATTGACGAACAAGGCCGTGTGGCGGGTGACACAAATCAACACACTCCAGGAAATAATAAAAATATAAAACCAAAAAGAAATTCAGAGAAAAAAAAGAGAATGCTTGGAAACTCATATTTCGGATTTAGGAGAATTGACAAAAAAAAGATTGTGCAAGATTCACCCAAAGAAGAGCGAAAAATGGGTTCTACTTGCAATCTCTCCATATGTAACAAAGTTTCCACCAAACACTGCCAAAAATTTGATGACGCAACGAGAAAGTCAATATTTAATACTTTTTGGAAGGATATGAATTGGGGAGAAAGGAAAATATTTGTCAAGTCGATGGTTGATTGCAAACAACCAAAAAGGCGAAGAAAGGGGAATGAGGAGGTTTCAAGGAGGCGCGAAACAAAGATATTCCATTTGAAATTCGGGAATGAGAGAATCGCAGTGTGTATGAAAATGTTTTTGAATACACTAGGTATTAAAGAATGGACTGTCCGATATTGGACAACTAATAGTAGGAATATTAATGAAGATTGCCAAAATGTGGATCCAGCAACGACTAAGCCAGTAAAGACGACCCAAATAGTAGATAAGATAAATGACTTTATAAATCAGTTGCCAAAATTACCGTCGCATTACTGTAGAAAGTCCACCAATAAATTATATTTAGAACCAATTGTCCGAAACCTCCATCATGTCTATGAGTTATACGTTGAACAAACAAAACTTCTCAATCCGACCGAAAAACCAGCAAGCGAGAGAACCTTCAACAGATGTTTCTCTAAAACCAACATTAAAATATTTAAACCAAAAAAAGATTTGTGTGACACGTGCAGTCAATTTAATGTTGGAAATTTGTTGGAATCTACATACCAACAGCACATTATTGAAAAAGAAAGAGCGAGGGTTGAAAAATGTAAAGACAAGGAAGAAGGAGCTGCAGGTCTACACCACGTTTTTACTGTGGACTTGCAAGCTGTGAAAGTAGCACCATATTTGACAGCGAGTGCAATGTACTATAAAACAAAGCTCACTGTCCATAACTACACCGTATACAACCTAACAAACCATGCAGTAAGGTGTTACTGGTTTAAGGAGACAGACGCCGATATGACTTCTTGGACTTTTGCTAGCTGTCTTGTTGACATGCTGACAGAAGTGCTGGACAAGAATCCACTGCCAATTATTATTTATTCCGATGGATGTACCTACCAGAACAGAAACTGTGTTCTGAGTAACGCCCTTTTACATCTAGCAATAAAATATAACAGCTCTATAACACAGAAATTCCTGGTAAAGGGTCACACACAAATGGAGTGTGACTCTGTGCACAGCGTTATAGAACGCAAATTAAAAGGAAGAGAAATTTACCTCCCCAGCCAGTACAGCACGATAACTCAAGAAGCACGAAAAAAACCTTTCCCATATGAGACAAAAATGGTAAAATATGATTTTTTTGTTGACTATTCAAGCAAAAACAGCATGATTTATCAGTCAATTAAACCAAGTCGCGGAGTTGGTCTTAATGTTACGGACATACGAGTTTTACTATACCAACCAACTGGTATCATTCAATTCAAAACAAGTTTTGATGATGAATTGGCAGACTTGCCTCATCGTCCAAAGAAAATCATTCAACCCACACATTTTCCTCCAATGTCCAAGGAGCCGTTAAAAATTAAGGAATCGAAATATCGACACCTTCAGGAGCTGAAGAAATTTTTACCAGCTGATTGCCAACCATTTTACGACCAGATACTACACTAAACTTAATAATACTTACTTAAATATGTAGACAATTGTGAAATTCTGTAATATTACTGAAAAAATACATTTTACACAAAATACATTACCATTAGTATTTTTATATTCATTTTTTTCGTTATTCTTTAAGATGATACAAAATAAAGACAATTGAAATTAGATCGGAATATTAAAAATATACATATTTCAAAATATTATAAATGGCAAATATGCGGTAAAGCAACATGTAAATAAATGTAAGCAAAATTGAAAATGGAGTAGGTAACACCGCGAATGTGCGAATATCTGACCTAAAAAAATTGACAACACCGCGAATGTGAACGTAAAAATTACAATACGCAATTAAAAATACTTTTACTCTGAAAGTTATTTGAAATATAATTAGAATATAAAATATTTTTTTATCTTTTTAAATTTCATTGATTATTCATCGAAACAGCACGTTTTTTCGCTCTCCTGCACATTTTGTTTGATGTCGCTTCCGCGGTGTTGCATGCCGAACGACGATATGAATCTTAAATTTTTGTACATCTTTGCAACTTAGATTAGAGATGTGGTATATTTACTAATCAATTCATATTTCACGTATATGCTTTAGTCAGAAAACTATACTAAAAATCAGAATACAATTATTCTGAATCATTACATATATATGAATGATCAATTCTCAAATGCACCAGTACAATTCTCAAATGCATTCATAAAATAAAAATGTTGATTCAGCAGTATACAGGGGCCGTCCATAAATTACGTCATCGATTTTGGCTGATTTTCGACCCCCCCCCTTACAATCATCCTATAGTCATTATCTAATGACCCCCCCTCCCCCTCCTGCTGTAATAATGGATGAGCTTAATAATTAATAATGTTATATTACTTACATAGTATTTTGTATATTTTGTAGAAATTGGTATTTACAAGAACGACGTCACTTTTGGTACTCCTACATCATTTGCCATCATCCGTAGACCAGACTACCCCCCCTTAATGCAAATGACGTAATATATGGACAGCCCCACAGCAGAGGTGCCCATACGGTCGATCGCGGGAGGTTTTAAGGTTGATCGCCGAGGATAGCTAAAATTTCAGTGATCGACCTTAAAACTGATTTGACATTTTGCACTCAATATAGTTTTACTTATACTATTTTTTTTCTTAATAAATATTTATTCATTATGCTTTTATGAGTTATATTTGGTTGGCTAAACAGTAAAAATGTTGATCTCCTATTCATAAATTTTTGCTAGGTCGATCTCCTCCAGAAAAAGTATGGGCACCCCTGGCACACAGCAATGAAATATGTAAAGACATCCTGTCACAACAGCCAGTAATGAAATGAGTGTTTCCAAACAAGTCTATTTTGTTACCTGTTTTCCAGCTGAGCCAGTCGAGTTGTCTGGGTGAGCACAGAAGCATCAGGTCTCAGCTTTATAACAGCTGTTGCTTTAGCTTCCTTTCCACTGTCAGCTTTAGATGATTGCGTCAACAATTTCCTAAACATACACAATGTTAGTCAGAAATATAACACGGACTGCCAAAACACATGCACAAAAAGTTAGATAAAGTATATGATTTCATATAAAGTTTTAAACTTTCACTTTCATGGTCAGTGTTATTTAATAAATTGTATTTGTGTTTTTTTTTCGGGTACACCATAGTCTATTAGCAGCATCATACTTCCAGCCAGTTACTTACAGTGAGCGAGAGCGAAGACTGCCACGTCATTTTGATAACTCGCCTTGAGAATGCTTTCTGCTCGTGAAAGTGAAAGGTTGGCACATAAAAAAACTACACATATACCATAGTCTAGCCCAAAAAAACACAAAAAACAATCTGTTAAAAAAATAATGATTTAAGGTTTACATTTACTTATAAATACATATTTTTTAATGATTTGAGTACAAACTTGAGTTTATCGGCGTCGGGATCCGAGTCAGCTCCAGCTTCAAAATTAAGTTCATCCAAGATGTGCTTTGTCGATGCCACTTGGCTAGCCATTTCTTTTAGACTGGCCTGCAATGGAAGCAATACACACAGCAATAAATGATGAAAGATCTTTTATAGACAATAAAATAATTGTAATCAATTAGAATTATGTTTTAAATTCTTGATGAAGAGTTGTACAAATTTTATTTCAAATGATATAAAATCAGTTAGGAATTAATCAAAATATTAATGGGATAATTAAAAATCTAATTATTGATCTAATTCGGTTTAAGTTTAGTTTTATAATAGAAGTTGAGGGGTCAAATACAGAAAATAAGTTAGCCATCATTTTCAATTCAAATTTTTAAAATTAAAATATTTTGATATTTTATTGATTGCTGGTGAATGATTATAATAATTAAAAATAAATAGTATGATATAAATAATTATAAAATATACGAATAGGATTATTCAGTTTAATGGTATTATTTGAACAACTAACGGTGCTATTTTTAGACATTTTGGTCGTCCTTTGAGCCTACGCTTTGACAATTAGATGGCTAGATACAACTTAGATGGTAGGGACATAATATACCTTGTCATCCTCCGGGCTCTTTTGCTGTAAAGTAAGAAGTTGTTCTATCAGCTCTGTTGTCTCACAACGCAGTCGCTGGAAGCGCTGCTGAGGAGTCTCCACTTCATTTTCAGCTGCCAACTCCCACTCTCCACACCTAGAAGGTGGTAATTCAAAAATAAAAATGCCAAATATGATTTGTACACATTGAAAACGGTACAACTCCCTTTCACAGGCAATCCTTTGTGTGTAACTGTTGGACTGGGTTGGACAGTTCCACTTTCAGACTGTCTCTCAGTTTCTCACAGGTTTCGGTGCTTAGAAAAATCTAGAAAAGAATATGAGTTTTAGGGATAAATAGCAAAAATAGAGATATGCGTTTCAAAACAAATAGTTTTAAGAAATAAGTAACGCCTACAGGACTTTGAAAAACCTTGTAAATCCTTTGTCGGAAAAAATGGTCACATCAATATGTAATAAATAACACGGATATGATAAATGTAGATTCAATGGAGTCGGAACCAAAAAGCTGAAAAAATAGTGATGTCACCCTACTGGGTTGATAAGCAAATAGCAATCTGAATTCTGATTTTGGTTGCTATGGACCCTAGTCATATAAACCAAAGACGTGCATTCACCAAGGGAAATTTGGAATGTTTCTACTCCCCCATAGCCCAAAACAATAGTTTCTTACTTATAGCCCGTCCTAATTCGTCTGCTGATCCTGTCAGAGAAGTCCACGCTCCCTCCCATTTGTTTTCCTTTAAATTTACTGAAGGAATCACTGACGGAGATATGCATTTTTTCTATGCATTCATTTTCATCTTCAGAATTCTCTTCTGGCTGTTCTGCTTCTGGTAAATCTCCAGATTCGTAAACATCTGGCTGGTCAAAAGCCTGCGAAACATTAAAAAATACATATTAGCTACCCAATTCTTGATTCAGTAATCATTAGCTTTCTAGTCATACTTCTATTCGGTGGTACTTACAATGCCAGGAAGGTTTTCATACTTTCGATCGGCCATTATTTCCTATTTACTTTAATTAAACGAGTTTTAAATTTCTTGTGAAAACCTGCGGTTACAGTGAAGTATAAATTTGATTTATTTTTTTTAAATATGTCGATCTGTCAAAACGGCGGCTGTCAGATTCCATTTGTCAACCCGTCAAACCCATAAATAATTTGAGACATCCGGTTCCTGTACATTTTTTCCTTAATGTCGGCATGTTTTTCTTCTAAAAATATTTAAAAGTAAATGGGGTTGCTTCAAATGATGCATGAATATGAGTTCTCCAGACCGCACAAAAAATAAAAATATATATTTTCTTTTGAGTTTTTTTATTTGCTGAAAAATTTGGCTTTGAACAATATTTCAAGTTTCTATTTTCGCTGAAGTAGGGAAAATCAAGTTATATCAGCACACCACTGTTTTTATTTTGGTCCGTTTTTTGAGTCATCTTTGATTTCGTAATAATTATTGTTCTAATCCAAGGTACACGTCATTTTGTCTTATAAAGTTTCTTGATTTTAAATATTTTGTTTAGTTTATTTTAAGGTTTTAAGTTCAAAACATCAAGATGAGTCTACAGTGGACGATGATTGCTACTTTTCTGTACGTGGAGATCGGCGTTGTCCTGTTGATGGTATTGCCGGTCGCGAGCCCTAAAAAATGGCAGCGACTGTTCAAATCGAGGCTATGTCAGTCCATCAGCAATCAAGGTTCTGTATATTTCATGATATTACTGGGAGTTTTGCTGTTGTTTTTGATGGATTCCGTGCGGGAAATTAGGAAATATTCGTATGCTGACCCAACCTCTGAGGCTCACCAACATTTGGATGCAGCTATGCAAGGTAACATGCGACTGTTCCGTGCTCAGAGAAACTTCTACATTTGCGGTTTCACCCTTTTCTTGGCGCTCGTCATCCGTCGTCTGATATCCCTGATTTCCGCCCAAGCAACCCTGCTCGCTCAAGCCGAGGCTAACCTGCGGCAGGCTCAGAGTGCAACTTCTGCTGCTAAATCCCTGCTGGCCCAGAAGGGAGCTGGAGAGACAGCGCAGAATGATAGCAACGAAGCCCACGACCGGGAAATCACATCTCTGAAAGCCAAGCTGTCCTTGGCACAAGAAGAACTGGCTAAAGAAAAGAAAGACAAAACGGCGGTGAAGTCCCAGGCGGAGAGCTTGGCTAAGGAGTATGACCGCCTCACCGAGGACTACAGCAAACTGCAGAAGAAGATCACCGTCAGCAGCGCAGGAGACAAAAAAGATGAGTAATCTGTGTTGTGAGATACATATTATTGTCACAATTTCATCAGATTTGTGCATCATCATATTTTAAAGTGGAGTGAAAGGGTTTAAGGTTGATAGGTATTGATATTATTATCACTTAAATATAAATTGTGATGCCATTAGTCTGTAATAACTAAGGTAAACAAACTATGGACCTTTGTATCAGCTTGTTATTGTTGCTTGCGTTTATCATGTACCCATATAGCTACACCCAGGCCCAGCCACCTAACCTGTTATTTTTGTAAGCCATTAATTATTCAGATTTACACTCTTTATCCTATTATTACTATTATTATTGTGAGAGGACACACACCAGTAGACAATAATATGCTTTTCATTTAAAATCATGCACATAATATAAATATTTGTTTTCATTTATGTAGTTTTAAAAACATGGATATCACTGATGATTTTTTGATGTCTTGAACTGGGTTATTCATTTTAAGTACATTACTTATTTCTTAACACATTTTCATCTCTATTTTGAAATTGAAACATTTCACAAATTTTTAAATGTTATCTCATGAATTTTATTTTACCTTTACCTTTTTTGTAATAATGACACTTTGGGCTGTCTGCAGATGTCAATAAATGTATATATGTAAGTGGTTTTTATAATCAGTAACTCAAAACCTGAAATCGAGCTGCAAGAAAACGGAAAAATGATGGCTTTACTCCTTCATCTTAAAAATTAGTACATAATGCTCAATTTTGGTGGACGAATGATTGTTTTTATATGAAATCAGTTTATATACAATGTGTGGCCGTGCCTGATCATATTTTTTTCTAATTCAGACTATATGAGTCGTATAACTGCAAACACCGTCATCTCCAAAATTTATTATTTTTGAGATAATGATTGAATTTGATTCTGCGCAGTGTAACAAATCATTTGCTGTGTGTGATATAATGTAAACCTCACTTAATCCTTCGTAATTTTAATTGCAAAAGTATGATTTCGTGCAAACGCCGTCATCTCCAACTGGTGTTGTCGTTTTACAAGTTTACAAGTTTATTTTTCTCAAAATCATCGCGTAAGGAGTTGACGGCGTTTGCATTTATACGACTCATATATATAATACATACTAAAAATCTAATCTAAATCTAAGCTGCAAGGATATGTATCATTTGAGATTCATATTAAATGCATTCCCACAAGCAGACACGCATAATTTCGCGCTCACACATGCCGCATGTAGACCTACAATATAAAAAACCCAATTCTCAAATGGACATAAGTCCTGCAACTCTTGCCGACCTTCCCTGAAACAGGGGTGATATTAGCAAAGTGAACCATTTTTTACAGTATGGGTGGTCAGCCTCATACCAACCTATAAGACAAGGAATACAAGCACGACCTCATCACCTCATCACTTCATCACTTGTTTTATTATTTTCGAGGGTACTTCATTTAATCAAAGTACCTATAATCTATATATCTATAATCTAAGTTGCAAGGACATATTCATTTAAAGTTCTCATATGCATGCCCACAAACAAACACGTGTAGTTTGCGCTTACAAATGCTGAATGTGTGCTTACAAATAAAATCCAAACCTCAAATGAACATAAGCCCTACAACTTTTGCCGACCTTCCCTGACACAGGGGTGACATTGGCAAAGTGAACCATTTTTTACAGTATGGGTGGTCAACCTCATACCAACCTATAAGTCATCTGAGAGCTTTGAATGAATATATCCTTGCAACTTAGATTATAGATTATGGATAGCATTGTCTAATAATCATTATTGCATGGACTCTGCTCATGATTTGACATAGACAATATTGTGACGTCACCTGGCTGGGTCGCTAGGGAAAAGTACCAAATTAAAAAATGTTGAGTCTATAATCTAAGTTGCAAAGATATATTGACATTTAAGGCTCATATTTTATGCATGCCCACATGCAGGCACATGTAAGTTTGCGCTTATACATGCTGTATGTGGACATACAAAATATACCAAACCTCACATGAACTAAAACCTTGCAACTCATGCCGCCTTTCCCTGAAACAAGGGTGGCATTGGCAAAATTGAACCAAGTTTGTACAGCATGAGGGGTCAGCCTCATACCAATCTATTAGTCAAGGTTGGTTTCATTATACATTTTTACAATATTTATGTTGTGGCTAGAATAAGGTTTATTTATGATACAAAGGTTGAACATCTTTTTGGATTGTGGAGAAATTTATTTTTATTTATTGAGTGCCTTTTGCAATAATATGGACTTCACAATTCACATAAAACATATTTTAATTATTTGTGAACTATCTCTTAAATTTATTTATTCCATTATATTATTTTTCCTTTTCTACAATCTCACCTGAGTAATACTGAAATTCTTCAATATACACTTAATTATTAGATTTTGTATGAGAATGAATTTTATTGTTAACCCTACATACTTTGTCTTAATTTGTTTTATTAATAAAAAAAAATCCAAAAGTACATGTTTTGTTTAAATATAAATAAAATAATTAAGACCTCCTTACTTACAGTTATACACAGTTTAAAAAAGCAGTAATTTTAATCATTCAATGAAAGCAAGACAATGATTGTAATGAAAAATTTATACTTTTCCATTATCAATGACAAATCAAATAAGATTGCTGGAAGAATCTGCTATCAACAGCTGTTGCTTACTTCACTTATGTCAATATAAATAATTTTCAAGACTCTTTATTTTGTGTACATGAGAATGTGGACATAATTCAACAAGTATAATTTCATTTTAGACAAAACTCAGTTTGCCCTGCATTTTCTGAAGTAGATGGTTTCAAAGTAAATTGCTTTGATTGAATTGATTAGAGTTCATCACGTTTGGAAGCAAAAAGTTGTTCATTTTCTTTTAAATTAAGGGATTTCCAAAATGCTTCGCCACCATTCGTAATATCCGATGTTGTCTTCATTTTCAAATTTTGAGGACCTCCAATCTCCAGGTAGTCATATTCATCTCCTTGGATATTAACAGGAGTCCAGTTTACAGACTGCAACTGGGGAACACTGTAACACAAACATGTTTACTTAAAATAATCCATATTATGTGAGGAAAGTGCAATGTTAGTTCTGGGATAGTTGATGAAGTTTACCCATTTGTGGCAAAGGAGCTGAACATATCAATCATCAGCTCTATCATGTCTCTGTCTTGTGGAGTGGTTGTGGGGTCCATGAAGACGCAGTCTATAACGTAACCAGTGTCATCTCCGTGACTTACACCTGCGATTAACACAAATTCAATTAACAACATCCATTTCTTAGATTACAGATTAATTTGAATTGCCACAAAGAAGAACCTGCTATGTCTTTTACCTAGACTCTTGGTAGAGTGACTTAGAAACTTTCCAAGGCTTCCCTCTCCGGCATAATTGAAGAAGTAATTGTAAATAGGTTGTTTTCCCACAGATCCTTGTAGTTTAGTGCATTTTTGAACATCAATAAAGAAATGTCTGTCTCCAATTGCCTGAAAAATATTCACAAATGCATCTCACTCATGATCAGAAGTATCTACTTGTAGCAATTGGAAAATATAAGAAGTAATCCTTTTCAGATATAATCATCTCACTTTGATTAGTTGTTGTAATGTTTTCATAGTAATAGGTTTCCCTTGTGTGTAGAATTCTTTAATTTTGTGAGCGGCTTCATCATGTTCTGATGATGGCAGAGTGAAGTTGTAATCAAACACATGTGCTGCCAGATCTGTCCACTTCTCTTCCAGATGGTTGAGATATTCATCCTTCTTTATGAAAACTGGAACAAAACAAATATGTACCTATAATCAATAAATATTCCTACAACTTATCCTTTATTCATCATAGTTGAATCCATGAGAGAGAGCTTACCATTGAAGATAATGGAGTCGGACAAAGGGGTGGCATCACAGGTTAAGGGAAAATAAAACTATGTTTTAAAAAAGTTTTTTTAATTTAAAATAAAATGAATTTTCACTCTGTGAATGCACTAACTCTAGAAAATTGAAAAATATTGGTTAGTTATTTTCCTTGCAACCTGAACGGGTGTTGCCATGTCTTTTTTCCTGGATTATTTGTGCTGACTCCATACTATAATCTGAATCTTTTAAGGTGAACCAAGAAACCCGACATCAATATTTTTTCAATATTTATGAAAATTTATAGCATTCTAGTTGTTAAAAATTGAAATGTATGGTTGAGATTGATGGCATTGTGGCAGTATAAATGAGAGTTGTTTACTAACTGGCGGCTGGGTAGAGGCCTTCATGAGCCGTGAGGGAAGTGATCCAGGGAACGTCGTGAGCTTTCCCCTTGCGCACCAGCTCATAAGGGTGCTCGCTGATGAAGGGGTTCTTCACATTAGCAGGCTCCACCACAGGTGCAAACGGGGAGAACGGGGAATGGAGATAAGGCTGAAAATAACTTTATATTTGAGTTTATAATGAGAACTTACCTATTATAATTAAAACCCTTTTTCTTTGTGAGCTGTGCTGATTAACAGTTCAAAGAGAAGCAAATATTCAGAAAAATCCTGCACACACACTTTGCAAAACTGCAGATTAATCATTTGAAGAGAAAATCCGTGGCATCTGCGGTAGTCAAATGCTCATACATTTCTGTTGTTAAATTAAGAAGGACTTCCTAACAGTGGCGAAGGGTGCCATACAAGCCGGTTTCCAACGGTTTCCCGTTTAAAATGAGGCAGAAATGATAATAAAGTAGACTGCATGGTTTCAATGGGGGAAAAATAGGCATTGTTTCTTTGATTTTAAATGTATTTTTTTAACTTTGTGCCTATATTTTTTAACTACTTTGTTACATCATTTTAAAAGGGAAGCCGATGGGAACCGGCTTGTATGGCACGCTTCGCCACTGCTTCCTACATATACTTATTCCTTACTACATATACTTCCTACATATACTTATTCTTAAGAAGAGGTAAAATTAAAATAAATAAACCTAGGTAGATAAAAGAATAGTTACATTATTAAAATGAGATTTATAATACCTAAATACCTACCTACTCGTATTTTCTCATGACAGTAAAATGCGAAAAGTAACGAGTAGGTATGCTAATGGCGTGACTTGTCTTGTCTTGTCTTGTATCCTGCCGCCTTTCCTCTAGGGGTGGCCAGTACCTCCACACAAGTGCCTCCACTTGACTCTGTCCTTGCATACTTCTTTCATCTCATCTAATTTCATCACTCTTTTCATGCATGCTCTTCTCTTGTTTCCACTCTGTAGATTCCATTCATTCGCAATCTCATTTATCTGTGACAGAATAATTTAAAAGGATGAGAAGGTCGTGCTTCTCAGTTTATGTAGGGTGCATTGTACCTATTTAGTATAAGTACCTGTAATAGATATATTATATAGAATAATCACATCTTGTCCACTGAAATATCATAAACCAGTAACAAACGAAGAGCATTGATGTTATGGCTTATGGGTACGAAATAGTCAAATATTCATGTTATGGCACAGAGTATAGGTGTCATGGCTCTTGAAATACCCTAATATCTAGCACAACTTTAATCCATAGATGAGCCAATGAGCCATTTATCATAATTTTTTTGTGTATAAAATTCACTTTCAGTGTGGGATGGTCAATGAAGGGGGCAAGTGCGATAGGCGACCGGATACATCTTTATCGTCTCACTCCGTATTACTGAGGGTTGGACAGGGCATTACTCGATCGTGCACATTTGGCTACTGTGGACAAAATTGTGACCTCACAGGGTCGGGTTGCTAGAGAAAAGTTTTTTTTTGTTATATTACGGTTGCCCACCAAGAAAAAGTTCTGAATTGAGTCCATGAGTCCATTCGTTGAGTCCACGATGAAAGAGCTATGCTGCACGTAAGACTCTCCGACAGAATAAGGAACAGATGTAGAGAGAGAGTGGCAAAGCTATAATGGACTTTTGCGGGACATGTTGCTAGAACCACCAACCAGAGATGGATTAAGAGATTGGTAGAGTGGTGGCCTCGTGAAGATAAGAGAAGCAGAGGGAGACCTCACACGAGATGGTCTGATGATGAAAGGCTTGCTGGAGACTGGATTCAGAAAGCGCAAGACAGAGATGGATGGAGATATATGGGGGAGGCCTATGTCCAGCAGTGGACGGAGATGGCTGTATGAAGAAGTTGAGTCCATGGCGTCACGAAGTAGACAACCAGAAGATGGGAGCATCGATGGATTGAAGGATGGCTCGTCCCCAGAATCACAAGGGGGAACATCTTCCGAGCGACAGATCAATGGCGTGTACTGTTGTTACCGTTGTGTAGTTACCTCGAACATGGCTGTGGTCCTGACGATGGCGCTGGCGGGGCGGTGCTTGAGACAGGCCAGCATTTCCCTGGAGGGGGCGGCAGGGCAGCCCAGCGCCGCCGCCACGCGCGCCGCCTTCTGCGCGGCGCCCTCCTGCAGCGTCCACGGGCACAGCGCCGTGCCGCTCTGCGAGATGGCGCGGTGGAACAGCCCTGGAATACGTCAATGGAGTCATGGCAAAAACGCAACATCACCCTGCCAAATAAAAAAAAACGCAAACACAACTAAGCTACACATGCAATGTAACTTCTTGCCTGCGTTATCTGAAGGGGTCGCATGTGTCGATTCGGGACCTATTTATTTTTACGGGTAAGGGGGCCAGCCTCAAATCAACCACTTTCAGTTGAAGTGGGGGTTTCCCAGCACCCGGAAGGGGTTGGTTCTCATTACTTGTGAAGGCTGAATAAACTTTGCCGGTATTTATTTTGAGTTTGAAATAGACACCGAAACGGGAAATCATTTCTGACACCCTCAGTGGGGATCGAACCCTTGCTCTCGGTATGGAATGCAAGCATTCCACCAACTGAGCTATCGATCAGACTTTTACGAGCTTGGTCGTCGTTACAAAGCGCAAATACTCAAGCAAGACCCAGTTGCTGTAAGGCTGGATGGACCTTTTGATGACCGGTCTTTGGTAAAGGTTTATGATTTTTTCAACCCAGCGAAAAGAAAATTTTAAAATATAAATGGTACCTATATTTTTTGTGCTCCGTCGGGATTCGAACCCGTAGCCTTTCATTTACGAGTCAGAAGTGTTAAAACCACTAGATTACGGACCGGTCTTAGTTAAGTACCTAAGTTAAGTAAGGGAGGTGATATACCTTTAAATCTTAATCAATATTTTGTTTCCAATTACTAAGGATCGCAGTCACCTGTGACGTTTGGAACTCCATCACGACTTAGAACCGAATACTAATTTCGGCCGAACATTCGGTTAAAATAAAAAGTTCGGCTGAACTTCGGTTTGGTAAAAAAAGGTTAAAAAGTTACGCATTATAGTTTCTAGTTACTGTTTTTTGTTAGAAGAATACTAAATTTATTTCATTTCTGTTTCAATCTGATATCTATGTAACGGAGTAGAAGAGGATTTAATTTTTATCAAATTGTAAGTAAGTGGTTCCTACTAAAATAAATGACCATGAGTAAGTATATAAAGACCTAATTTTTATTTTACGGCTATACTATATATCTATAATAATCTATAATCTAAGTTGCAAGGATATATTCATTTAAAGCTCTCAGATGTATGCTCACAAACCAACAAGTGTAGTTCGCGCTTACAAATGCTGAATGTGTACTTACAAATAAAATCCAAACCTCAAATGAACATAAGCCCCACAACTTTTGCCGACCTTCCCTGAAACAGGGGTGACATTGGCAAAGTGAACCATTTTTTACAGTATGGGTGGTCAGCCTCATACCAACCTATAAGTCAAGGAATATGAATAATAAATTACATTTAAATATAAAAAAGAACAAAACCTTACAAAGAAATCTATACAAAAAAAGTCAAAAATTTCCTATGCAAAAAATTTAGCAAATGAATACACCAACATTAGAAATCAACATTGCAGATTAGCCGCCACTTCTTCCTGTCCTTGCATACTTCTTTCATTTCATCCAGAGTCATAACCTTTTTCATACAAGTCCTCCTTTTATTATGACTCTGGATATCCCATTCATTCGCTATTTCAGAGATTTGATCCTTCCATATTTTTCTCGGTCTTCCTCTACCACGACATCCATCTATTCTAGCAACATATACTTTCTTCGTCAATCTTTCATCACTCATTCTCTCCAAATGCCCGAACCATCTTAACATACTTCTTTTAATCTTCACTTTCACACTTTCCCTTACACCACATTCTTCTCTTACAAAATCATTCCTCACCCTGTCACTTCGTTTTTTCCCAATCATACTTCTTAGATAGTCCATTTCTACTGTATGGACTTTACTAATTTCCCTTTCACTCACCGTCCAGGCTTCACTTCCATACATCAAGGTTGGCACTAGTATACCACCGTGCACCGCCAATCTAACATTTTTTGAGAGATTTTGATTCCTGGCGATGCAAGCGGTCGCACCCAGTACACACCTGCCTTTCATTATTCTTCTTTCAAATTCACCGGCCATTCTTCCATCTTTTTCAAACTTACTTCCCAAATATACAAACTCATTTACGACATCAACATTCATTCCATTAATTTTAAATTCATAATTCATATTTTCATCATCTCTTTCAAAAATCAAAACTTTCGTCTTTCTTGCATTCAACTTCAAATTATTACCTTTCAAAGCTTCGTTCAATCTAGAGAGCATCATTTGCAATTCCACTGCTGAATCAGATACAAGGACTGCATCATCCGCATACAGTAGAACGCTTACTTTGCTCTCTCCTATCATTAATCCACAATCATCAAGTCTAGCATCTCGAACACACTTGTCCATGACTATGTTAAATAGCCATGGGCTCATCACACATCCTTGCCTTACACCCTTAAAAACTTCAAACCATTCACTATACTCACCATCAATACGAATGCAGGCCATACTATTCTCATAGTTCGCATGCACCGCATTGAGTAGAGCTCCATTCACTCCGTATGCTTTCAAAACATCCCACAACATACCTCTGTCCACTGAGTCAAAAGCCTTTTCCAGATCCACAAAGGCCGTGAACAGTTTCCCCCTCACGGACAATTGTTTTTCAACAAGTTGTCGTAGAGTGAAAATCTGATCAACACAGCCTCTACCGGCCATAAAGCCGGACTGTATATCGGAAACCCTTTTGCTAGTAGTCAGAATCACATTTTTTATAACCACCTTACAGAAGACTTTTCCTGGTATACTGAGTAGACTGATTGGTCTGAAGTTCTGACAGTCTTTTTTGTCCCCTTTACCTTTGTAAATGGGAACAATGACTGCCTTCCTCCAATCCATCGGTACTACTCCTGCATTCACACAAAGCTTACATAATTCAAACATCCAATCTATCACACATTCACCTCCTGCTTTCAACATTTCACCATTTATACCATCAAACCCAGCAGACTTCCCATTCTTCAGACGTGAAATAGACACTTTCATTTCTTCTTTCAAAATCTTCAATTCATTCTCTTCATCTGTCTGTTCATAAATTCTTCTTTCACCCTGGCCAAAAATTTCTTGAAAATAGTTCTTCCATCTCTTGCATACTTCTTCATTCTCCCATACCATCTCACCGGCAGCACTTTTGACTCCCGGAGTGGTCAATGCAGAAGATTTATTTCTATCCGCATTGATCCACCTCCAAAATTCCTTCTTACTGTCGGTGAAACTTTTGTTAATCCTTTCATCAATCTTTCTTTGTTCATTCATCTTGCTTTCATAAATTATAGTCTTTGCCATTCTCTTAGCTATCTTATATTCGTCTTCTAGCTTTCTATCATTTTTATCATTCAGCCAATTTTCATAACACTTTTTCTTAACTTTCACAGCTTCTTTCACTCTATCATTCCACCAGGCATCTCCTTTCAATTTTCCACCTTTCGTTACCCCACATACTTTTTTAGCACATTCAATCATTCCTTCCTTCAGATCTTTCCACATATCGTAAAAGATATTATGGCATCCAATTAAAACAGTCAAAATAGTGCTATGGGGTTTTTGTTTTACTTTTTCTTACACCGAATGTTTGGCATTTGAACCGAATTTCGGCCAAATTCCGAAGTTCGGTTCAAGCTGCCGAAATTCGGTTTCAAATCTAATCTAAATCTAAGCTGCATTTAGCTACATTTAAGATTAATATTAAACGCATTCCCACAAGCAGACATGTATAAGTTCGCGCTAACACATCGCACGTTTAATAATAAAGAGCAATAACTCAAAAAACAAGAATGTTGGGAAATCACGTTTGAAGTTCAGACAACCAGTACAACCTGTATGGGATGAAAAAGGCGACCGATGTTTTATCTCGATCATATTCGTCCAAATTGAACGGCTGTCGCATTTTACCTATTCTTCTCGCATTGTTCTTGCGTTTTATTACAAAATCTCGATTTTCCCAATTTTCGAGTTATTTCTCTTTATTATTAAGCGTGCGACCTTCCCTGAAACAGGGTTGACATTGTTCATTGACTTCCTTATGTAAATTCTAAACAATGTGTAGGTATATTTTACTTCTGGGCAATAATAATCACGTCAAATACAATCAGCAAAGAATTCTTCTTATTGCTCTTTTTTTCTTTTGTGTTCTGACTCCTGGTTTACAACCGGATAAAATCCATTCAGACGAAAACAGTTGAAAAGTGGCAAGTTGGATTTTTAAGGTCTTCATACGCTTGAGCATGCACTGCTGTTCTGTCCCTAGTGTTTTTTTTAAACAATAAATAGGTACTGAAAAGTGTCCAAGTGAAAATTAGGAAGTCCCTAGTATCCACCTACATAATTATTTTCAAATTATGGGTAGGGGGCCGTCCATAAATTACGTCATCGATTTTGGCCAATTTTCGACCCCCCCCTTACAATCATCCCATAGTCATTATTTAATGACCCCACCCCCTCTTGCTGTAATAATGGATGAGCTTAAAAATGAATAATGTTATGTTACTTACATAATATTTTGTATAAATTGGTATTTACAAGAACGACGTCACTTTTGGTACTCGTACATCATTTGCCATCATCCGCAGATTCCCCCACCCCTTAATGCGAATATATGGACAGCCCCTAGGTAATTTGTAAATTATTTATAGAAAGTATTTCGTTTTTATTCCTACTTCCTAAGTATAGTACATGTGCCTTTCTAACTTCTGCTTACTTTTCTTTACCAAGTAGGTATGGGTGAGAGTTTAGCACCTGTCCGAAGATTTTTCACAATATATTTAATGCATAATCCTATTTATGTTCTTCTGGCGATCTGATCCCGGAAGTTTGATTGTCGTTATAATGAATCTCACGATTTATGTAAATTAACTAACATTCATTACCTGGAGGAACTAGAATTGCATTAATTATATTAATAATAATAATTTACGTACCTACAGTGCTCTTAAGGCATGCGATGTAAAGGCGCGTCCTCACTGTGACGCGGTTGGCCGGTTATACTTCAGGTTGGCAAAATCCAAGTGGCAAAGCCAAATGCTGGCCTGCTGTGTCTACATTTGAGCTGGCATTTAGCCGCAAAATGTCTGCCGAGGAGGCTTGAGGCCAACAGTTGGCGCCTCTAACTCCCCACTCTCATTGGCTTTCTTTGGAGTAGACTGGCACTCGAGCGATTTTCATTGGCATACCGTTGGCCCGGCGGCACATGCCAGTGGCCACGTTTACATATCGACTTCTCCAAGGAAGAAGGAAGTAACTCCGAAATGGAGGTTTTTGACTTATTTCCATTTCTGAAGGTAACAAATCATTATTTTCATTCCAAGATGACAGCCGTGTCTTTATCTCTTTTAAATTCGTTAATAAATTAATGTAAAAAATAGTCTAGGCATTGCTCTCCATTAAATAAATAACATTCACTTGGCTCTCCTGCAAAACTATCTTTTTTGACTTAGTGCTGTCTTCCTTGGAGCAGTCGATGTAGTATTGGCTTTGCCAACCTGGCAGTGCCAACGGCCAACCGCGACATGGTGTGGACGCGCCTTAACACTCGTAAGGCGCGAAGTAAGTACAGAAGTACTTTAAGTGCACAGAGAGGTAGGTGGTTTTCATGATTTGCTGTTTTTGTTAGAGACTTGAATAATGGCATTAGTAATTGGGTAATTATAATACGATCATTAAATACATATCAACTCAGATTATTTATGTATCATTGTATATATATATATACAAGGATAATTTATTTATAAGGTACACATAATTGAAGAGCGCCGTTTTTGTGTGTGTCACACCTCAAGGGCCCTCTCAAATCACGGATAAGATTTTTTGTAAAGATGCGTCTTTAGTGCTCCTTTAAAGACACCAACAGTTTCTGCCTTCCTCACATTAGGTGGTAGTCTGTTCCACTCCATTGGGCCCGCAAACCGGAAAGCACGGTCCCCAAAATTAGTGCGTGTCTGACGTGACGGCTGGACTAAGTCAACCACCTCACACCCTGCAGATCTGAGAGTTTGGCGTCTCAAATCTATCTCAATAGGTGAGAACATGTCAGACAGGTATGAAGGAGCCGTACCATTGACAGCTTTGTAAACCATCAAACAAACACGTAGTTGCATTTAAACGCAAAGTAAATCTGCTGATAGAAATCCATATCAAGGTGTAACTGCAAATGCTGACGCATGGCATGAAAGTTTATTTTGTACAAAGATCGGTATGAAATTTCTTATAACTTCTAAATCCAAAGGCAATTCCTGCAGGTATCTAATCTAATCTAATCTAAGCTGCAAAGATATATATCATTTAAGATTTATACTAAGGTAGAGGTAAGTAATATCCTTTCTTGAAAAAAATACTCAGGAATAAAGATTTTAAATTATGATTACGGTCGTTAGACATTTTTTGGAATGAATAAAACGGATGTTACTGACCGTGTGTAAAATAAAATCGTCCTTCTCTGTACACACGGTCAGTAACATCCGTTTTTTTCATTCCAAAAAATACTTAGGAATAATAAATATATTCATAAAAATACTTATAAAGTACTTAGGTAGGTAGGTACTTATGTACCTTTTATATTTGTGATTTTGACGTTGTGTAGGTAATTAAAAATGTTTTTTTTTGTCATTGCACAGAGCCGCTTTGTTATTTTCTTTGTAATTAGTGTTTTTTAGATAAGTACATAAGTAGGTAACATAAGTACGCTAAACTCCTTTTACCAAATGAACACCTAATAAGTATCTACTCACTTCTTATGAAATTAAACAGGTGATTACTATCTATTATATTGAAGTACCTATTTAACTTATGGATAATCAAAACAGCCGAGTGATTGTCACCCGGTTCAGTTTTGGTCCGGATCCGGTCGTAAAATGTATGGGATCGCCGGACAACCCACGCCGGATCGTGTGAAAGCTTACATACATCCCCATATGGCATATACACTATACGACTTCCGATCTGGCACCGGTCCGGATTGTGTGAAAAGGGAATAGGGAAGGGAAGGGATGCTCAAACCCTCCTTGTACCTGTCCTGTATATATGTGTCAGAAGGACCCACAGCACATGGACGCTCATACAAAGCTATATATTTTCTCAAGTGGCGGAAGGCCTTCCCGTGAAGTTAAAGCAACGGCACGACAAAACAAGAACCTCTAGGTCAGAGGCGTGCCCATGACTCTAAAAGTAAGTGGTTCGATGTTACTGAAGCTAATAGGCAATAGCATACCTCGGGTGGCACTCCTTGTGGGATTGTTGTGTAGCATAATATGCATAAGTATTTGTTGGTAGTTTACCCTTGGACATGTCGGACAGGGTGTGGTAGTGCACGCTGGCGCCCCCCGCAGACATGCCCGTGATGGTGACCCTGCCGGGGTCTCCGCCGAAGTGCTTGATGTTCTCCCTGATCCAGCGCAGAGCCATCGCCTGGTCCTTCAGGCCGATGTTGCCGGGCAGCTCTTCATCCTGTGTGCTCATAAAGCCTGGAAATTAGTAAGGAACGAGTTCACAACCTGCTTCCAGACGGAACTACAGTAGCGGGCACAGAAAGTAGAAAGGTGTTGTAATATACGGTAAATAAAATTTATCTACTCAAATCAGATAAGAGCGTTATAAAACCCCTTATACTTTTCTACTTTATTCTATTTCGCAAAAATGTTTGAGGCTTTCACGGTCGGCTTCAAATGCTTGATTTATTTTTTTCTCCAGGTCTTGACCATGCGTAGTTCCGAAGAAGCTCCTCACAGTATTGTAACGAAACGTAAGCAAGGAAGAAGAAGAAAAAGCAATGGACCACATTCAAAACCCGGAAAAGAAATATCAAGCATTTCAATCATTAACCTTCTCCTCTAGTAACAGTTAAAATAACGTTTTATACCTACCATGATGATCTACTGCGCTAACCAGAAAAAATGACAAAGAAAACCATAGTTATGTAGGTACCTACCGATTTCGTTTACTCCTAGGTTTTTATTTCATTTCAGGATCCTTATTCTTCACCAGGAGCTGTTTTGATCTGGTAAGTGAAATTGCGAAAGAATGAGATACATATAAGAGGAAGAGATGTAGAAAAGAAGCGCAGAAAGCTCTGCGCAGCAAGTGTGGCACCTGTGTAACAATAAGTGTGATCATTAGCAGTGGATCTATTTATCGTACCTACCTAATATCCCCAGCCGATAGTTGATCGACACGTAGACCACATCCCTGTCCATGAGGTATCGCGGTCCATACTCGATGCCTGTGCCAAAGATGAAAGCTCCTCCGTGTATGTACACGATGACGGGCAACTTGGCTGAAGACTTGGGGCTCGGAGAGTACACATTCAGATACAGGCAGTCCTCGTTTCCTGAAAATGGACCAAAAATACTAGTACATTACGCTTCAGACTCGTAATCGGAAGGTAGCAGTTTCGATTCCCTGCGGAGCATAAAAAAAAGTTTTAATTTTTCGAATATGCTCGTTGCTGAGTTGAAAGATTCATATCGCTCAAAAAACAAAAATGTTGGGAAATCACGTTTGAAGTTAAGACAGCCAGTACAACTTGTATGGGATGAAAAAGGCGGCCGATGCTTTATCTCGGTCATATTCGTCCAAATTGAACGGCTGTCGCATTCTACCTATTCTTCTCGCATTGTTCTTGCGTTTTATTACAAAATCTCGATTTACCCAATTTTCGAGTTATTTCTCTTTATTATTAAACGTGCGATATATGAAATAAAAAATCGGTCTCCAAACAACTGAATTTTGCTTGTTTGTTTTTGCTTATTTACGTTCATGTGGTTTATTTTGCCAATATCACCCCTGTGTCAGGGAAGGTCGGCAAAAGTTGTAGGGTTTATGTTCATTTAAGGTTTGGATTTTATTAGTAAGTAGGTACACATTCAGCATTTGTAAGCGCGAACTACACGTGTTTGTTTGTGGACATGCATTTGATATGAGCTTTAAATGTTAACTTATCTTTGTAACTTAGATTATAGATTATTATAGATGTACACGATATTCCACGTAGAAATTCCAGTACAAATTAGGTACCTAATGCCTGATTAATGGGAATGAATTAATTTAGTATCACTGCATTATAACTAAAAGGAAAATTCAGTATTGCTACAAGTAGACAAGTTGCCTGTTTGAATCGAATAGATCTTGTTTATAAACAGTAATGATTATTACACAGGTGACTCGCCTACTTTTTGTTTGCCGTCATACGAGTAGGTAGGTACATACGTGCTGCTCGTAATAAGACTATACCAGGTGTTGACACGGAATACCAGTTTCTGATGTTGTTGCACTATAAATATAATTTAATTCCCCACTAACCTATAACACTTGCATCTTCGTTGTGAGGAACTTCATAGAACTGTATGCACATGCTGGGGAGCTTCTTGGCCTGCCACACTCCGTGCCAGTGCTTCGGCGGCTGGGGCGGCTACAAAATAACAAATTAACAATTAATCATCATTGGAAACTCCATTGACAGTAGTTGGTAGAATGCTTGCGTTCAAAGTTAAGCTGCTTTGCAATGACACACTGACATAAAGGGCGCTGCATAAATTTTGTACCTAGGTACTTCATTTATTTAATCAGAGGGCTAGGGTTCGATTCTCGTTTACACATGCTGTATGTGTACCTACTTATAAAATAAAGCAAACCTCACATGAGCGTAACAAAATTTAGTTTTATCATTAACAAAGGAGATAGAAATGTACTATGTATCTATAATCTTTAATCTAAGTTGCAAAGATATATTAACATTTAAAGCTCATATCAAATGCATGCCCACAAACAAATACAAAACACGTGTAGTTCGCGCTTACAAATGCTGAATGTGTACCTACTTATAAATAAAATCCACACCTCAAATGAACATAAACCCTACAACTTTTGCCGACCTTCCCTGACACAGGGGTGACATTGACACCTACCTTATAACAACGTATCATAATATGAATGTAAACTTGAAGATTTAAATTATTTAATAACGTTATAATTATAAACCATACAAATACAAAGTATAAAACTAACATGGGCAAATGATGGGATCACCTAAGAAATAAAAAGTTGACGATCATAGACACTTTCATTGCAGTTTATCTAAAAGTCTTCACATAAAACAGTTCTTGTATCTTACATCGGTGTTTGATAAGGGATTTCGTTAGATTACCAAAATACAAAAATGTGTTTTGATTCAAAATCGTGTTTTATCTTTGTGATAATAATAACTTTACTGAGGTGTAATTGAAACAAAATTAGCTAAGTACATTATAAATAAGAGCCGTCATTTGCAAACTAGATTATACTTCACAGTTCAAAATAATAAGCATTGACTGATACAATTTCATAATATAATACATCTGTATTTATTTTATTTATTGGTTCCATACTCGCCACAAGCAAAACCCTTCGGGGATAACCCGGATAACGCAGCAAGAAGTTATACCTACATATGTACAGCTTAGTTGCGTGTCTCGTCCGGTCCAATCTGGTCATTAGCTCAGTTGGCACATTGTTTACATTCCATGCCATAGGGCTGGGATTCAATCCCCACCAAGGTAATCAGAAATATCCCGTTTCGGTGTTTATTTCAAGCCCAAAATAAAATACCGACCAGGTTACTCAGCCTTCACATGAAATGAGGTACCCATAGCCTCCTCGGAAGCTACGAAACCCACAAGTTCGCGGGGCTGGCGAAGGTAATGTTGGCCCTCTAACCTGAAAAATAAATAGGCTCCACACGCCATAGACAACGGAGTAAGAAGTTGCACCATAAGTGCAGCGTTTTTTCCGTTGCATGGTAAGAAGAAGGTCGATTTTTTATAAAATAAAACCATCTTTTAACAAATAAATTTTATCGACAAGCGTTTTTTAAATGTTGTGTAAAAACGTGAACATAAACATTTTGCTTTTGTACGCGTCTGTGGGATAATAATTGCTTGGTTTTGTTTGCTTATTGGTATTACTTTTATTTAGGAAAATACGGCTTCGTTTTTTTCATAAGCATAATGATTTTTCATAAAAATTTAATTTTAATAAAGTTTTTATTTTTTTATTATCGCAACTCCATCAATTTTTACTATTTCAGTTATCTCATTATAGTTGAACAGAACAACTGAACAGAAATATGTAATTTTGCCAACGCCTCTTCAGTTTCAGGAAAAGGCGGGAAGAGTTGCAAAGCGTAAGTTTTTTGAGTATCCATTGCGTGCATTCGAGGGAATTTACATTAAAAAAATGTATGAAAACTTAATCACCCATTAGAAGTGCCGTCGTCTATTCCATACATTTTAGGTTTACGTAATCGAGGGGAGTCTTTGTAAATGTTTTAGGCTTGTGGTAAAGATTTTTTGTGGTAAAGTATGTACACATGCAGAGTGGGCAAACGTAAACTTACACTCCAGTCTCCATGCATATTTGCAACTAAAATTTTAGATGGAATATAATATTATTAGTTACAAGTTATCAATTACTACAAACTAATGGAATTACTTAAGGTAGAATGTAAAAAAAACATCGTAAATAAATACCAAAAATCTTCTTTTTCCAACTGGCGATCTTGCATATGGTATTCCTTCAAAAGCCCCATAAGGCCGGTCTTTGAATGACTTCCTCCATTCCCCAATCAATTTCCCTTGAGGGATTTTTCTTGAAATGTCCCCTGAAGTTTCAGTGTCATCACAATAACAAGCGTTGAATAATAACAAACACCAAACAAGGAAATAAAAATGTAACATTTTATATCACAGATTGAAAATTGTGTACTTTTATTTTTTTGTTGTGAAAATTGATCGTCTTTTATTTCGAGTTCGAAGCGATCACTTTCAAAACCCAACCGCCTTTGAGAGCTATCAAATACGAACTGTCTTCAGCGATTGCAGATGTTGTCTGCTTTACAGGTACACAAATAAGCAAATAATATTATTTTTATTATATGTAAAACCTCAGACGATTAGGTGGCTTAAATATTTATTACTCACTAAAATTTATGCCTATCAACCTGAGTTTCAAAATATGTGTTAGGTAGGTTATTTAATTAGGTAGGTAGGTCTGTTCCATTTTCAAATTATTTTTGACGTTTAATTTTGTTGTTCGTATGTTTTGATTTTATACGGCTGTACTTAATTTAGCAAAACTGGCCATATTTTCTGAAAATAAATGTGTAAACGCAACTAAACTGCACATATAGGGCAACATATTACCCGTATTCGCCGAAGAGTAATCGGCGAATACGGCATGTGGCGTATCTATCCGTATCGTATAATGTGTACCTACCTATCAAATTCAGAAAAAAATGTGGAAGAACCTATGTATTCTATTTTTAAATAATTTTTGATATTTTATTTTTGTTCTTTTGTTTTGTTTTTTAATGACCATAGGAGAACAAACAAATGTAGCCATGTACATATTTAAAAAAAAGTTTTATACCTGTCACATAATTATTTATAATTTCTTGACTTATAGGTAGGGACTGGAAAATTTCGCGATCGCGATAAAACGAATTTATCCGCGAATTTTGAGATTTTTACGCAAATAACGCGAAATTTGAGATTTTTCGCAAATATCGCGAATTTTTGTATTTTTGGTAGAAATTGTGCAAAAAAGATGTGATGTGTCGCTTTTGCAATGTAACGATTTCGTGGGAGAGAAAAGATTCCTGCGAAAACCCTTTGCAAGGTGCAAAGCGCAGGAAAATCGGCCAGTGTTATGGCCGAGGGGGCCAAGTGGGCTGATCTTTGTAGCGTGTTTGGAATTGAACAACGTTGGTTCGATCCCCGCCAGGGTCATTCGACCATAAATTTGAACCTGGTTCAACAGATGTTATGGGGTTATTATTAATTAATAATTCAGTAATATAAACAATAATGAATAGGTTGGTGAATTGCATTCCTCTTCACAAAAAAAAAGAAGAAAAAAAGTTATTATTAATTAATACTTGCAGATAGATATTGCAGGGTATTCCGTGTGTCATTGAAATATTAATACTTTTTCAATCCCATTTCCCTGTTTTCAGGGAAATAACACCGAAATTCACAAAAAATAACACCACTATTTTCCAGTCCCTACTTATAGGTTGATATGAGGCTGACCACCCATACTGTACAAAAATGGTTCACTTAGCTAATGTCACCCCTGTTTCAGGTAAGGTTGGCAAGAGTTGCAGGCAGTTGCAGGGCTTATGTTCATTTAAGATTGGGTTTTTTATTGTAGATTCACATGCGACATGTTTAAGCGCGAACACGTGTCTGCTTATGGGAATGCATTTGATATAAATATTAAATGTAATACATATATCTTTGTAACTTAGATCGTAGATTATAGACATATTAAAATTTGCCAAGGTAGGCATCTATTCCATTTTCTAATAATATTTGAGGTTTTTTATTTTTTTTTTTCCATGTTTTTCTTGACTGATAGGTTGGTATGCGGCTGACCACCCATACTGTAAAAAATGGTTCACTTTGCCAATGTCACCCCTGTGTCAGGGAAGGTCGGCAAGGCTTACGTTCATTTGAGAGTTGGGTTTTTTATATTGTAGGTCCACATGCGGCATGTGTAAGCACGAAATTATGCATGTCTGCTTGTGGGAATGCATTTAATATGAATCTCAAATGATACATACATATCTTTGCAGCTTAGATTTAGATTTTGATTTTTGATGTTTTCAAATGCTGTAATCGATTATATATCCCAAGTCAACATGCATATTCAACAAAATAGCTGATATCTACCAAATTTCAATTGAAAAATGACGTCACACGGATAGTTTGCTAAGGAAAAGCCCAAAAAAATATTTTGTTATTGGTTGCTAAGGATGGCTGTCCCATAGAAGTGTGACGTTTTCTCATCGAGGAAAACTTCTAAATTGAAAAATTGCGCTGATTTGGTTAACGTATGAAATTGCTACTTAAAGAAATTAAAAGTACCTATCCATGATTTGGCTTAAATTAATTTTATATTATTTTACGACATCCATAATCTATAATGTAAGTTGCAAAGATATATTAATTACATTTAAGATTCATATATTGTACATGATATGAAGATTCATATTGTACATATTCATAGTTGTTATAGTTACCTACGTCCTACATGTATTCCTACAAGGAGACACGAATAAGTTCGCGCTTACACATGCCGCATGTGGACACAATAAAAACCCAAATCAACATTCCTAAAGATAATAAATGCCTTATTTTAAAATCATAGCAAGAACCAGTCACCCGATTTTTGTAGTTTTTTGCAAGATATTCTTCATGGTTCTGAAATACTTAAACTATTTTAAGAATTCCAATAAAAAATGTATGCCAATGCCACTTTTTGCCAAGAGATTTTCAAGATTTCCAAGATATTAATAGTTTAAAGGCTCTATAATCTGTCATCGAAGTTGAAAAGATATATTGACATTTAAGGCTTATATTTAATGCACGCCCACAGCTTTACACGTGTAAAGTTCACGCTTACATATGCTGCATGTGTCTATAATTTGTAATCTTAGTGGAAATGCTGAGTTTTAGAAATCTTACCAGAAAAAACAAAGAAACGTGGAGGGTTTTGTAAAAATGTATGAAAGTTCCAAGACTCCGTGCAGACGAGGTCAGTTAGTTATTAGCCTCAATGGTTATTAGGGAATTGACTTTTCAAATGTGGGGTACTTATAGGGCTCGTAGGAAACATAGCGTAAAGTATGCTTTTATCTTTAAAATATCATATGAAATATTTTTTGTTTTTTAAAGGTAATACTCAAAATTATTGTTTTCAAAATGTATTTGATTGCATTTAGTGCACGCGGCGCCCTGTTTGAATACATCAAACACAAACTCATTGCTATAGCCCGGATGTAACATTTACTAAAAATTGTATGGAAACTAAATCATCGTCTTAATAAAGTAAAGTAAATAATATAAAGGAACATAACTTAAAAACATAAAAATAACACAACTTAATAAAGTATCTAGAGATACTCAGTCGTAGTCACATGATTGAGGTGACTACTCTCCTTTATTCACTATCGCCGTCTGTTTTTACGTAACATCAAAAGAGCAATAGAAACCGACTAATCTTATTTGAATTAAATTTTATATCTACATTTCTGCTGCAATACCTATATGGACGATTTTTTTTTTAATTTTATTATCATTTTAAGTTTTATTATCTTGGCATCACATTTGACTTGATAGTGCGACCGTACTGTAAACTTAAATAATATTTACTTAATTAATCAGGTATGTAGATCTTATTGACACAACCGCCATTATCACATAGAGTTAACTCAATATTTGGTAAATTAAATATTTATACTGAGCTGCCTTAGGTACATCTCTGCATTTCTCGAAATTAAATTATGTCAATCATGTCTAGAGAATACCAACACACTTTAGAAACTTAAAAACAAATAAGTTATCAATTGTTAAATACTTTTTTTCACAACAGTTTTATACTTAAGTAGGTATTTATCGTCCTACAAAATAATCGTTACTCCATAAAACCTTTTCTGTACGAATTTAGAAATGAACTTACCTACAGACTTTAAGAAATTCGTCATCACAAGAAGTGAATTTTATTTATTGTAAAGGTAAATGTGCACAACTATTTTATTTTATATATTACTTTACTTATTTATATGAGTATACTTAATAGTTTTATAATTTTAGTATATTGGTATCTTTTAATGTCAACATATAATTGGAGCAATACGTTATTTCATTATCTTTTTTTATATTCTTAACTATCCTTTCCATTATTGTTGTTTGTTGAATAAATAAATTATTAATTTAAAAAAAAGATTATTAATTAACTATAGGCATAAATATAAATATTTAAATGGTAAAACATTGTTTTAATTCACTTTATTCTTTTTGTTTTTGCTCGTTAGGCAAAAAAATTCGAGCAAAAACCAAAAAAAAAAGTGAATTAAAACAATGTTTTACCATTTATATTTTTAAATATTTATAAAAATGGACTGTGTTAACAGATCAACACTAAAAAAAAAAAACTATAGGCATGTTTGGGCATGTGGAAAGAATGAATGATGATAGACTGACAAAGTATGTATACAATGAAAGTGTGAAAGGAAAAAGAGGGAAGGGACGACCGAGAAAAGTATGGAGTGATCAGATTGAGGAGATTGTGAAAGAATGGGATATACAAAGTGAGCTTAAAAGAAGAAAATGCATGAAAAAGGTGATGGATATGAATGAATTGAAAGAGGTATGTAAGGATAGGAAAAAAAGGAGGCAACTCTGCAGAGGCTCTGGCCACCCCTAGCGGAATGGCGACAGAGTTACAGTTACAGTGTGCAAGATAAAAAAAATGTGTTCGCAGTAGAATATTTCAAAATCATTAATGAAAATGATGGAGTTTTGGTTGAATAACAACAAAACACTCAAGTGGTCTAAAAAAATCTAAATCTAAGCTGCAAAGATATGTATCATTTGAGATTCATATCAAATGCATTCCCACAAGCGGACACGCATAATTTCGCGCTCACACATGCCGCATGTGGACCTACAGTATAAAAAACCCAATCTCAAATGAACATAAGCCCTGCAACTCTTGCCGACCTTCCCTGAAACAGGGGGTCCTTCGTCGAAAAAAGGTTAAGAACTACTGATTTATAATAGCTAAGATAGAAATTAACGCTATATTACTGGCCCTTAAAACCTAATTAAGGTTTACTCAATTTATTTACAGCTTACTCATAAGTTATATTGTCACTTAATTAGGCACTTACTCAGGTTCGGTTGCTAGGAAAAAATAGTACTACCTGTCCATAGAAATTCTTTGCCTTTTATTTAAAAAAATAAACTTTTAATGTTATAGTATAATACTCGTATCTATGCTTAGTTCAAATATAAGTTATCAATCCTGTTTTATTTTTATCAGAAGCATGGTCTTTAAATTCTTAGTCCGCCCTCATTCAGAATGAAATATTATTTTAATTGATGGACAGGTACACAAAATGTAAGTTCTCAGAAACTCGCTCCCAACTTATCGTTTCAAGAACAGGTTTGATGTCAGTATTTTTTATTCCAGTTCATTGCTATAAATAAGATGGCGATAAATATTCTTGTTCTCTTCGAATGGATCACCGATGATTGCATTATTTTGCAACGACGACTCATTTCCCTGAAAAACATTATTGTAAGTATGAAATAAATATGAAAGCTTTCTCATAATAATAATACTAATAATCGGATAATTTTATTTAGCGCCCAGCCACCCCAATAGGTATTCATCATCCATGGATTTATTTACTTTTTTTAACAATCTTTAGCTCCATACTTTTAACTCTTGAGGATTTTGCAAGTTCTATAAGTACGTTTTTTAACTATTTATTTAAAAAAGTAAGTACATAATCCATACAGGTTCTAAGTAGGTACTACAAATATGATAAATACCTACAATTATCACAAGGATATGATATCAATTTTTAACATTGTTTTTGCTTTCCAAGTATAAATAACTTTCCTAAGCTACTTTTTTTTTTTTTGTGAACTGTACTGTAACTGTAACTGTAACTCTGTCGCCATTCCGCTAGGAATTGGAGCTGCCTCCATTTTTTCCTATCCTTACATACCTTTTTCAATTCATTCATATCCATCACCTTTTTCATGCATTTTCTTCTTTTACGCTCAATTTGTATATCCCATTCTTTCACAATCTCCTCAATCTGATCACTCCATACTTTTCTCGGTCGTCCCTTCCCTCTTTTTCCTTTCACACTTTCTTTGTATACATACTTTGTCAGTCTATCATCATTCATTCTTTCCATATGCCCAAACCATCTCATCACATTCTTTCTTTCAAATTACATTATTTTTAATGCAATTCACCAACCTATTCTGCCTGGCCAGAAACAGGTATTAATATCATCAATTAATAATTCATTATTGTTTATATTAATGAATTATTAATTAATAATTACCCAATAACATCTGTTGAACCAGGGTCAAAGTTATGGTCAAGTGACCCAAGCGGGGATCGAACCAACGTTATTCTTTTCCAAATACGCTAGAATGTTCGGCCACTTGGCCCCCTCGGCCATAACACCGACATTTTATTTTCCTATTGTGATTATATGGTCTTTTTTTCGTTTTCGTTGTCATAACAAGTAGGTACCTACATAGGTACATAGGGTACATACCTTTAGGAAAATGCAGAGGTAAGTAAATTATAATTTATACAAATTATTCTTAGTGAGTAATGAGTATGTAAATACCTACCTACTGTCTACTGAAAAACACGATTAATTATTAAATCGTTAATCAGGTTTTAAAATTAATTATTTTCATATCATAATATTATTCAGCTTATAACGGCACTTTATTGTGTACACCAACTACCTAACTAAGTAATTACTATAGTTTGTAACTGTTATTGTATCCAGCCGGTATTCCGCTATGGTTGGCCAGTACCTACACATACCACAGATGAGTCTCCAGGTTGTTTTGTCATTGCACGCTTTTTCATCTCCTCGTCATTCATTACCTTTTCAAGCATGTTCTTTTTTCGCTGCAGATTTCAGTCGTTATTTTGTCAGTCGTTTTGTTCAGTCGTTGTTTGTATTTGTATCAATTCATTATTTCCTTTCCTTTCCGTACATACCTACTTATGTTTTTTGTCGTTCATTTTCTTTAAATGTCAATGTCATTATATATTTGGTCTGCAATTTATGTAAAAATTACTGAGCACCTCCTACCCTCACTCAGGCATCAGCTTCATTGGCTGAAAATTATGGCATTGGCTAAAAATAAAGGAGAGGGTGGAGTTCAAGGTCTGCTAATTAACTGTATTTAACGCCCAAATAATGGTATTGTCACCTTTTATAGGTACTTTCACTTTCTTATCGTCATGTGTACAACAATTATTATGTAAGTACCTACTAAAAAAATATTGCATCTTTTTTATTTCACTAGAACCTGAACATGTGCTTCAAAAACACCCTAACCATTGAGCCATCAACCAGAGCTCGAGTTTAATATAAAAGCTACTTGTAAAATAATATTGTAAATATTCACCTGCCTATTTTAGAAAATATAACGTCAGTGTTGTATAAAGAAGGCATCTGGCTTATCTTCTTCCCACTTCAACGTCATTAATTATTATCAATTTGTTCGTTGATAGTATTCGAGATTTTTACCATGTTCTAGTTCTCATACAAACCTCGAAAGTATTAAGGCTCTTTTATACCCTAAATCTGCCATTTTTGTTTCTTACACTTTATGGTCTTAGCAAAAGAGTTACAGTAATGAAAAAAATCAAGCATGTTTATTCTTTTTTTTATCTTATGAAGTTTGAAAAAAATATATAACGTAAGAATTGTCACCACAAGAAAATATTTAAAAAAAAATCTAGTTGTTTTCACATTCTTAGCTACTTTTTCGTGTGTGCTATATTTTGGTAAAATTTTTTTTTTTCTTTTTAATTACAGAACTATAGGTACATTGTTTAGTGAAATATCGGAAAAACTGAAACTACTTAATGAATTAAATTTTAATTGAATCAAAGAACACAGTTTTTACATATTTACTCAAAAACTATTGATATTATAAAAAAAATATTCCGACATTTCACTAAACAATCTATAGTTCTGTAATTAAAAAGAAAAAAAAACAAAATATAGCACACACGAAAAAGTAGCTAAAAAAAAAAACGTGTTGGTAAAAGGTTTTTTTTAAATATTTTTTTTGTGGTGGCAATTCTTAAGTTATATATTTTGTTCAAACCTTATAATTCAGATAAAAAATAAATAAAAATGCTTGATTTTTTTCATTACTTACATTTTCATTACTCTTTTGCTAAGCCCATTAAGTGTAAGAAACAAAAACGGCAGATTTAGGGTATAAAGGAGCCTTAAGACTTTTGATGTCAAATATGAGGTGAGTTCGGGATTTGTCCTTTGAAAAAGAATAATTGTGTAATGTTCACTTGCGTTGATGTTGTGTAAATTTGATGTTGGTCACGCAGTGGCGTAGAAGAAGGGAATAAAAACATTGCAGTCTTCCTCTGTTTATTTTTCTACGAAATTTCAAGTTCCTTGACTTATAAGTAGGTATGAAACTATCCACCTTATACGTAATCTTAGAAAATGGTACCTACCCAATCCGGAAAAAATATAGATAAAAAGAAAATTAAACACGAATCTTTGATTGTCAAAAAAAAAAATTGCAAGCTCTTATTCCTTTTTTTGTGGACAATTAAAATAAATTAATTGTGAAAAATTAAAACTAACTTATTTACAGTTGAGAGATTAATAAACTTGTGTAAAGCTTGCAAATTTAGCATTACTTTATGACAAACAGCAAATTATTAGTTTATTCAAAGGTCAGGACAAAAAAATCAGCCCCATGGACTTCGATATCTTCTTCTTATCATCTTTGTAGATCTCTTCGATCTGTGTATTTGGGATGATCAGCTGTTCTTCCATCTTTTGTGTAGTCAGCCACGTATAGAGGCTGGAAATACTCTAGTATTTGATATTTCGCGTACAACGATCCGAGATATCCTCGTGCTGACGATATCCTCAATCTCCATATCTTATAGGCTTAACCAATTCTCACACAAGGCAATGCGTCAAAAATAATATTATTCTCTTCATGACCGGTCCGTACCTAGTCCAGTGGTAGCACTTCGGACTCGTGAATGGAAGGTTGTGGGTTCGAATCCCAGCAGAGCACAAAAGATATACCATTTATATTTTCAAATTTGCTCTTCGCTGGGTTGAAAAAATCATAAACCTTTACCAATGACCGGTCATCAAAAGGTCCATCCATCCTTACAACAATTGGGTCTTGCTTGAGAATAGGCGCTTTGTAGCGGCGACCAAGCTCGTAAAAAGTCCGGTCGATAGCCCAATTGGTAGAATGCTTGCATTCCATGCCGAGAGCAAGGGTTCGATCCCAAGGTTTACTCAGCCTTTACAAGAAATGAGAACCAACCCCCCGGGAGCTGGGAAACCCCCACATCAACGGGAAGTTGTTGGTGTGAGGCCGGCCCCCTTACCCGTAAAAATAAATAAATCCCGAATCGCCACTTCAGACTTCTTCGGGAATAACGCAGGCAAGAAGTTACACTATATGTGTAGCTTAGTTGCGTTTTTTTATGGTATACTCCTCTGGTTTATACTAATTTTGAAATTGGATTTATTTAGCATAATTAACCATTTCGTGTTTAAACGTATCTGGTAGTAATCTGTTATGCAATGAGTCTCAGTTTTAATATTTATAAAATTATAATGATTCGTTCAAGTGCGCCATTTAGATTGAAGTTAGTGGAGACTATGAATAAAGCAAGATTGATCAATAGCTGGTAGTAATAAGTAGATACTGTTATGCTAAAGCATTAATATTATTATACATTTGGCAAGAACTCGGCGCAGTTCGCCATTTCATTATTTGCTCAACATGTCTATTAGTGCGATTCATTAGATTCTGGTTATTCCGGAGCAATGTTCGAAATTGTTAGCTCGGACTTAGTGACGCTAGTCCGCGCTAGTCCGAAACAGGAAAATCGTTATTCATTAGCCAAAATTTGATCCGTGCTACTTGATCTACTTCCGGTTCGACTTTAAGTCGTGTTTGCTGTTAAGAAAAATTAAAAACCCTACTTTGTAGTAGGTATTTTGGGGGATTTCTATTTTTTTGTGTGCTTTGTCTATGAACACTGCTGCGTTATCAAACATTGGAGTGTCAACTGTCAAACAAGATGCAAACAAGTTATTCGTGGGCACGTGCGTTTGATATCAAAAACTGAATAGAAAACATGGAGGAAAAGAAAAAGAGAGATACCAATTGGACGGTGGAAGAAAAAGTAAGCATCATTGCAATATACTTAGTGAAAGTTTGAAACTTTATTTAACACTTTTTAATCTTTTTTTGTCAATAAGTTACGCAGTTATTTATTTTGTTGTTAAGGTTTTTTTGCGAGAACTGGTGGCCGAGAATCCCGTTGTTGAAGATAAAGCTGGCACATACCATGGTACAGCTGCAAAGAAGAAGGCGTGGGTGGATATTGAAAGAAGGTAAGGTTTGTTTTCGTTATGCACTCGAAACATTCAAATGGTTGACTTATTGTGAGCTCTCTAAAATTGTAATTAAATGCAATATAAAATATATAGTAGGACGTGAATACAGGTCTAACCCAAGTTGCTGTGAGGCGAAATAAAGTTGGTGCTGCCGATTAGCTGCGCAGTATCAGCTTTTTTATTTGTATATACTGACCAGGAATCAATAAATATTTCGGCAGCTTTATCACACACGGCCTCACCGTCACGATTGGCAAAGGAGATGGGATTCGTCAATTCGCGGCCGAACCACTTTTTCTTTCTTTCCATCTGTTCACGAAAGATATGATGCAAAGTGGCTGGTCCCGGACCATTGGGCCAGTCATGAATTGACTGGTCATGGTAATTTTAAAGCGCGGCTTTTCCAGCTCGGCTTAGCGGGTGGGTCGGATTGCAATTGTGGCGCAGAACTGCAGGACGTGCGACACGTCCTGTGGGACTGTGACGCGTTGCGGTCCGCTCGAGAAGCGCTCTTCAACGCTGTCCGTCCCAGTGTGGGACCGATCGGATATAAGGACTTCGTTGCCACCAAATCAAACTTTGAGGCCTTCAGCAAATTTTGTGCGTTCTATGGCGAGAACTGAACTTTTCACAACTATTACCCCTTCCTTTTCTACCACTTCAACTGGTTGGCAACGCTAGTCAGGAGAGCTCCTCCCGAGGCATGTTCTGTAACATCTCGCACTGCCGCTTATTAAATGAATTGGGGATTCCCGGAATTGTTGCACTCTGTTGCAGTAGATTTAAATTTCACTGATCAGTGATTGCCTTCAGGGAGTCACCCTTGCTACACTTGAGAGAATGTTTAGCTTCACGGGAGGGCCTTCTGCCACTTGTTATCTACTCTTTAGTTTGCATGTGAGTCCTGTGACACATCCCCGGATAGGATGGATATACAGGGCGTGGGTCAGTGGCGGGAGTCCGAGCCTTTTAACAAGTTCTTCTTTCATTTCAGATTCAATTTGGAAAACGCAAAAAAGAGGGAAATTACACAGCTGAAGATTCAGTGGAAGACTATGAAACAGAAAGCAAAGAAGAACATATCAGCCTACAGGGCTGCTACAAGGCTGACAGGGGGTGGCAACCGTCCACCGAGCCCAACTTTGGAAGATCAGCGAATTGCTGAAATTGTACCGGGGGATTTTGTCATGGATAAAAATATTTTTGATAGCGATGGCATGGACCATAGTTATTGGAAGGTATTGTAATTTTTTGTCAACTTAAGTTCTATTTTCTTTTTATTTATTTTTGAGTCTGAGAAAATGCCCTTCATCTGTCAGCTACAAACATCGATGATTGATGACATTATATATTTTCAGTTCCACGAAGAAAAAAAAGCTACAGTGGCAGTATCAGATTCTATACAGCCTTTCTCTCCTCTGCCATTGGCAGAGTCAGTGGTTGTTGAAGTTGATTTTGATTTGGACGGAATGGATGTTATTATGGCGCCAGAGCCTGAGTCCAAGCCCTTGCCCCTGCCACTGCCTCAGCCCCTGCCTCTGCCTCAGCCCCAGCAACAGCCTGATGTTAATACATGCGAAACACCTCGTGCTCGATCAACAAAAAAAAAGGTAATAATATTTACAAACTTTTTTACAAAAAACTCACATTCCTTAGTGGGATTTTTACAATTAATACTATTCATTACCCACATAATTACTTTTTTGTTTGTCACCTTTGTTTCAGAAAAATCAAAATGATAAGGATGACATCCAATTAATAAAAATGATCAAAAATGGGCAAATCATTAAACAGCAAGCCCGGACTGAATATGCTACGACAAAATGTAAACAAGAAGCAGAACTTCATGAGATGACCAAAGTTCATCTACAGAGGTTGCAACAACTGGAATATCAACAGCAACAACTGCAATGTCAACAGCAACAGCTGAGACTGGAGCAAGAAGAATACAAACTAAAGATAGTCAAGGCGGAGTGGGAAAAAATGGGAAAATGAATTGTTTAGTACATAATACTTGGAATAAATATTTGAAATATATCATGATGTAGTTTTAATAAAGATATAGCTTATACCATATTTTGCAGTGGTCAGAATTTATGTACTTGAGAAGTGTGTGATGAGAATGGATAAATGACTAAGGAAGGTGAGAATTTAACCAATAGCTTTTTTTTTAAATATTGTTAAAAATTGGAAGATGTAAGATTGAGGGTGCGAAAGAATGTGATGAGATGGTTTGGACATTTTGAAAGAATGGATAATGAATGCCCGACAAAGAGTATCTATAGAAGAAAAGTAAGAGGGAAAACCGAGAAAAGAATGTTTGGATCAAATTAGTGAAATCGTAAAGGTTTAGGATATACAGAGTGAATGCAAAAAAAGACGATTTATGAAAAGGTTGATGGATGTGAATGAACTGCGAGAAGTATGTCAGGATAGGAATAATTGGAGGCAACTCTGTAGGTTCTGGCCACCCCTAGTGGAATGGCAACAGTGTTACAGTTAAAAAAAGGAGTTAAATTATTAGTTAATAATAATTAAAAAATCTGAAAATGACCAAATTTCAATAGTCATCTCCAAATTTTTTTTTATGGATTCAGTAGTTGACCACCCCATAAACTACTAAATTTTGAGAGAAAATGTTAAAGGCAAGAGAAGAATGGCTTGATCAATTAACTAAAGTTGATAAATAATATAATTTTAAAAATGAATGTAGGTACCTGTGGATAAAGTGAAATGAATGGTCTCATAGAAATGCAGGTTCTGGCTGCCACTAGTGGAATGGTAACAGTTACATGACTACAAAGTTGCCTCAGCGAAATGACTGACACAAGAGTGACAAGATAATATGTTTATTAAAATAATGCATAGGTATGTATTACAAAAATCATTTATGAACATTCCATATTTATTGATACCTAATAGAAAACATAACACACAATTTCAAGAATTTATATAGAAAGTATCATTCAGTCTTTTGAGTTGTTTAACAAATGAACAAAACACAATACAATAACAATATACAATAATAAGCTGCAAAGATATATTTTAACATTTACAATTCACATCTTATGCACACACAAAATAAATCATATGGATGTTCGCGCATACGTATGTATTTTCAAATGTGTCAACAATAAAAAAAAATGTAAATGAACATAAGCTCTGCAACTCTGGCCACCTTTCCCTGAAACAGGGGTGGCATTGGCGAAATTGAAGCAATTTTTACAGTATGGGTGGTCAACCGCATACCAACCTATGAGTTAAGGATAACATAATAAAAATTACAATAAAATAATATTAAAAATACTTAGTAAGAAAACATTAATAAAAATTAAAAAAAAAAAAATAGTTTTCACCAGATTTGCAAAAAAGACGCCATTTTTTCGATCACACACTTATTGCAAAATCATTTATAGTAGAAACGTAACACACAATTTCAAGCATTTATATAGAAAGTATCATTCAGTCTTTTGAGTCGTTTAACCAATGAACATAACACACTTATTGAAAAATCATTTATAATAGAAACATAACACACAATTTCAAGCATGTATATAGAAAGTATCATTCAGTCTTTTGAGTTGTTTAACCAATGAACAATCACAAAAGTCATAAATCATAAAAAAAACATAACACACAAATTACATGTATGCACTTGATTGTGAAGAGACAAATTTAATCAGAAGTAGGTGTTTATAAAATGAGCTCTATAAGCACTTCCTCGGGTGTTAGTGGAAGGTGTTGGTGTCTCTGGTATGACATGTTCCGATGCTTGCTCCTCGTCTTCTGACTCACCAACGTTGTCTCTCATGTCAATCGCAATGTTGTGTAGAACGGCTAATGCTATAATTTTGGTTTTTACGTGTTCCAAGCCATCAAAGGTTCCTCTGAGGAGGCAGCGAAACCTTTGCTTCCACACACCGAAGCATCGCTCCACAGTATTGCGAGTTGACTTATGAGACTCGTTATACTGCAAGTCTTTAGAGGTGATGGGCCTCAATAACGGAGTTAGCAAGTATTGGGAACATGCATATCCGGAGTCTCCCAACAAATGCCCTCCACCAAACTCCCGAGATTCCAGCCTTCGCTTGATGCGACTCTCGTTAAAAATTCTGGAATCGTGAGTGCTGCCACGCCAGTGAGCCACAATGTCCCGAATTTTTAAATTTGAGTCGCATACAACCTGTATATTGAGGCTGGGATACCCCTTCCGGTTGATGAAATATTCATTGTCATTCCCACATGCTTTTTTTATTCGGACGTGGGTGCAATCAATGGCGCCAACAACCCTCGGAAATCCTTTTATTTTAGAGAAACCTGCCATGACTTTTTCTCGTTCTGCAGCTGTTTCTGGCATTTTTATGAAGGATCCAGCCAGGGAGGCCAACGCCCTTGCCACTTTTAAAGAAATGCGTGACATGGTTGGCTGACTGAAGCCATGCATGTCAGCAGAGTCATCTTGGATCTGAAATACAATACAATACACATTATATTAGATGAATGAAGAGAAAGAAACGTGTGCAAAACGTTAAATAACCAATGACGTCTAAAGGTGTGTTAAATGTATAATAAAATATGTTTTAAAAATAGTTGTTTGGGCGTGTGTTAGGGCAAGTCGTGATTTGTTATAGGTTAGAGCATGTCGGGTCATTGGTCACTGGTCACTGGTTACAAGCAACGTTTATTACTTACTTTGTGACGGCACCATGTCCTGATGGCAGACATGACCATTAATTCCACAGGAACCTTGCCCCCACGGTTGTCTCCAACCAATAACGGCCTCAACAATTCAATGATATATCGTGTCGTGGCTTTCGTAAAACGATATTTTGTTTTGAATAGCTCGTCATCGTAGATTTGGAAAACATCGACGCGTTTTTTATAAACTTTTGTTTTTTTCCTGCTATCACACGCACGCATTGACTCAAAACTGATAATATTTTCAATTAAATCTTCATCGGAACTGTCAGTAGAACTATACAGAGACGCCATTTTAGTTTGTGTGTGACGATTTAGTCCGAAAAACTGACGTTATACCTGCTATCTGGCAGGAGTAACTTTTAGATCGAGAATAACTCTTAGCTCGGCGTAAATTTTTCTAATGAATAGACTTTTTAGTGAAATCGAACTAACATGAAATTTTACTCTCAAATTTGGGACTATCTTTTCTAATGAATAACACAGATGACTAGCAACCAATAATAAAATATTAATAATAATAAAATATTAGTTAGCCTTACTAGGAATACCACGTCGAGCAATGATATTGAAAATTTCTATATATTTACAAATGTGTGCTATTACTCCCACGAGGAACTCAAAAGGATTGCTTTGGTTCGGGAGGAATAAAGTAGAATATGGGTGAGTATTGCTGCAAAATAATCCTAGAATTGAAAAGGAAAAAATACTCTCTAGCAAGTCGGCCAGGTGACGTCACATTTTATTGTCTAAGGAATTTGGCGGAGTCAATGAGAGAAGATATGCACTGAAGAAAAGGTCACTTTTATGTAAAATTATAAGTTGCGCAATTTTTTTGTGTCATCCCTGATTCCAGAAATTGGTCAAAATGAAAATATAAATGAAGCATGGTCAATAGTAATTAAAATAAGACTTCATTCATTTTATAGATTGTAGTTCTACGTTATGAATTTTCATGATTCAGGAATAATCTAATGATGCAAGAAATTCCATTGGCCCTCGATGCTGGAAAATACTTAATAATTTGTAGGTATACCTGTGCCCACATTTTGTATTATTAATTAATTCTACTTAACATGAAAATCACAACAAGCATTTCTCGTGCTTTGTGTAATTTTATGATATTTTGAATGATTAGATATTTAAAAAAAAATAAAGCTGCAATCAGTTCATTTGCGAAAATATGTTTTTTTCTATTTCGTGCTTAGGTACCTACAACGCAACTAAAAACGCAACTAAGCTACACATATAGTGTAACTTCTTGCCGCGTTATCCCCGTGACGAGTTGAACCTATTTATTTTTACAAGTAAGGGGGCCGGCCTTACGCCAACCACTTCAGTTAAAGGGGAGGTTTCCCAGCTCCCGAGAGTGCTGGTACTTATTTATTGTGAAGGCTGAGTAAACCTTGTCGGTATTTTATTTTGGGGTTTGAAATAAACACCGAAACGGGAAATCATTTCTGACACCCTTGGTGGGATTCGATCCCGAGCTTTCGGCATGGAATGCAAGCACTCTACCACCTGAGCTATCGACCGGACTACATAGGTATTATTTAGGTACCCTATTTGGGTTTTTGAATAAATAAAAACCTCTATGGACGGTGAAGCTGTAGATTAATGTGATGTATATTGATTTCTAACCATTTTTAACTTTTTTTAAATTGAAGTACCATGTTTTGTTCGTAAAATATAATAATTGTATTACAAATACAATAGAAAAAGAAAAAGAAACAGAATGTGATACTGGATTAGCCGAACTGTCGTTCAGGCAATGTGTCCGCGGGCGATTTGTCCATGAATGATTTTTTAAAAGAAAATAGTTTATTAAAAATATTTATGAAATGTTTTTTGTTCTACATTTAGATAATTACACAAAATGAATAAACGACAGTTCGAGCAAAAAAAATTAATGTAAGTAGGTAGAAAATATAAACATCATGCTGTCTGTGATGCTGTCATCCACGCTAAAACGGAACAAGCTGCGATAAATTGTTGCTATGTTCATGTCAATCCTTAACATTGAAAATCGATATTTCGGTATTATTATATTGGAGTGACAGGAGCTTTTCCGCACATTTTCTTGATTCATTGTGCCGTATCTCACATGTTTTCATTAGTTTTACTACTTTTTCCTTTATAAAACACCTTAGAAAAAAATCAAAATGTCTGCTACCATTGATGAGAGGTGAGCATTTACTTAATTAGTTGACCGAGCCGTCTGCAATAGCAACGTCAGAAGAAAGGCATGTTAAACGTATTGGTCTTGATTTTGTTTTTAGGGTTACGGATGAAATTGAAGCTTTGGAAGCTATACTGTTGGATGACGTTACTGTTCATTCCAGCAACTCTGTTCCTAGTATGATAGAGACCGTTATCCACCCGTCTACAGCGGATGACACCGACCAGCAGTTTGTCTGCGTGACCCTGGAGGTCCACCTTACTCCTGGCTACCCTGACACGAGTCCCAGCGTGAAGCTGAGGAACCCCAGAGGCTTGGACGATGCTCTCCTAGACACCATCAACTCACAAATACAAGATAAGCTCTTGGATTGCCTCGGACAACCTGTGGTGTTTGAGCTGATAGAGGTATAATTCACTTTCATATTTAATATTGTTCAAATATTAAATGAGTTCTTAAAATAGAATCGGCAAAAATTAGTCAGATTACTTTTCTGGTTCAGGTTGCTAGGGAAACAGCTAACCAATATTTTTTTATATTGGTTTGCTAAGGACCTTAGTTTACCCTGTGGTGCATCAGGACAGAAGATGAAAGAAAACCAGATATCTGAAATCAGATAAAAAGAAGATAATCCGAAAATTGTGCGTGCCCACCCCTAGTAGTGGGCCCGCGAGAACGAGCGGGAGTATAAAACGCGTACGCCGCGCTCCAAACAGGGAGACACACTGAGACCACGGAACGAGCAACATCTTACCGCGCTCCCGCCAAAATTGCAAGCCGTCTCGCGTTCCCGCCGATTTCCAAGCAGAGACGCAAAACTACTTTGCACCGTCGCCTGGACGTCTCCGCAGACCACTACATCATCACCAGAGAAACTTCGAGACCACCGAGCGGACATCTACATCTCCCGCCAAAATCTCAAGACATCTCTCGCATTCCCGCCAATTTCCAAGCAGAGACGACATCTTACCTCGTGCCTTCGCCTGGACATCTCCAGCTTCATCATACCTTCACCTGGACATCTCCAGCTTCGCCACATCTTTACCTAAAAGATTCTCAAGACCTCGCCAGGAACAGACCTGAGGAAACCGTCTCCTACAGCACACTGCTCACATCACAACACAAAAGGTCCTTCTTAGGGCCACTTTTAATTTTCCTCAAAAGTTTACAGTTTTTTCTCCTGCTCACAACAAAAGGTTCTTGTTAGGGCCAATCCGAATTTCCTCAAAAGTTTCAAGTTACTTCCTATTTGCCAACTTCCATATTTCCTTTCCTTCCCCCACATCAAGCATCCTGCTCGCCTATCAAGCACGTCGGCACACCACACACACTCACAACCTCCAAAGTGGTGACGCCCGACGTGATTTAAAACAAAAAATTTGGTGACCCGTAATAATCAATCAAAGTGCAGTAACATTTTTAAACATTTAATCAAAGTGCAAGAACAATGGAAGCCAAAGTACGCATCAAAATGCCACCATTCCTTCATCACAACGTCGGTCTGTGGATCGCACACGCTGGAGCACCGTAGCCGCAATAGTTGACCGCAATATCGAAGTTTTCCAGAGACCTTCAAACTTCGATATGGCGCAGTCTTCTACATCTCAACAAGTTTCTCACCAACCCCGCTGCAGCCGACTCCCCAATTCCACCCAGCGCAACGAGGCACTGGAGGATTGGACGTCGCTCACCATAGCTGCCCAGCGAACCACCATGCTGCACTGCCGAACAACGGCACAGCAACCGCACCTTGCTGCACTGCCGAACAACGGCACAGCAACCGCACCTTGCTGCACTGCCGAACAACGGCACAGCAACCACCTTGCTGCACTGCCGGACTACGGCACAGCAACCGCCGAACTACGGCACAACAAACACTCCTGCAACTAGCAGCAACCCGCCGAACAACGGCACAACCAACCCCGCTGCAGCCGACTCCCCAATTTCACCCAGCGCAACGAGGCACTGGAGGATTGGACGTCGCTCACCATAGCTGCACAGCGTAGCAACAAACAACATCCTTCCTGCAACAAGCAGCACAGCAATCCTTGCTACAACAGCAACCGCTGAGCAACAAACAACCAACCCCGCTACAACAAGTAGTACAATTCCTCACCACAGGACAACAGCCTGGAAAAACCAGAGGAACTCCATAAATCTGGAGACAACCTGACGACGCCTCAAGATCCTCATCAGAACCGCTGCAGATGACTTCACAATCCTGCCTCCGCATCCGCCTAGGAGGATCGTAAGCTCACACATCTGTCAGCACACACACCAGATACAACGTAGAATCTCTTATCCTGCTACGACGAGTAGTACCTTCATCTTCTGCAAAAAAACATCGCATCAATAACGCTCACTTCAAGACGTCATTGACACTGGAGGGGGCCTCTGTGGTGCATCAGGACAGAAGATGAAAGAAAACCAGATATCTGAAATCAGATAAAAAGAAGATAATCCGAAAATTGTGCGTGCCCACCCCTAGTAGTGGGCCCGCGAGAACGAGCGGGAGTATAAAACGCGTACGCCGCGCTCCAAACAGGGAGACACACTGAGACCACGGAACGAGCAACATCTTACCGCGCTCCCGCCAAAATTGCAAGCCGTCTCGCGTTCCCGCCGATTTCCAAGCAGAGACGCAAAACTACTTTGCACCGTCGCCTGGACGTCTCCGCAGACCACTACATCATCACCAGAGAAACTTCGAGACCACCGAGCGGACATCTACATCTCCCGCCAAAATCTCAAGACATCTCTCGCATTCCCGCCAATTTCCAAGCAGAGACGACATCTTACCTCGTGCCTTCGCCTGGACATCTCCAGCTTCATCATACCTTCACCTGGACATCTCCAGCTTCGCCACATCTTTACCTAAAAGATTCTCAAGACCTCGCCAGGAACAGACCTGAGGAAACCGTCTCCTACAGCACACTGCTCACATCACAACACAAAAGGTCCTTCTTAGGGCCACTTTTAATTTTCCTCAAAAGTTTACAGTTTTTTCTCCTGCTCACAACAAAAGGTTCTTGTTAGGGCCAATCCGAATTTCCTCAAAAGTTTCAAGTTACTTCCTATTTGCCAACTTCCATATTTCCTTTCCTTCCCCCACATCAAGCATCCTGCTCGCCTCACAAGCAAGGCGGATTAAGGAGGACTTCCGCCTGGACGCAGCTTGAAGACCGGAAGATTGCAACCAAGACAACATTTTGAATTACCTTTGATTGAACAGTACTGACTGCATTAAAAATATACACTTTCAAATACGGGCTTTTATTCACACCACACACTCAACCTCCAAAACCCCACATAAACCTGTGCTGTATGTCCTCCAAGAAAAAAAAACAACTTTTGAACTCCGTGCTGAGTGCATTGTCTAGTAATGGATGTTTCATAATTTCATAATTCATAATTCATAAGGTCTTTATTGTTTTTTATCAATATGTACAAAGTATTACAATAAAAATAAATTTTAAAAATCTAATTACAATAAATACTCCCCAAAGTAAGCATAGCTTGTGTTTTGGGGAGGATTCCAACTTATCTTAACTTAAAATTAATCACTTAATAGATAAAAATCATAAAAAACAAAAATAATATATACACCATTTAGTCATTTACTCAGCAAAAACAGAAAGACAAAAAATAAAATAAAATAACATAAAGAGGTAACATGTTTAAATAGAAAATACAGAAATAGGAATTATACATATATACACACATGTAGATATATGAAAAAAATAACAAAAATAATAATGATAAGAATAATATACAAAAAACCAATCAAATATAAACACTCAACTATTTACACCTCTTTCAAATATTTGCTGATCATGTACTTAATGGCCCTAGGATCTGCGTGCTTATCATGCTTATACCTGGAAAAAAGTGCATTGTACCACCTTACACCCAAATAATCGTAGTGATGTTGGCCGGTTGCTGTATTCTTTCTAGGAACTTTGATTAGAAGCGACTCTCTACGCGATCTACCACTCGGGATTACAATATCCCCCGGATTATATCCGTGGATAAAGTAATCCTTATGAACTTGGTAGAGAGCCGCTCTCTTATACAATTGGTCAATTGTTAGCACCGGAAAGTCATGATATAATTGCAATGTGGAATAGTCGAAAGGCTTGTCGAATGTTGTTTTGTATCAGTCCAGCAACTCGTATTAAAAGCTGTTCACTCTTTGCAAGTAGGTGTATTCTCGTCACTTCAGTCATATTCTCAAAATCTAAATACTTATCACAAATGCAGTGGGGTCTAGAATAAATAATGCAGCATTTAGAGCCGATCACAGTGAGTGACCTCTTATACGCACATGTCAGTGATGGTTCCATGACAAATCCGTCACAGATAACCTGTCCACAGGCAATCGGTCGCAGACAATTCTAGACGAGAGTTTGTCCACATGAGTTTTCAGTCAACAACATTTCGGTCACCTATGTTCTTCACTTCATGTTCCACAGACAGATCCATCACAGAATGATTGTCACAGATGAGCCTTTTTATTCATAGTAATTTCTGTAAAGTGACTTATTTTAAGATGAGAACTGATTTGAATGTGATTAATTTTCCAGCTAATAAAGGAAAACTTGACTCAGAGTAATCTACCGAGTGGTCAGTGTGTGATCTGCCTGTATGGTTTCTGCGCGGGCGACGCCTTCATCAAGACCTCCTGCTATCACCACTTCCACAGCCATTGCCTATCCAGCCATCTGCTTGCCGGGGAAAAGAACCACACTGAGGAATTTGACAAGCTGCCATCTTGGCAACAGCAGCAAGCGCCTGCTTATCAGCCAACATGCCCCGTGTGCCGGGAACCAATTACTTGTGATGCAGCGGCGCTGGGGGGGGCTCCTCCCCCTCGGGAACTGGTTGCCGCTCGACAGTTTGAGCTGACCAGTGAACTGCGGGCGCTGCAAGCTCGTATGGCGGCTCTTTATCAACAGCAGCGCAGCAAAGGCGGCATCATCGACTTGGAGGCAGATCGCTCCAAACTGTTACTGCTTACTGCTGATGAGACGGCTACATCCTCGGTTAGTTCTTTTTTATTTCAATACTGTTGTGTTATTTCTTTAGCAGGGCCGATCGCTTCAATACCATGAATTAACTCCTGCTTCACAGAGCTGCCGTGTATGCAACAAATTTAGATTTAGCAAAAAAAGCCTGTACATTCCTATCGGCTCATAATATTCTTTCACAATTTAAGAAAACCTTCATTTTAAAACCCTCTTACGATTTGCAAACTGGCCAGCTATTGAATAGCATTATTTAAATAGAATATGGTGTAGATTTTTTAAGGTAATCAACAACTCTGTCAACGATGTTAGCCATGTTAAAAGCACCGGTTCCCATAGATCACCGAAGTTAAGCAACATTGGGCGTGGTCAGTGCTTGGATGGGTAACCGCTCAGGTACACCGCGTGTCGTTGGCATCTTGGACCGGTCCGTAGTCCGTAGTGGCAACACTTCGGACTCGTAAATGGAAGGTTGTGGATTCTAATCCTGGCGGAGCACAAAAAATATACCATTTATATTTCGAATGTGCTCTTCGCTGGGTTGAAAAATTCAATAACCTTTACCAATGACCGGTCACCAAAGGTCCATCCAGCCTTACAGCAATTGGGTCTTGCTTGAGTATTGGCGCTTTGTAGCGACGACCAAGCTCGTACACCTCTGCGGCACTACAACAAGTGTCATAGACCCCTAGAGTCTTTAGAATCTAAGGAGTCTCCCGCATAAGATTTCTTAAAAAAAAAAAAAAGTTTACATACCTTCATGAGAATTTTCAATACCTTCATGACAATTTTGAATACCTTCATGAAAATGTTTTTCATCATTAAGAAATAATATTGCTTTCTTAACCTTGTAAGATTTTCTTATTAAATAAAAACTTGAACATGAGTAATAAAGATAAACTTGACCACCTTCTTTGGGATATTTAATGTTTAAAGTATAACATTTCCAGGGGGATGGTCCATCAACCAGCAGTCCATCAGACGAGTCCCCACCCGAAGAAGTGGCTAGCAACAATGGGAATCCAAAACAATCTGAAAACACTCCCGACTCAGCCACCTCCAGTCCCAGAAACCAGCGAGGAGCTTACCGTGGGCCGTATCGTGGATTCAATCGCAACAGGGGCTTCGGCAACCGGCGGGGAAATTCCAACGGCCAAGGAAGGGGCCGAGCGGTGAATGGGTCCCAGTCCTGCGCTTCGGCCACTAGATGACAATGGCTTCCCAACATCTCAGCGCTTATTCCCATTGTCACTTAGCAGATATCACATAAATACTTGACTGAAATCCGATATGGGGCCCTGGTTATTAATCCCCTCATTATGTTTTGAACTCCCATTTTGAAAATGGCGACTGATGTTACCTATTTTAAAAATAATGGATTTAAAAATTGTAGATCCATTTTTGGTTAGGCAAATGATGAAATTTGATTTCATGAAAATTGTACACAGAATTTGCCAAGATGTGCCGATTTAAATTCAACATGTAAGTTGTTACAAGGAATTGAAATGTTTTTTATCCTAGATTAATTGCTTAATCATTTTATTTTCATGAAAAATGTGTTCAAAGCAATTTAAAAAATCTGGCTTTGTGCAACTAATGCTTTGGCATATTTATAACAATGAAAATCACCATTACTTTTAGGTACTTAAATGTGATGAATAATACAAATAACATTTGTATTAATTTAACATTAACATGCCTAGAAAGGCAAAACATTTTCTACTTTTTGTACAGGGACAAGTGCTCAAACAACTGAGCTCCCTTTTAACTTTGTAAGTGATGCATTATCACTAGATACGTAATAATATAAAGTTTGTTTTGATACGGCTACGGAGTAAAGTATATTATTTGATAGGCTGGTTTGGTATTCGGATACCTGTGTGATTATTAATGGTATGATACTCATATATCCTCACCCAGTGCCCTTTATTGGATTGGTCAAGGTATTATAAAGATAGGAAACACTTTTACTCTTATTGTCACTGTCTGATACATTCCTAGTCAAGCTAAAGCATCGTCTTAGCACATTTTACCTTTACTCGCCATTATGATATTCATGTTAAAGTACGTACTTATCTAATTTCGATAATAATTATTATCTAGAATAATATAATTAATGTCTAATATTGTCGGACGCAAGTCCTTCTTTTAGTAGGTATTTTTTAATAATTTGTGATTATGATGATTGTTTGAAGATTCTCTCAGTTCTTTACTACAACGTTCTATACATGTTTGGTATTGAGTTTGCAATTAATATTAAAACATAGATATCTTTATTAATTAATTCATTTCTGTTTATCGCTTGCTTTGATATAATAATTAAGAAAAAGTAGAATTGAATAGAAACACGCCTGAAAAAGATAAGTGCACTCGGCTTCCGCTAAAAACAAATTGTTGGCTAACGCAACTAAAACGCAACTAAAAGGCTAATTCTTTTAAAAACAAAATGAAAACTTTGCATGGAAGTCAGCTAGATTCATTGAAGTCAAAACACATTATTCATGATTGATGCTCAGTAGTAAAAAGTAAATTATTTCAATGTCACAAAGGAGTTGCATATTTGAGCCGTATATTTCCAAAGTCTGCTATCTCTGCATGCAACCGATTTTTAGAAATCAACATTTTAAATGCCAGCGATTGAAGAAACTAACCATTGACAAACTTGTTGTTTTTACCCAAGATATAGGGGACATAGGAACAAAATCGTATCCCTTGACAATAATATAAAAAAGTCATCTTTCAATGTAAGCGGAGCAGTGGCGAAGAGTCCAAATAACACGATTCCCATCGGCTTCCCTTTTGAAATTACGCAAAAAGTAATGTATAAACCATTGAGTTATAACATAAGGGAGCGGAAACTAAAGTACTGAATTGATACATACTTGTTCCCTCTTGCGCTCCTCTTGTGTCAAACGTTGCAGTGGTACCCCGAATGTACGGCGGCAACAATTACAAATATAACGCATTAAATATCACAATGGTTATAATGAAATGAGTGATAAAATTAAAATATGAATATACACATTGAAAATATGAAATACTGACATCAATTTTGGCGATCTCAATATTTATAACGCGTGTTATCTGTCAACTCTAGCTATTTCTGGTCAAATCGGCAGCCATTATTTGCAATGGTACAAATATTCAAGATTATTTTTTTCGTTTTGTTGAGTTTTTTGTACAAACGGAAATGCAACTGTGAAGTTCTTTGTTCTCTTTCTAACTAATGACCATTTTCGTAAGTAAGTTGAGACAGATATATATGTCTATTTTCGTTAAAATAACTTCTTGTCCACAGGTGTTATTAGTCAATGTATAAAACTATTTATTTCATTTGTAACCATAAACTAACAATCTATTTTTTTCGAACCGCGCAAAATTTATTTGATCGTGTAAAATAAAGCTGCAGACTCACAAACGCTCCCGAGCCTTGATTCCCGATGCGATCACCGGCTTGTAGTTGCGACAGACTAGGATATCAGAGGGGAACATGTTGGAGGCACGGGGAGGGGCCGGTTGACGCGCAAGCTGGCGGTAATAATGATCAAGATAAGCCGATAATAACATCGAGTTACTCTGTAGTCTAGACGTGCGCCGTGAGTGAGAAATCTTAAAAGTTTGCATATTTATGGAAATAAACAATATTTTTGAAAAAAATAAAATTCTTGATGAATATATATTTTTTGAAAGATTAACCATTATTATTGTTAAATTTCCGTCAATAAAATATGTTTTTATTGTACATTTATTTCAGTTACTCACTCTTTTGATAATTTCCTTAATTTCTAAGGATGTCACATCTTATATGAAAATTAAAAGATACGTATTTCAAAGCCACTTTTATTTACTTAAAATGTAAATATCAAAAGTTGAGCTTCTTTTTTTAAATAATGTTTTTTTTTCCCTATGAAATTTTAATGTTTGATGGCTTTCTTTTTCTCAATGGAGTTACCTTCTGAGAAAAATCACCCTTCGCCACTGAAGTGGAGATATCAGATCTTGGAAATAAATGTAATGCAACCATGTAAAAAGGTACTGGGATTTTCCCAAAAATTAAATAAATGCATAGACAGAGAGAATGTATCTTTTATGTTTCCATGTATTTAAAAAAAAACTTTATTGCCAACTTTCATTCTACATTACTCATTCAATAGTTTCTTCATACTATTAGGTGATTTTTATCACACCAAAAAAAATCCATTGCTATTCTTGCACTTGTATATCAGATTAGATGTTGCAAGATGCTTCCTCAAGATTAGTAAACTTTAACTCGAATCCTAAGTGATAAAAAGAGGCTCACTGCTAATATTAATTTAACATTATAAGTGCAAATTATTGAGAGTATTTTTATTGGTAGCAATAAACTACTTATTATTAATATAAGTTGGTCAAAATGACTTAAATTTATGATAAATTCACTCCTAAGTTGTGATCGTTCATGCACAAATACTATATTATGGATACTAAAAGCACCGATGCTTGTATGGCTTAAATAACTCAGATTCTTGGCATTTCAAATTGTTTTTATTTTTCAGCCTATTCCAATTTTTAGGTTATTAATTAAAATATGACAAAAAAATCTTTGCAAATTGCAATATTAAAATAAAATTAATGGTAGGATGATTGAATTGTTCAGCGCTGTTTTTTTTTAATCACACCTCAAGAGCCCTCTATGAGCTTGGTCGTTGCTATAGAAATCGCCAATTACACAAGTACAATCCAGTTGATGTTAGACTGCATAGGCCTTAGGCGTGCAGTCAATGAATTTCTCAACCCACCAAAGAATCTATTTTCAAAATTCAATGATTTTTCTGTGCTCTGCTGGGAATCCAACCTACGACCTTCCGATTAGCACAGCACAGGCCAATCAGTACCTACTGAATAATACCTATTTCTATTTGATAATAGGATGTTATGATTTACTGTTTTAGGGAAACGCGACAGGAGTTGCAAGATTAATTTGAGGGTTGGTTTATTTTGTAAGTAGACATGTGAGTGCAAGCTTACATTTGCGGATGTGCATTAAATATGAGTCGTAAATGATAATAAATATTTGCAACTTTGATTAAAGATAGTTGCTATAGCAACTGTGTTAATGTTTTTTTTATGATATATGGTTTTGCTGCTGTCATTTAAGTATAATATATACTGGGAAACATTCCCTATTATATAAAAATTGTTGTAAGCAATTGTTCATGAAGTCATTGTTATGATAAAACAAGTCAAATATCCTGGGAGCACTTAAGCCACTTTACGCGGGCGACTAAAACACATTCTACTGTTCAATGTCCCTAACTCATTTTACTCGAGCATTTCTTCTTAAGAATTTGTGATTTATCAAATCTGTACTCTTCCAATTTGTAATATCCATACCCACTCCCAACAACACCCTAAGTAAGAAACTTTACATTTTAATTCAACAATAGTATTTTACCAAAAATTTATGAAAATTAAAAGGCGCTGTTTTAGTTTTCCATAATTTTTTTAGTGAATGCTATGGTTGAGTTTTAACATGTTTTATACTTGCAGTACCAGCATATTGCTCAGTGATTATTACAAGCACACTTGAAAGTAAATATTGCTAGATTTAATGTCTCCACAGGGCATATATACCTAAGGGAGAATTTTATTTATAAATTAAAATAATTTATAGAAAAAAAACAGTGTAATAGTGTACATCCATAGAGTGTACATCATTGTCAAATTACTATAATAATTGTTTGAATTTTTTTTCATATTTTAAATAAATAAACAATGTAAAGTTACCCCCAGTAATGCTTTTTATTTTGTAAACCGGTCCGTAGCTCAGTGGTAACACTGCGGACTCTGAATGGGAAGGTTGTGGGTTCCAATCCCGGCGGAGTACAAAAAATATACCATTTATATTTTCAAATTTTCTCTTCGCTGGGTTGAAAAATTCATAAACCTTTACCAATAACCGGTCACCAAAGGTCCATCCAGCCTTACAGGAACTGGGTCTTGCTTGAGTATTGGCGCTTTGTAGTGACGACCAAGCTTGTACACCTCTGCAGTACTACAACAAGTGTCATAGACCCCTAGAGTCTCTAGAATCTAGGGAGTCTCCCGCACAGGATTTCTTAAAAAAAAAACACTTATCCTGAAAATAAATGAAATGTTGAGGTAAAGCCAGTTCCTTTACCTGTAAAAATAAACAGATTCCACAGACCACATGCAAGCCCCTCAGGGACAGGCAGCAAGATGCTGCTTAATTGCTGTTAAGTCATCTTCACAAATTAAATCAACATCAAAATCAATTAACACTGCGGATATTTGATGAACAGTCATTGGAAAACTTAATTTATTCCCAAGGTTTTGTTGGTGCTGTAACCAAGATCCTCAGGAGACACCTTTGCTCAGTGCCGACCAAGGATGAACTGTTGAAATGAAGGGTTAATTAATTTTAGTTTGTAAACATGCAGAATGACCGTAATTTCAGTTTAAATCCAATAAATGAAGTCATGTTTTGCAAGTAGTACTTTATTTCTCATGAAGTTTTTTTTTAACAAGAACAATATAAAGAGATGTGGTAATAGATTTGAGTAAGATTACTTTACAATCAGTTAAAATTATCACATTATTACTTAAGTCAGAAAAAGAAGCATGCTGACTTTTTCTTTATTTTAAAGTCCTCTAAAATTGTACTCTGAAACCGATTCCACGGAAATAGTTAGCTGGAATTAGACGAATGAACTTTGGCGATATTTCGCACATTTAATAATAAAGAGAAATAACTCAAAAAACATGATTGTTGGGAAAACGCGTTTGAAGTTCAGACACCCAGTACAACTTGTATGGGATGAAAAAGGCAGCCAATGTTTTATCTCGGTCATATTCGTCCAAATTGAACGGCTGTCGCATTCTACGCATTCTTCTCGCATTGTTCTTGCGTTTTATTACAAAATCTCGATTTTCCCAATTTTCGAGTTATTTCTCTTTATTATTAAACGTGCGATTTGATGTTCACATTTAAAAAAAAATGGGATCAACTTGACTTATAGGTTGGTATGAGGCTGACCACCCATACTGTAAAAAAATGGTTCACTTTGCCAATGTCACCCCTGTTTCAGGGAAGGTCGGCAAAAGTTGTGGGGCTTATGTTCATTTGAGGTTTGGATTTTATTTGTAAGTACACATTCAGCATTTGTAAGCGCGAACTACACTTGTTGGTTTGTGGGCATACATCTGAGAGCTTTAAATGAATATATCCTTGCAACATAGATTATAGATTATTATTATTATAACTCAAAATGAAAGAGGTACAAAAAACAGGGAATAACTTCTGCAGCACCGCCACTGAATTGGCAACCGAAAAGCAATCTGCATTTTATTTTAGGTTGCTAAGGACCATAGTCATCTTGATCTTTGATGTCACCCCGCCACGAGAAATTTGGAATACTCCGATTCCATTCGGTCATATGTGAATAAGAACTTCAAAGAAAAAACTGAGTGGTAAACAAGGCTAAATACACATAACACAATAAAATTATTGTTCTTTTTATGAAACTGTTAAGGATTGTTCTTTTTGTGGATAAGAATCTAGTTACTTAATGTTCAAACAAACTATTCCATATGACTGTCTCCGTTCATGTCATTTTCACCGAGATTCCAGGGGTCATCCAGCACTCCGAGGAGCTGCACCATGGCTTTGTGTCCTTCCTTGTCAACATCTGTGGTCTGGCTTGACGGAAAAGCAATAAAATTTTCGCAGTTAATGGTTTTCCCTCGAGCGTTCCCGCGTACTTCTACCCAGCCATCTATCGGCTCAGACAGGGGGCTTTGTAATCTAACTGTGATTTCTTGATCATCAACAGTTTTCATAGTAAAATTGTCACCGTTGGGGCTGATTTGGGTGACAAGACCCCAGCAAGTTACATTTTCGCCATTTCGCTGTACAATATTACTGCCAATAACGTAAGGCACATACTCTTCAACGTCAGGATATTGTGAATCGTCTGCGTCCATTATTTAACGATATATCTGATAGTATTTGTATATTTTAAAACTGTTTTTAGTTTACAGACAAATAACAAATTATTCAGTGACGAATCTGACAGTTGGCGAAATTTACTTTTCTTCTTTTCTTTTCCTTTTGACAAAACCGCGGGAACGATTATTATTATTGGTGTTGTCACATCTCTACATTTTAACATTCTCACTAGGTACTTAGAGAAGCTACTCTATGGCTTAGGGGTAGGTACGTACTTCGAAACCCCCCTTCCTCGCCTTCTTACTTCCCTTCCATACATTCTGCGTATTGGACTATGATCTTGTATGCATGTGTGTATTATACACGCGGCACGCGGGTACACTCACACCACTATAATCATATATTATTATCTGCCATGATATTATTTATTAATATTATTATTATTGCTTTAAAGCTATCAAAATAAAACACTTGTATTTTGCACAATATTTATTTATTCTAGAAAGATTAGTCATACAATCACAAAAATACACACTGTGTAAAGAAAAAAATAAATAAAAAAACCTCAATGTAATAAACACAAATGATATGGCAAAAATAAATTTAGTAGGTAAACAATCAAATAGGCACCTGTCTATATTGTCAAGGACACTGGCATTCTGTACTATTTCTTGCAAAAGTTTTGGATCCCTGATGATTGTCCCCTGATGATGGCCTGAGGACCGGAAATATTTATAATATGAAATCTATACACTTTAATTTCACTTTCTTCGGCTCATCAGCCGACAGCCTTCAAGGCTCAGGGACACCTGCACCACTCTGCGTTGTGCTGCTTCCCTCCATGGTCGCCTCACTCCCAAAACTTCGGCGTTGGCTTCGACGTTCTCTGCCCACCGCATCCTTGGACGTCCAAGTGATTAACACCTGAGGGGGCACCATCCAAGACAGTTCTGATGATCCTGGAGTCTTCTGCACATGCTACGTGTCCGGCCACTGGAGTCTTCTTGATTTCATTACTCTCTGCACTCTTCAATAATAGTGAAAATAAAACAGTTAATTTCAAATACGCTTGACCGCTTGACGTTTGAGGCCGACTGGCGCCAAGCAGGCGTGTGGGGTGGTTATGGCTGTTATCGCTGCGCAAATCCTACACACAGTTCAACCATCATTATAAAATATTTTTTCATCAGTTTTTTTTTAATAAAAAATGAGCAATTTAATAAATACTAAACAAAATAAAGTTTATTGGCGCTTAAACTCTTTTTTTACATGAATAACAGTAAATATAAATTATTAATTCAAATTTATTTACGCTCATTCTGATTTCAGTTTAAAAAACGACCTCTTCCCCTTCCTCCTTCCTCATAACCATACATTCCGCGTACCATAGATCGATTACAATATGGCTTCCGAATTATAAAACAGGGTAACCAGTAGCAAAATACTTGTGAACGGGGTCGATTCTCACCACAGAGTAATTCTCACTGATTCTTACCACATGGTATTTGCACTTTTTTATTTTATTTCATAAAATGGTAGGCTATATTTTTTAAAATGCATTTGCGTTTTTTAAAAAATTATATGTGCGTTAGTTTTTAAATTAAAGCTCTTTAAAATTCGCGTATTTTCCATTTCCGCTAAAACAGGTCATTGCTTTATTCGGGCGGATATGACGTCAGATCTTCGGAGCTTAGGTGTCAAATGGCCTAGGTAGTCGGTTTGACAGCGGCGTTTGTCGTCAAAATGACGACACATGTCCCTAACCGTTTATATTGCTTTTTTAGCGGTTGTAAATTCTCCGCATTTTATTTTTCAAAATTGTCAATGATATCTTTATTTTTACTACTTAAAAAATATATGGTTGTGATCCTTGAAATGTACTCTACACAACAATATTATTTTCAACCGTTTGCCCTACCACTGCAACTTCCCTAATCAAGTCCAAAGTCGTGTCAAAATATTTACGACGAAGAAGAAAATAAATTTCAAAAAAGTTTTCAGTGACATCTGTGAGTGACATTTCAATTTGCATTCTGTTAAATTAATGACAAGTTTGTTTTGAAACACACTTTTTAAGATTTATTATACGCATAATCTCAGCACAAAAATTGATTAAATTATCTCTCGTCAAATTTTACTGTAGGTACCTAAGTACTATTAATTTATTAACTTGTCCACTCTAAAGTAAAGATAAGGATAGTATATTTAATCTTAAATCTAATCGAGTAAAGATAATGATAGTACTAAGGTATATTAAATCTTGAAGCTTCTTTTCTGTTATCCAGGATTTCACGTAACTGATAATCTAATCGAATCTAAGTTGCAAAGATATGTTACATTGGAGATTCACATTATATGCATTCTCACAAGCAGACGCGTACAAGTTCGTGCTTGCACATGCCGCATGTGAACCTACAACATAAAAAACAAATCTCAAATGGACATACACCCTGCAACTCGTGCCATCCTTCCCTGAAACAGGGGTGACATTGGCAATGTGAACCATTTTTACAGCATGGATGGTCAGCCGCATACCAACCTATAAGTCAAGGAACATACACGACAAATTACATTTTTTAAATCAATAAATAATAATATCTATGGGCATCAAAACTAAAACAGAAAACATATTCCAATTTAATAAACCCTAGCCGCTAACATTATATATATAAATATATATATGAGAGTAATTTTTTACATGACCAAAGAGCGCCGTTTTTGTGTGTGTCACACCTCAAGGGCCCTCCTAATAATGAATGAGATATTTTATAAAGGTGCCGTTCCAGTGCTCCCTTAAAAATGCTAACAGATTCCGAAACCCTCACTCCGGGTGGCAGTCTGTTCCACTCCATTGGCCCCGCAAACCGGAAAGCGCGATCCCCACAATTAGTGCGTATTTGACGGCGAGGCTGCATCAATCTGACAGCTCGACACCCCGCTGACCTAAGTGTCCGTCCCCTCACACTCACCTCAACGGGGGAAAACAGGTCTGCCAGATATGATGGAGCCAAACCATTTAGGGCTTTAAAAACCATCAAACACACACGGTAGACCACCCTTTCAGGAAAACGAAGCCAATGTAGTTCTTTCAACAGCGGAGTGATGTGAGAGAATTTGGACATCCCGAAGATCAGTCTTGCGGCCGCATTCAAAACAGACTGTAATCTGTTCAGTTGCTTCTTTAACTGGCCGATATAGGTATAGTGTGGAACAATAATCAATTCGGGACATCACAAAAGCACTCACCAATGTTTTAACCACACCCGGCGGTAGACACCTTCTGATAGCCCTTATTTGGCGTAGGCCAAAAAATGAAGCTGCTATTGTTTTGTCAACCTGCTCCTCCATTGTGAGATTCTGATCCAGCATAACTCCCAAAAGTCTCACAGAGCTAGAAGGCTGGATCAAACTTCCCCCAATGGAGAGAGGTACTCCATTATCCAGAAGGTGATCGCGCCTGGATGTGGCCGACCACATAAGTTCATTACAGATCAACCGCCATTTTTTTCTGTCCTTACATACTTCTTTCATTTCCTACAGAGTCATAATTCTTTTTCATATAGGCTCTTCTTTATTATGACTCTGGATATTCCATTCATTCGCAATTTCAGATATTTGGTCGTTTCGTTCGGATACTTCGTCAGTCTTTCCTCATTCATTCTCTCCATATGCCCAAACCATCTTAACAAACTTCTTTTAATCTTCACTTTCACACTTTCTCTTGCACCACATTCTTCTCTTACAAAATCATTCCTCACCCTATCACTCCGTTTTTTCCTAATCATACTTCTTAGAAAGTCCATTTCAACAGAAATTCAATAATTGAAATAGCTAATTTTACTCTCCAACAAAATATTTAAATAGTCGATTTTGGCTTTGATCAACATTGATCAATCTATAATAATCTATAATCTAAGTTGCAAGCATATATTCATTTAAAGCTCTCAGATGTATGCCCACAACCAACATGTGTAGTTCGCGCTTACAAATGCTGAATGTGTACTTACAAATAAAATCCAAACCTCAAATGAACATAAGCCCCACAACTTTTGCCGACCTTCCCTGACACAGGGGTGACATTGGCAAAGTGAACCATTTTTTACAGTATGGGTGGTCAGCCTCATACCACCTATAAGTCAAGGAATACGAATAATAAATTACATTTAAATATAAAAAAGAAGAAAACCTTAAAAAGAAATCTATACAAAAAAAGTCGAAAATTTCCATGCAAAAAATGTAGCAAATTAATAAACCAACATTAGAAATCAACATTGCAGATCAATGATTTTAAAAAACTCAAATTTGTAACATCCTTTCCGAGTCCGTAACTTATAAACTGATTATTTGATATGAAATGGTCATAGTGAGAAACAAAGATGAGTGATGAATGTCAAGAAAGTGAAAGAGGAGTGCAACGTTAGCAAAGTGGAGACGAAGAAGTAAACAAGAGTTAGGAAAGCAAAGTAGATACCTGTTATATACTAAATTATATACTAAATTATATACTAAATAAGATACTAAATAAGATACTAAATAAGATACTAAATTCCGGTGTGTCTCGATTCACGTGACATGATGACGCAATAGCGAGACAGTCAAGCTTATAGCTCCAGAGCTTATGTTGTGACCATGAGAAGCGGAAGACCATAAACTAATCGCGTGACATCATCAGGAACACACTGGAAAGCAGTTACTTGGTGGGAGTTTTCTCTCCTAACCCATCTATACTCCTTGGTGGAGACGTATCTGAGAGATACTGGCCACCCTAGTGGAGTGGTGGCTGGATAGTGTAAGAACATAGTAGGTAAGGATAAATAGGTATTAATTTTCAATATTTTACATTCAAGAAAAGACATTAAATAATAGGTTTTAAAAACATTGCTCAATAGATTTGATTCTGGAATTATCAAATAAAATAAATTGCACAGAATCTGTACTCGACTTTCTTGCATAAATTAACCCACTGTATAACGTATGTAAAGCTAGAATCATCTACCAGCTTATGCAGTTTCAATGAAAATATAATATATCGATAATAAATCAATTTTATTCCACCGCGGTGTGAACCTGCATACTCATACAATATGGAAATAGCCATATAAATTCTTAAGTGAATAATAATCATTTGGATGATTTATTTGATGAGCGCCGTTTTGTGTGAATCACACCTCAAGAGCCCTCTGCGAGGCTGGTCTTCCCTGGAAAAAGCGCCAATTACACAATAAAGATCCTTGACTTCTAGGTTGGTATGAAGCTGACCTCTGTACTGTACTGTACTGTATCCTGCCGCCGTTCCACTAGGGGGGGCCAGTACCTCCGCTGATGCGCCTCCACTTTTTTTCTGTCCTAACAAACCACTTTCATTTCCTCAATATTCATCACCTTTTTCATACATACTCTTCTCTTATTCTAACTCTGCAGATTCCATTCTTTCGCAATCTCACCTATTTGGTCTAACCATTCTTTCCTCAGCCTTTCCCTTCCGCGCTTTCCTCTGACATTTCCTTTGTACATTTTCTTCGTTAGTTGTTCATCATCCATTCTTTCAAGATGTCCGATTCATCGTACTTTTTTGTACTTTCATTCTCATATTATCTTTTATACCACACTCGTTCGTCACCCAATCATTACGTACTCTATCACTCAGTGTCTTTCCAGCCATTTCTCTCAGGTAAGCCATTTCAACCGTACATACTTTACTCAGCTTACATTCATTAAGCCTCACTTCCACCAACCAATATGCCATTGTGGACCGCCGATCTCATATTCATCGTAAGTTTCCTATTTCTTGCCATTCTTCCAATCGTTCCCATTACACTTCTTCCTCTACTAGTGCGCTTTTCCAATTCTTTCGTCAATTTCGCATTCGACTCAAACTTGCTTCCCAGATAATCAAATTCTTTCACGACCTCCACTCTTGTTTCATTCAGTCTTATCTCAATTTCCTCGCATTCCTCAGTCCTCCCAAAGTGTAAAATATAATTCACTTTGTCAATGTCACCCCTGTTTCAAGGAAGGTCGGCAAGAGTTGCAGGTTTTATGTTCATTTGAGATTTGGTTTTAATTTGTAAGTACACATTCAGCATTCGTAAGCGTGAACTTACACGTGCCTGTTTGTGAGCATGCATTTGAAATGAGTTTTGAATGTATATAAGTCCGGTCGATAGCTCAGTTGGTAGAGTGCTTGCATTCTACCCCGTGAGCTCGGGTTCGAATCCCACCGAGGAGGGTGTCAGAAATGATTTCCTATTTCGGTGTTTATTTCAAACCCCATAATAAAAATACCGGCAAGGTTTACTCAGCCTTCACAAGAAATGAGTACCAGCCCCCTCGGGAGCTGGGAAATCCCCACTTCAACTGAAGTGGTTGGCATAAGGCCGGCCCCCTTATCTGTAAAAATAAATAGGTTCAACTCGCCACATGCGACCCCTTCGGGGATAACGCGGCAAGAAGTTACACTATATGTATAGCTTAGTTGCGTTTTTTTTTTTTTTTATATTTCATTGCAACATAGATTCTAGATTATTATAGATGGTCATTGAACCCTTCTGTATGCAAACTAGGACTTTGTAATGTGGGTAAACTTTTTAGTTATATTTTGAAAAAATAACGACTGGTTATTATTGGTATTTATAAAATTTTAAGAATCACAGCCTTTTTTCTAATTTTAACCCTTTGACTACCAAGAAAATTACGGAAACATTTTGTTTGGAATTTTTTTCACTTTGTATGGTGGCTATACTTTTGATTCACTTTTTGGAAAAAATAATGGTGGCAATATATAAACTATCATTATTGTTTTACATTTGTGCTACATTATTTTTTTATTAACCCTCTAACTGCCGAGAATTTTTCCATTATTTTTTTCTTTTATATGGCAACTCTCGAAACCGAGATTATGATGAAGAAATGATTATAATTATTAGATAGCACTGTTTTATAAATGGATTCACAAAAAATTTAAGAAAAATCGTCGGAGCCGTTTTTGAGAAAATCGCATTTAAAATTTTCAGCTCTTCGGAAGCCATCTTGAATTTTCAAAAAAGTATAAAATCTTTGAGGATGAATATAAAGTTGTTCTTTCTGTCAAGTCTAAAACAAATTTTTAAATATCTTGCATTTTAACGGGTTTTTGTTATATTTTCGTTTTCAAATTTGAGGTCGTGTAAACGGTGCTTTATAATATTTTTTTCAATTTTTTTATTTGTTTTAATTTTGTAGAAATTAATGTTTTTTACAATATTGTAGAACATTATATTTTTTAAAATTTTTCTCGGGTTGTGTAGCCATGTTCTATCGGAAGTTTGTTACACTTTTTTGTTACACTTTTTTCCGGACGTTTCGCCCATTATCTGCGATGGGCCTCCTCAGCGTATTTTTTCTTCAGGCGTTCTGACTTCCTTAGCACGGAACTGTCAACGGCCTGTGGGTTGGTTATTGTTGTGTTTATGTCATGGTTCTGGAAGAAGGGGCCGCCACTGCATCCCAACAGCGCATGCGCGTCCTCAACGTCGTTATTGGACCGCGATGACGTCAACGGAACATGATTGGTGCTCGTCGGAATCACTTCGTCTTGATTGGGTACTGTGTCCGTTGGGCTCTCATTGGTTCTGTGCGTGCTGTTGCATTTTGGCGGATTTTTTTTTTGGAAAAAAGTGTAACAAAAAAAGTGTAACAAACTTCCGATAGAACATGGCTACACAACCCGAGAAAAATTTTAAGATTGTGTCAAGTGCCGGCCGTGAAAGCCTTAATGTACAATTATATTTTTGTTAACCCTTCAACTTTTGAGAAAATCACAATCGTTTGTTTTTTTTATTAAGAAACCCATAGACACAGATTAGTAAGAGTATCGCCATAACTAATTTATTAAATTAAAAATTAATTAGTGGCAATTCTGAAAATTTAAGAAAAATTCTTGGAGCCGTTTTTGAGAAAAGTGAAGTTTTTATGTTTTTTTTGTATGGCAGCCATCTTGAATTTTTAAGTTGGTGCATAGATCTAGTACTTGGTAGATACGACATCTAAGGTTGAAAAAACAACCGCTTTTACGGAATTTGTAAGTGTGTGCGTGAATTCGCGTGCGCACACGTCCCAATGATCAGGGGCGTACTCAGGGCTGATAAGCTAAAATGGATTAATTCTTATTTATGAAAAAAAAATATATCGATAATTTTTAACTTTGAACATCCTTCTTCTAAAACAGATTTGTGGAGAGAAATGCACCACACCAACCTATATTGCCTGACCAGAAACAAGTTTGAACATCTTTTTTTATATTTTATGTACCTCCAATCGAGTGGAGTATTTTCCAATCGAGGTAAAATACCATGCGGTAAGAAGTTACACTATATGTGTAGCTTAGTTGAGTTGAGTTGATCATATGTTTGTGTTCCTTAACTTATAGGTTGGTGTGTGGCAGACCACTCATACTATAAAAATGGTCCACGTTGCCAATGTCACCCTTGTTTCAAGGAAAGTCGGCAAGAGTTGCAAGGCATATGTGTAAGCGCAAACTTATACTTTCTGCTTGTGGGCATGCACTTAATATGCATTCCAAATGTAAGACATGTTTGCAACTTAGATAAGATTAATTAAGATGAATTATTTATTGCAATTATAAATGCAACTAAGCTACACATATAGTGTAACTTCTTGCCTGCATTATCCACGAAGGGGTCGCATGTGGCGATTTGGGACCTATTTATTTTTACAAGTAAGGGGGCCGGCCTCACACCAACCACTTTCATTTGAAGTATTCACTAATCTAATCTAATCTACGTTGCAAACATATGTAACATTAGGGATTCACATTACATGCATTTTCACAAGCAGACATGCATAAGTTCGCACTTAAACATACCGCATGTGGACCTACAGAATAAAAACCTAAATCTCAAATGAACGTACACCCCGCAACCTTGCCGACAATGAAAACATCCATTACAGACTACTTTCCTATAGTCTTTACCTCGACACTCTTAAGCCACTGCACTCGCACTTGTAACTTGCTTCTGAGTACGACCCTGGTCAACGGAGGACATTAAAAGGATATACTTTGTAAAAACTCGGTATTTAAGCGATACTTTCGAGTGATTATTTTTGAAACTTGAATGAATTTGCATGCATTACAAAGTAAACTCTGTCAAAAAACAAAACACTCACTGTCAAGAATATTAAAACACTTTTTGACACAAACTGACTTGTGGAACGAAATGTTTTCAGCCTTGTTTTCGGGTTTTAATTGGGAATTTGGGATGATGTAACCACTCATCAATGCAGCAGTTTATTTTTAAGTAATTGTTCTTTAAAAGATTCACTTGATAACACTTTAAACTTGATAAATCACTCCGAATCTCCAGCAGCGGCTTCGTTTGTTTGGCTGCAAGCTAGTAAGCCAAACAGAGTTTTGCGGCGTTTCCCGTTCCCTCGTACTAATACAACCTAACAGATGTGCGTCTCTTTCAAACAAGTGAACTCGCCCGCGTGTTAGCTGTAACATCGCTATGATGTTGCATCACTCTCTCTCCTACTGAGTTTCACATGTCTTCTCTAGCTGTACTTACTCTGTGAGTTGGTGTAATGCCGTGTTATTCTTACTTAATACATGTCCAAAAAAGTTGATGTAGCCAAAATTTGGTATCTAATCTAATCTAAGCTGTCTAATCTAAATCTAATCTAATCTAAGCTAATCTAATTTAAGCCCAAATTTTGTATCTCTACGTCTAATACTTTGGAAAGTGACACACATACACACACACACATACAGATGGACGTTTTTGAAAGGTAGTGTTTTTTGGCATGTCCTGCACCAGGACAACTCATTTCCGTGAAAACCGTGAAAACCTCGAAAAAAAAATTTTCACACCAAATCAAAACTTTCTTTATAGCCTTCAGCTATAGCAAGCAAGTAAAAAGGAATGTTAAAGAAGTTAACAATGTGGTATTGCCACTGCTATGATGATATTATCAGCCAGTAGATAATAAAGAAGATAAGTGCCAACCAATTTATATGTATTAGCAAGTCACCACCATAACATGTTTTTATGTAGATTGGTATTTACTGTACCTAGGTTGAGTGTACCTCTGATAACAATTTAAATTAAAAGCAATCATCGCTTAAATATGAGCTGTCAGCCGGCCTTAGGACTAGTCAAGAGATTATACTCAAGTGCAGCAAACATGGTCAAGGCAAGGAAATATGTGCTGGTGAAGCAATTCCAAGGAGAACCCAAGAAAAGTGACTTTAAAGTGGTAGAAGAAGAACTCCCACCACTTGGAAATGGAGGTTTGTTGAAAAATAATTCAGTTAATCCCCTTTATCATTATTTTTAAATACAATTTTGTACCCTGGCATTAACAAATTCCAAAGTTTATTTGAATTTATATAAGTTTATTTATAGAACCAAGTTTTAAATTAATGCAATGGTAAACAAGTCACATGTTGTAAAAGCTATTGAATGTAAATGATATACAATCTTAAATTGCAATTCTCTTTATTTCATTATTTATTCAGTCTCTTTGGTAGTTCAATAGCCTGTTTGTTTATGGAAAAATATGTTGGTATGTGGCTGACCACTAGTACTATAAAAATGGTTAACTTTGCCAATGTCACCCCTGTTTCAGGAAGGTCAGTAAAAGTTGCAGAGCATTTGACATTTGGGTTGTTATGCTATAAGTTCACATGCTGCATGTGTAAGTGTGAACTTATACGTGTCTGCTTGTGGGCATGCATTTTTTATGCATCCTAAATGTAATATATCTTTGTAGTCCGGTCGATAGCTCAGGTGGTAGAGTGCTTGCATTCCATGCCGAAAGCTCGGGTTCGAATCCCACCGAGGGTGTCAGAAATGATTTCCCGTTTCGGTGTTTATTTCAAACCCTAAAATAAAATACCGGCAAGGTTTACTCAGCCTTCACAAGAAATGAGTACCAGCACTCTCGGGAGCTGGGAAACCTCCACTTCAACTGAAGTGGTTGGCGTAAGGCCGGCCCCCTTACCTGTAAAAATAAATAGGTTCAACTCGCCACATGCGACCCCTTCGGAGATAACGCGGCAAGAAGTTACACTATATGTGTAATTTGTAGCGTTTTTTTTTTGCATTGCGTAACTCAGATTATAGGTAGGTGCTACTGACATGTATTTAGTTTTGAGCATGCTTATTTTTAGTAGATTGAACTTACATTTTATTTGTCATTTTCAGAGTTTCTGTGCAAAGCTGAATACCTGAGTGTGGATCCATACATGAGAGCTTACATGATCAGGTTTCCTGTGGGGACTGACATGATTGGTTCTCAAGTTGCCAAGTAAGGAAAACAACACTCGATAAATACTGCTACGCCTCCAGTCCTCATGTTCCCTGTTGGCTGAGGCTGCTCTCAGTACTTGCCAATTGAAAGTGATGTGTAGCATCTCCACCCCATACTTTTTCTGCAACTTATAGCCATAAATGTGGATTGTTTGAGTTTGGAAGCTCAATAAAACCATCATTTTTGACATTCTTCTCGGTTTGTCTAGGGGTTACTGGACAGACTGTGTGAAAGCTCTCATACATCCCCATACGCTACTAGACTTTTAACCCGGTAATCCATAAACAAACCATCGACAATATGTGTAAAATGCGTCTGGTCTGTAATGGGCCTAACGGTAACCATCACAAGTTGATGCTGTTCTGAATTTTGTACGATAAAGATTTGAAGCAAATTTAAATCTTGTTAAAAACAAGCGCAAACTTAGTTCCAGTATATTTTAAAGAAAATAAATGCAATCATATTTAGTACTTTGATATTCTCCTCCCTTCTTCTTCACACCACTAGACTAAGACAACTAAATGAATTTTAATTGATTGCTAAGGTGTTGAGTTTGTAATCTTTCCTCTTCTTATTCGTAAATGGCACTACAGCTCTCTCTCATTCTGTCCTCCGACGCCACTGTCTTTCCTTCCTCTTAATGAATAGAAATAAAACCGCAGATGCTGTAATAGATCTATGGTGGTGGTAGTGACATTTGTATTCATCTGTTATCCGAAAACAAAGTTGGTTTGTTTCTATGTATTCAAATGGAACAATGCTGTATCTTAATTTAGTTTCCAAAATTCACCTTTTGCATTAATTTTAACCTCATGATTTTATTTTTCAGAATTTTAGAAAGCAAGAATGAGAAATACCCAGTTGGAAAGTATGTGGTTGGAGACTTTGGCTGGAGAGATTACAGCATTGGTGGAACTACCCAGAAATCCCTGATCGGCACTTATGTGTTGCCAGAAATGGGAGATCTTCCTCTATCCCTTGGGCTTGGCATGTTGGGAATGCCAGGGTAAGTATCTAATGCTTCTTCTTCTTCTTAGATCATTGATATGTAACTTTGGAAATTGTTCCCTATCCCTGTAGCTGTTTCCTACAGTTAACCAGCTATCTTCCATCATTTTGGTGGATTTCGCTGTGGACGTGAACCAGTTGATATCTCCTTTTCAGTAATGTGAACGATCCTATTGTCAGCTATCCCATCTTTGTTTATTAGCATGAATTTATAAAACCTTCAAAAGGTTCCTACCATTGTCAAGAGACGCCAAGAGGATATGTGAGATTTTTATTCACTGTTTCCTTGCCACACCCCGGAACTGTCTTCACGCGTTGCTAATGTCCTTCCTTCTCCATATTATAATCTCAATGTTTCAAATATGTTTCTGAGAATTTTACCGGCGATAGCACATAGGGTATTCATCTCAGATTTTCTGAGTAGGCTTTTGGTTTTTATGACTTTAAATTATATTAATAATTGGAATATCTGTAATATTTGTACTGTTAATTTATTTAAATAAGTATATTTTTTGACAGGAACACTGCGTATTTTGGTCTGTTAGAACTTTGCCAGCCAAAAGCCGGTGAGACTGTTGTTGTTACGGGGGCTGCTGGTGCTGTTGGCTGCCATGTTGGACAAATCGCCAAAATTAAAGGTTAAAATTACTTATAATTAAAAAATAATTTTTCAATTTTTTATTATGATTAATTGGTGCTTTCTTTATAGCGCCATTTCGTGATGTAGTCACTCCAAGGGCACTTGTTAGAAGGCTTGTGACCTTATTTTGGCAGAGGAGAGTTATTTTCAAGTGTACAATTAAAAAAAACTAGACACATTGTGAGTTTGTGTAATGAGGTCCGTGCGTGAATTGGCATAGACAATATTGAGTCGTCAACCGGCTGGGTTGCTAGGAAAAATACATATAAATATTTTGTTATTGGCTGCTAAGGACAGCAGCCCCATACAAGACTGACGTTTGCTCGCCAAGAATGTTTTTCATGGCTAGCAAACACTAAAAATTCCATATTCAAAAATGTTCTGACCTCATTGTTAAAAAAAAAAAAAATTCAATTCAATTTAATTTCAATTCAAGAGAGCCAGGTTTATAGTCCAAGATTATTATCAAGGCCATTCAGAAATTGATTGTCATCACCTTAAGGCTATCTTCATAGTCATAGAAAATTTTAATAGAGTTAAACATAAACTGCTAATCTGAAAAATTGAAATATCATGGTTAAAGATAAGACAATGTGAGACTGTTTTTTTTTTGGAAATAGAAAATACCTTATTTGATTGTAAGACAAAGAGGTTTTATCAAACTATTGAATTTTGTAAGAAAATAGAATTGCAAGCAATATTGAGGTATCAGTGACTTAGAGTAACTTAAAAAGGTGAGAATATTAAAAACGTTAAAGGTAATCGGCTAATTTATTGTTGAATCATTTTTCTGACAGGCGCAATCTATTACCATGATTATTTAAAAAAAAAACACATTTGTAGATTATAAATATGGCTTGTGCAATAAATCTTATCTAAAATTAATATTTCATGAAGTAAATTTCACAAGTATTTTTTTTACAGGTTGCAAAGTCATTGGTTTTGCTGGGACGGATGCCAAATGCAAATGGCTCAAGGATGAGATGGGTTTCGACTTTGCATTCAATTACAAAATTGTAAATGCTGACAAAGCTTTGAAGGAATGTGCTCCAAATGGTGTGGACTGTTACTTTGATAATGTGAGTTGCTAAAAATGTAAATGCTATCTGGTTTTTATCCAATGAGTAATATGTAATTATCAAAGTTATTATTTTTTTAAGGTGGGAGGTGACTTGAGTTCAATAATTATAAATAGAATGAACAAGTATGGCCGCATTGCTGTTTGTGGATCTATTTCATCATACAATACTGACATCTCTCAGCTTCCCAAAGGTAAGTTGTATGAACTTAATGCAGTTAAATCTCCAGTACTGTAAATCATCCTAAACCTTGGATTCTATGGACACAGAATTCAAAATATTTTTTTCACTGCGGATAAACACCACAGGTGTATGTGACTAGGGTCCTTAGGAACCAATATCAAAATATTATTTTGCCATTTCCCTAGCAACTGCAAGTTCAGCCAAATGAATTCCATGATTTAGGATTGTTTACTCATATAGTCATATAGAACCCGACCATGCTAGTTTATTCATTCAAAAAGTCATTGACAAATTAAATATTTATTAAATATCAAGTTTGTTTATACCATTATATCACAAAACAGCACTAATGTGACTTTATCTCGACTTTAAGTAAAAACCAAGATGTACGAGAATGTATCTACAAAAAAAAAAGATCTGCAAATACTTTGTTGATAAATAAGTGATACATACCACTGTTATTTTTCAGTGCCTATTTTGCAGCCAACATTTGTGTTCAATGAACTTAAAATGGAGGGTTTTATCGTGACCCGTTGGGTGCCACGTTGGGAAGAAGGAATCAAGCAGAACCTGAAGTGGATCTCTGAAGGCAAACTCAAGTACAGGGAAACTGTCACTGATGGCTTTGACAACATGTTTGAAGCCTTTGTTGGAATGCTGCGTGGAGAAAATACCGGAAAAGCAATTGTAAAAGTCTAGACGCATTCCTCAGTCAAGAAATTATATTTTTATTATAATTGAGAAACACATTTCTGCTAAGTCATGTTAGAGAAGAAATATTTTCTCTTCGAAAAATACTTTTGTCACTTTTGTAAAGATCAAATATTTGTAATAGCAGCTATTTTTATAATGTAAATAAATATTTTTTGATTTTCATTGGCTTTTGTGGTATTAAAGTGAACCCTTTGGTCAGGTGTACCGTGTACCTGTATATTTACTTTTCAGCACCGGAAATGGGATCTCGTGAAGTTAGCCATTTTTATATTTTAAATCTTTTTTTAATTCAACTAAACATCTCTATGATTCAATGGGTTACTTATGTATTTATTTAAATGAAAAAAAAAATAGATGTGCACATACTTAAGTTATTTATTGTTGTATGTTATAATTACATCCATATAGTATTTTTATTATAATGAAACAGAAATGTGTACAAAATATATTTTTAAATTATTCTAGCCTATAATAAATGAGTAAATAAAGTTAGCTTAAAAGTAACCTAGTTTTTAGCTGCACTGGCATTTGTCCTGAGAGTAATGGTGAGTGCGACAGACTTCTGGAACATTTCCATCAGGCCGTATCTTGCCCGGTCGGTTATTTGTCTTAGTCGGCCGCCTCCTGCTCCTGCAATCAGTTTTTCTATTCTCTCAGAGGGACAGGTGACTACTACCAGGCAAATCACTTTCCCTGTATCTTCCTTGATCTCCAGATATTCCATTTCTGTTTTGAGGCTGTATGGCAACTCTTGCTGGAGGAAATCCAAGAATGTTGCCCTTATGATCTCGATAATGAGTGACTCTTGCGATTGATCGGTCCACTCGGAACATGAATAGAGCCATTTACCTGGTTTAGCGTTCTGAATTAGATATCTCTGAAAATAAGTAAATGTATCATCTAAATTACAAGAGAATGAATACGGAACCATAAAAACTCTGACAGAAGTTCTTTGTAAGTTCAGAACAAGTTCATTTTATGAAGTGAAGTTCTTTCAAGAGAAGTATCACAATCGCTAAGAAGATTTTTTTTATGGCAAACTTGAAAAAATCCTATATTGCCATCTTTGATTCTATCAGATTCATTGCAAATAAATAATTTACTTATTTATTTCACCTTGACTAGATCCACTCCATCTCCTTCAAGAGCTGACACCATGAATACATCCGAGAAGCCAGAGTACCCAGGGAGAGGGGAGTCACTTTCAGACTTGGGCTTCTTGGATTGTATGATTTCTTTCCCAGCAATTACACCGTTACAAAGCGTTCTCACAGTATCCAATAATCTGCGTTTGGATTTCATCATGTCGATCTAAAAAACAAATATAAAATATTTAACTTTGTTAAAAAAATAATAGCAGATATCTATACAATATGAGCTTGGCCCAGATGACCAGATACATAATAGTTAGTCGAAAATGTAGTTTACTATGATCTGTACTTCTAGTATATAAAAAACTAGAAGAAGTAAAACGCTCACATGTTGTGAGAAGTAAAAAAGTCCATGTTTCCATTTTTGCTTACTAGAGGCATTGTTGCTTACTAGAGGCATTGTTGCTTACTAGAGGCATTGTTGCTTACTAGAGGCATTGTTGCTTACTAGAGGCATTGTTGAATCTCATGGAAGATCGAACAGCACCTCTAGTGAGCGTAAATGGTGCATGCAGCATCTGTAAGCGCAAACTGACTTGTGTCTGCTTGTGGATATACACCTAATATGAAAGTTAACTATTAATATATCCATGCAACTTACACTATACAGAGTTCTATGTGTAGGTGCAAGATATAATTCTGACCAAACTATTATTCTCACCTTATTTAAAACAAGAAAACAAGGGACCTCCTTGTACTTCTCCAGTTTCTTCACAATATTTGGATGGATGGAGTCCCTGTGCCATATATTAGCGACATCATGTACCACACCAATCATGTCAGCATTTTTGTAGCTTTGATTTGTACTCATCTTCATGTTGGTGAGCTTGTAGCTGTTGAAAGACATTGAAATTTATATTTGTGTGCATAAGTATTGGTTGGCCATTTATCTACAGTTGTGCCACCGAGAGAATGAATTTCTGACAGGTCGTAATAATATGAACGATGTAACTTTGAAGTGCCGTTGAACTTACGATAATTTTAAACCGAATAAAAAATGTCCTTGTAACGTATAATTATCTTTAAAAATAAATCATCATGTCAAATGAAAATATATGTTATAATTTTGCGACAAATTGAAAGTTAAATAAATTAGAAATCAACATATTTTTTAAATCTACCCGATGCTGTCTAACGCTGGCACAAGGTTATAGCCATGGAGTTATAATATAGGGGAGCGGTAACTAAAGTACTGAATCGGTCCATACTTGTTCCCTCTTGCGCTCCTCATGTGTCAAACGTTGCAGTCGTACCCCGAATGTACGGCGGCAACAATTACAAATATTACGCATAAAATATCACAATGGATAAAATGAAATGAGTGATAAAATTAAAATATGATTATACACTTTGAAAATATAAAATACTGGCATCAATTTTGGCAATCACAATATTTATAACGCGTGTTATCTGTCAACTTTAGCTATTTCCGGTCAAATCGGCAGCCATTTTTTGCAATGGCACCAACATTCAAGATATTTTTTTTGGGGTTTGGTAGAGTTTTTTGTACAAACGAAAATGCAACTGTGAAGTTCTTTGTTCTCTTTCTAACTAATGACCATTTTCGTAAGTAAGTTGAGACAGATATATATGTCTATTTTCGTTAAAATAACTTCTTGTCCACAGATGTTATTAGTCAATGGTTATAGCAAACGTTTACTTTTGTAGTGATGGGCCAAAAAATCAGGTAATGTCACATTATTATATTGTTATGCTGTGAACTAAAATGTTTTATTTTTAAATAATTTGATAACATTGTAATCTATTAACCTGAATCTATATTGAAGCTGCAAAGGTATACAAACATTTACAATGTACTAGGGGCGTTGCCCCTGGCTGCTACGCAGCCCAACCCCTTGACATTTGGTGAATGTGTATATTGCGCAGTTTCCTCGCGTTAAAATTCGGAAAACATGTAAAATAAAAACATGCAGCCTTTGTAAAAGAAAATCGACCACCCATAGTTTAAAAAATGGTTCACTTTGCAGATTTCAGCTGTGTTTCAGGGAAGATTGGCAAGAGTTGCAAGGCTTATATTAATTTGAGATTGGGTTTTTATGTTGTAAGTCAACATGCATTATGTGTAAGCGCGAACTTATAAATGTCTGCTTGTGGGAATGCATTTAATATGAATCTCGATTGGTATGTATCTTTGCAACTTAGATTATAGAACTTAACAAAATAATTTCCTTGACTTACAGGTTAGTATGTGGCTGACCACCCATACTGTAAGAATGGTTTACCATGAAAATCTTATCTCTGTTTGAGGAAAAGTCGGCAAGAGTTGCAGGGCTTATGTTCATTTGAGATTAGGTTGTAAGTCCACATGGAGCATTTGTAAGTGCGAACCTGTCTGCTTGTGGGAATGCATTTAATATGAATCTCAAATGGTATGTATCTTTACAACTTAGATTATAGAACTTAACAAAATAATTTCCTTGACTTATAGGTTAGTATGTGGCTGACCACCCATACTGTAAGAATGGTTTACCATGAAAATTTTATCTCTGTTTGAGGAAAAGTCGGTAAGAGTTGCAGGGCTTATGTTCATTTGAGATTAGTTTTTTATTTTGTAAGTCCACATGGGGCATTTGTAAGCGCGAACTTATACCTGTCTGCTTGTGGGAATGCATTTAATATGAATCTCAAATGGTATGTATCTTTGCAACTTAGATTATAGAACTTAACAAAATAATTTCCTTGACTTATAGGTTAGTATGTGGCTGACCACCCATACTGTAAGAATGGTTTACCATGAAAATTTTATCTCTGTTTGAGGAAAAGTCGGTAAGAGTTGCAGGGCTTATGTTCATTTGAGATTAGTTTTTTTACTTTGTAAGTCCACATGGGGCATTTGTAAGCACGAACTTATACCTGTCTGCTTGTGGGAATGCATTTAATATGAATCTCAAATGGTATGTATCTTTGCAACTTAGATTATAGAACTAAACAAAATAATTTCCTTGACTAAAAGGTTAGTATGTGGCTGACCACCCATACTGTAAGCAATGGTTCACCATGCAAATTTTATCTCTGTTTGAGGAAAAGTCGGCAAGAGTTGCAGGGCTTATGTTCATTTGACGTTAGTTTTTTTATTTTGTAAGTCCACATTGGGCATTTGTAAGCGTGAACTTGTACCTGTCTGCGTGTGGGAATGCATTTAATATGAATCTTAAATGGTATGTATCTTTGCAACTTAGATTATGTAAAGAAATACACAAAATAATTTTCTTGACTTATAGGTTGGTATGAGGCTGACCACCCATACTTTAAAAAATGGTTTACTTTGCAAATTTCACCTTTGTTTCAGGGAAGGTTGGCAAGAGTTGCAGGGCTTATGTTCATTTGGAATTGGCTGTTATGTTGTAAGTACACATGCAGCATATTATGTAAGCGGGAACTTATACATATCTGCTTGTGGGAATGCATTTAATATAAATCTTAAATGATATATATCTTTGCAGCTTAGATTAGATTAGATTAGAACTTATACATGTCTGCTTGTAAGAATGCATGTAATATGAATCTCAAATGTTATATATCTTTGCAACTTAGATTACAGTTTTAAATCTATTTTTATTTTGTTTTTTTTTTTTTTTTAATTTGCATGAAATAAAAGAAAATATAAAAAAAACTTTCACGTTTTGCCGCTAGATGTCAATATAGTTCCATACATTTTCAATATGAACAAACAAATTTATTGAAAGAAGTTTTCATACATTTTTAAACACAAACGCGAAAGCTCGCAGCATTGCAGCATATATACAAAAATTAATTTGCCATATATCATGAATGTGTTTCATCTGCTGTGATGGCATTGATTTTGAAAATCGAAACTCGACGACGAAAGACGACGACGAAGGGCAATATAATAAAGGATACGTTTTGTCGTTTTCTCTATAAATAATAAAAAATATGTTTAACATAATCCAAAAATTATACAATTTTACAAAATATTATTGCATTTTGAAGTTCTTGAATGAAACCTTGATTTTACCCATAATTATAAAACCTGAAACTGGCCCCCGCGCTCATCGCGAAAATCTGCATCACGAAGAAGAATAATAATAATAATAATAATAAGGTCTTTATTAGAAGAATGTAGCAAATGAATACACCAACATTAGAAATCAACATTGCAGATTAGCCGCCACTTCTTCCTGTCCTTGCATACTTCTTTCATTTCATCCAGAGTCATAACTTTTTTCATAATAAAAGGAGGACTTGTATGAAAAAGGTTATGACTCTGGATGAAATGAAAGAAGTATGCAAGGACAGGAAGAAGTGGCGGCTAATCTGCAATGTTGATTTCTAATGTTGGTGTATTCATTTGCTACATTTTTTGCATAGGAAATTTTTGACTTTTTTTGTATAGATTTCTTTGTAAGGTTTTGTTCTTTTTTATATTTAAATGTAATTTATTATTCATATTCCTTGACTTATAGGTTGGTATGAGGCTGACCACCCATACTGTAAAAAATGGTTCACTTTGCCAATGTCACCCCTGTTTCAGGGAAGGTCGGCAAAAGTTGTGGGGCTTATGTTCATTTGAGGTTTGGATTTTATTTGTAAGTACACATTCAGCATTTGTAAGCGCGAACTACACTTGTTGGTTTGTGGGCATACATCTGAGAGCTTTAAATGAATATATCCTTGCAACTTAGATTATAGATTATAGATCCAAACAATCACTCCAAGTAACAACTTATATTTCCCATCACTAGTGAGAAACGTCAGACATTCATTCTCTTGATGGCCAGAGGATGCAAATAGTCCACCATCATCAGCACTGGCGCAAACCCTCAGGATTGGTCTTCTGCCAACGCTGCTTGTCTAACGCCTGTCGCATCTACCATCACTCCAAGCAGTCATCTTGATCTGCTGTTCCTTCTGCCCTGGGCTGGAAATTTCATCACCACAGTAATTCTTACCTACTTCGGTAATTACCTACGTGGTAATACTTGTAGACTAATCAGCTGTTCACTTGTGGCCATTTTGGATTGACAGGTCTTCATACAAATATTACCGATATTCGGTATGTAAGAATTACCGTGGTGATGAGACTTCCAGCCCAGGTGACGTTGCATTTTAATCAGTTTTTTTTGCTGACTCCAGAATGCTCTTGATTAAGGTTCATTTTGAATCATCAGCCATCAATTACAATTTATAAAAGCGTAGGATTCTAAGTATCATTTATTCCTTACAGGTTCATACAAACTGCAACTGAATTTCAATACTTTTTTCCTTTTTCGGATTGCTAGCAACCCGGCTGTTTGACGCCATTGGATTGCAATTGTTGGATTATAGGTGTTAGATTTTATTGATTGGCATTAAAAACTCAATTTGCCTTAGCTCTGTATGACAATAGGTTTATTAAAATTAGAGGTCCGTAGTCTAGTGACAACGCTTCGAGTTCTTAAAACGAAGGTTGTGGGTTTGAATCCCGGCGGAGTACAAAAAATATAAATACTATTTATATCTTACTAGATATGTAACAGTCCGGTCGATAGCTCAGTTGGTAGAGTGCTTGCATCCTACCCCTTGAACTCTGGTTCGAATCCCACCGAGGAGTGTATATATATGTGTAGCTTAGTTGCGTTTTTTTTTGCGTAACGGGGATTCACATTACATGTATTCTCACAAGCAGACACATATAAGTTTGTATTTGCGCATGCCACATGTAAACCTACGATATAAAAACCAAATCTCAAATGGACAAATCTCAGTGGCAACACTTCGGATTTGTAAATGGAAGGTTGTGGATTCGGATCCCGGCGGAACACAAAAATATACCATTTATATTTCGAATGTGCTCTTCGCTGAGTTGAAAAATTCATAAACCTTTACCAAAGACTGGTCACTGAAAGGTCCATCCAACCTTACAACAACTGGGTCTTGCTTGAGAATTGGCGCTTTCTACAGCGACGACCAAGCTCGCAGAGGGCTCTTGAGGTGTGATACACACAAAAACAGCGCTCACCAAATAAATCAGCCTGACAAAATTATAATTTTAAATTGACAAAAAACTTGGAAAACATGAGAAACCCTAGCCCTAGCCGCCAGCATTATAGATCAACCGCCATTTCTTTCTGTCCTTACATACTTCATTCATTTCATCCAGAGTCATAACCTTCTTCATACAAGCTCTCCTTTTATTATGACTCTGGATATTCCATTCATTCGCAATTTTAGAACTTTGGTCCGTCCATACTAGGCAATCATGGATTGACGCTCAAGGTGTGTACAGGTCTGCTATTCTCCAGAAGAAATCCGATTTTTATTGTGGAAAGATTGCTGAGGCAAAATCCCCTCAGCAGGTGTGGAAGCTTCTGGAGAACTTGTCTGGGAGTGCTCGTGCTGGTGTAGGTTTGACGTCGACTGCTTGCGATTTTGCCACGTATTTTGAAAACAAAATACCTCAATTGCACTTTGCTTGGGTTGCAGGTACTTCTGTCTCAAGGATTGGAAGTGCTTCGCGACTCGAAGTATTTGATTTAACTGACATAGATGAGGTGTGTCAGATCGTGGTAGGATCGCCAAACAAGCAGTGTGGCCTTGACCCTGTACCAGTCTGGGTACTCAAAGAATGCATCTTACAGCTGGCTCCATTTATTGTTAAGGTAATCAATGGATGCCTAATGGATGCCACTGTTCCTCCGTCTTTGAAGGTAGCACACATCACGCCAATCCTTAAAAAGCCACAGTTGGATCCCGGTGATCCCTCAAATTATAGACCTGTGTCAAATCTGCCATTCTTGTCGAAGGTGCTGGAGCGGATTGTCTCGCGGCGGTTGGTATCCTATCGGGATGCAAGCGGCTTAATGCCTAAGAGGCAGTCTGCATACCGGAAATATCACTCAACAGAAACCGGTATGCTCATGCTTGTATCGGATATGATATCAGCTGTGGAGTGTGGTAATCTAGCCTTACTGGCGCTTCTTGATATGAGTGCGGCCTTTGACACAGTAAGTCACCCAATTCTTATTGAGAGATTGGAGGTGTCATTTGGTTTGACCGGAGGGGCTTTGGCGTGGTTTTCTTCCTATCTGGTGGAGCGCAGACAGGCGGTGCGTATTTGTGATAGTGTTTCACCTACCTACTCGCTGTCTTCCGGGGTCCCACAGGGCTCTGTGCTGGGTCCGATCCTTTTCATATTGTATACTGCTGAGATTGAGAGTATTGTTGAAAAATGGGGCCTCATCGCACACTCATATGCAGATGACTGGCAAATATACTCTCATTCTCGGCCAGACATGGCTGAGGACCTCAGTTGCAGGGTCTCTGGGTGTATCGCGGAGGTCGGTGGGTGGATGAGGAACAATGGCCTAATCTTAAACATGGATAAGACGGAGATACTCTGGGCAGCCACATCGAGGCGTGACCACCTTCTGGTGAATAGAGTACCACTCTCCATAGGAGGTAAGCTAATCCAGCCTTCTGATTCGGTAAGACTTCTAGGAGTCTTACTGGATCGTAACCTGACACTGGATAGGCAAATAGATGCCACAATAGCTTCTTCTTTTTTTTTCGCTTCGCCAAATAAAGGCAATAAGAAAATGTCTGCCGTCAGATGCGGTTAAGACCCTGGTGAGTGCGTTTGTGATGTCTCGGATTGACTATTGCTCGACGCTTTATAGTGGTCAGCCGAAGAAACAGTTTAATCGCTTTCAATCTGTGTTGAATTCGGCAGCAAGACTCATATTCGGGATTCCCAAATTCGCTCACATCACCCCGCTGTTAAAAAAACTTCATTGGCTTCGTTTCCCGGAGAGGGTGGTCTTCCGTGTTTGTTTAATGGTATATAAAGCCATCAATGGCTTGGCCCCACCTTATCTGGCTGATATGATTTCACCTGTTGAAATGGGTGTTAGGAGGCAGACACTCAGATCTGCGGGTGATGGAGTAGTCAATTTGGTTCAGCCGCGCCGTCAGATTCGTACAAACTTCGGAGACCGCGCTTTCCGTGTTGCGGGGCCGGTGGAGTGGAACAGACTGCCACCCGGAGTGAAGAACTCCAAATCTGTGGGTGTATTTCGAGGAGCACTCAAGGCACACTTGTTTAGAAAGTCTTATCCATGATCGGAGAGGGCCCTTGAGGTGTGACACACACAAAAACGGCGCTCTCTTATCATGTGTAATTTAAAATAAATCAGCCTGTTATTATTATTATTATTATTATACCTTTCTCAGTCTTCCTCTACCACACATCCATCTATTCTTGCAAGAATAGAATATTATCATTATTATTTATTATTATAGAGCTCTCTTGCAAGAATAGAATATTATCATTATTATTTATTGTTACAGAGCTCTCAATAGAATATTATCATTATTATTTATTGTTACAGAGCTCTCAATAGAATATAATCATTATTATTTATTATAACAGAGCTCTCAATAGAATATTATCATTATTATTTATTATTATATGCGCACAGGGAAGATTTAGAAAGTACATGTGAGAATCTTTTAACTAGTTTTACCATTTAATTAAGTATTTTAATATTTACCGAGCCTCTTCTCTGTGAGTAACAACCCCCGGTGTGTCCAGAAATACAACTTGCGTATCATTTTCAGTGAAGATTGCTCTCGCCAATGTTTTAGTTGTGTGGACTTTGTTTGAAACTGCGCAAACCTACAATTGAAAAATAAAACTCATATGAGACGCATAGAATCAAAGACGGCAACTAAGGATTTCTTTAAATATGAGATAAATTTATGGAAACACACAGAATGTAATGGCGACACAGAAAATGAAATTTTCTCATTTTTGAAAAATCCTTTATTTAAATTTTTGCTTCTAGATTCTTCTAGATATAGGTACTTACAAGTAGTAACAAATGGTTTATATATACAGTGAAGTCAAGATAGAAGCATCTAAACTACAAATATCATACAATATGGATAGAGGAGATGGTTTGGTCGCCTGCATTAACAAATGGAACATAAGAACCTGAAAAAGATAGTTGTCGAGACGGACTTAGAGGAGCGTAGGGTAGTGGGAAGATCCAGATCACGCTGGCTGGATGGAGTAGTGGCAGGCTGTCTAGCGAGTATGGGACTGGAGGAGGAGGGCTTTGAACAGCGGTTGATCAAGGAGCCCAGGGCTGGAAGTCTCATCCCCACGGTAATCCTTACCTTAAGAGTTTGTCGGTAGACTACAAAACAAGAGAAAAAGCGTTTAATTACCCGTCGATCCATTAGGTTGTTGATCAATGTGCTCTTGCCTGCATTTGGTGCACCAATTATAGCAACTTTCAATACTTTCTGTTCTGTGTTTTGTACTGGTTCAGGATGAGCAGAATATGTGCGAAGACATTTCCGTATAATTTTGTATTTTTCATGATAAATCAAACGGTTTACTGGGCATACACATAATTCGACAGGTTTACAAAAAAACGATATTGTGGAAAACATAGTTATTTTATATTGAACAGTAATTATTTTTTTTACGAATAGGGGTTAGGAGTGTAAACGTCAAAATCGTAAATGACGATATTAATGCCGAAAGGCAGAGCGGCCTGTCGAAAAACTTTTTATTATTTATTTTTTATTATGAATAAATCTAGGTACATTCTTATAAAAAAATGATAGGTACAATAAATATTTTATTTATTTTGCATTTCCCTCATGCAAAAGCAAACGCTTGTGTGCATGTAGGGCGAGATCTTTTTTTTAACTAACTTTTTTATATAACATGTTTAAAATAATAACTATGTTAAATTAGTACTACTTATATAAGTTTGGTGTCAAGAACACAACCTTCATTCATTTATTTAAATTATAATAATTAATTATGGGATGTAAAAAAATCATAGATAGGTCCTACTAGGTTTAGTATACATTTTCTTGTTTAATTTTGATGCGTACGTTCTTTCTATAGATATATGTCACTCCGGAAACAATGCTTTGACAGCCCGTCTTCGAGCATCGACTGTTGATCCTTCCGGAAGCCCTCGTGTAGCTCTTTTGGAAGTTGACTTTCATCGCGCGTGGTTCGGCTTCGTTCTACCAAAATTGAAAGTGAATCTTACACAAAGTTTCAATTGAAGTAATAAATAATTAACCTGAAAAAATGACGCCCAATTTACTTCTAAATTCTTGATAAGTATCTTGATTGTTATCATAATTTGAAATTTATTGTATCTTACCCGCGTGTCACCTCGTGGGCTGAAGGATTAACTTTTATCAGAAGTTTATTTGTCATCATACATTAATTCAAACAACTTCAAGATGGTTGACGACGCGGCAGCAACTTCTGAGGAGAAGTTCCGCAACTTCCATGATATGGAACTGGATGACAGAATTTTGAAGGTTAGGATTCCCACGTGCTTTCATATCTATACAAAATCTTAATTGAATCTGGATTGTTACTCATTCCTTGATTTATAGGCTGGAATGTGGCTGACCACCCTTACTGTAAAAAATGGTTCACTTTGCCAATGTCACCCCTGTTTCAGGGAAGATCGGCAAGAGTTGCAGGGCTTATGTTTATTTGAGGTTTGGATGATATTTTTAGGTACACATTCAGCATGTGTACGCGCGAACTACACGTGTTTGTATGTGGGCATGCATTTGAGAACTTTAAATGAATATATGCAACTACAAACATACATATAAAATTATTATTATATTCCTTGACTTATAGGTTGGTATGAGGCTGACCACCCATACTGTAAAAAATGGTTCACTTTGCCAATGGCACCCCTGTTTCAGGGAATGTCTGCAAGAGTTGCAGGGCTTATGTTCATTTGGGGTTTGGATTTTATTTGTAAGTACATAATCAGCATTTGTAAGCGCGAACTACACGTGTTTGTTTGTGGGCATACATCAGAGAGCTTTGAATGAATATATCCTTGCAATTTAGATTATTAGATTATAGATACAAAAAATGGTGGTATTTTCGAAAGTATTTTCCCAAATGCATACGTGGCTTGTTGTACCCGTGTCGCAGTCTAAATCTTAATCTCTAAATCTAAGCTGCAAAGATATGTATCATTTGAGATTCATATTAAATGCATTCCCACAAGCAGACATGCATAATTTTGCGCTTACACATGCCGCATGTGGACCTACAATGTAAAAAACCCAATCTCAAATGAACATAAGCCCTGCAACTCTTGCCGACCTTCCCTGAAGCAGGGGTGACATTGGCAAAGTGAACCATTTTTTACAGTATGGGTGGTCAGCCGCATACCAACCTATCAGTCAAGGAATACTCGCTGGTTTCACGTCTGCCACCTTTTTCTGCCCTTTTCGGGCAGACCGCACATTTGGTCTGTTTCTTAAAATATGAAAAATAATAAATTGTGGCATGGTATGCACTAGGGAATGCAATCTCGTTCTCGCGAGATCTCGTCCATATTTTGCGAGACTGAGTCTCGTTCAATTTTTGTACGAGATCTCGCGAGATTGCGACATTGAGTGGCGCAGCAAAATCGGTGTGTGTATCGTAGCGCGGTTGCGCGCGAACTGCTCTGCGCATGCTGTAGGCACTACTCGTGGCTACAAGAATCGTTGACACTGTTGACAGCATTGAAAAAGCCCAATCGTTCAACAAATTCTGCAAATTCATTGGAGATACTCATTAAAAAAGAGATGAATTTGTATGAAGCTGGAGGGGTTAAAGGTGAACTCCTTCAGTTTGTACAGAACTGTTTGTCGACTGTGGTTCCGAGTAGTGTAGAGGCAGAAAGAGCATTTTCGGCCGCGGGGTACTTGGCCTGTAAAATCAGGAGTCGTCTATCAGATGAAACCCTTGATATGCTGTGTTTTTTGAGAAGCCACTTTCAAAAATAACTTATCCTTTTAATAACACTGTTTAATAATACTTACATATCCTTAAAAATTACAAATGCTGCAGAAAGCTGAATAAGTGTTACATTTTGAATTATTTCGAAGTGTTTTTTTGTTTTGGTTTGAGTTTTTTGTTCATAACACTGCAGAAGGCTAATTTAGTGTTATATTTCGAAGTTTTTTTTATTGTTATTTTAAGTTTTTTGTTCATAATACTGCAGAAGGATGATTTTTGTTATATTTCGAAGTGTTCTTATTGTTTTATTTTGAGTTTTTTGTTCTTAACACTGCAGAAGGCTGATCTTTGTTATATTTCTTTTGTTAGTTGCGTTATATATATTTTATATATTGAAAGAAAATATTGGAAGAAAATGCATGAAAAAGGTGATGGATATGAATGAATTGAAGGAGGTATGTAAGGATAGGAAAAAATGGAGGCAACTCTGCAGGGGCTCTGGCCACCCCTAGCGGAATGGCGACAGAGTTACAGTTACAGTTACAGAAAATCAATAAACGGAATTAATAGTATTAGCGAATGTTTTTAGTAAAAATACCCAATTGGGCGAGACCGTAAAGCCAGTCTCGCGAGATCTCGGCTAGGTCTAAAATCTTGCGAGATTGCATTCCCTAGTATGCACTGTATTTTTTTTGTGAAATAGCTGAGCATCCACGGTCTCACCGAGTCAGGTCTCTAATTTTTAAAGTCCAAGACCCAAACTCAGGCCCGCCGCACGGAGTCAGGATGAGATGGGAGTCACAGGACTTACGACCTGTCTCTGGTTGGTTAAGGATCCTTTCGTCATGACAACGTTCCCAACTCCTCCCAACTCATCCTACCTTCCAATATGTAAGTCCGATTTACTACATTGCATGTCCAGAGGTGTCAGGGCTCTCAGATCTTCGCAGTCAAATGTTGTATGATCCCGAGATGGCCGCCTTTGTTAAGTCTTTCCAGAAATCCATTTATTTGGGATCTATTCAGTCCCAGATCCTTAAGGAAAGTATATACCGATTTGGCTGGCAGTCCTCTCGCTCCCACCTCCACTGCATACAATCTTGTGATATATCCATTCTTTTTTATTTCATCCACTAGTCCTTTATACCTATTTAGTTTGTAGGCATGGTCCTTAGGGATGTTCATCTCCCAGGGCACCGTCAATTCAACCAAGAATACTTGCTTTAGTTCATTTGAGTATAGAACTATGTCGGGTCTCAAAGCCGTAGTGCATAGTTCTCCTGGGAAAAGGTATCGTCCTGTGGTGGAATCCATCACAAGCCTCCAGTCCTTTGCCTTTTTTATAAAGGAAGTCTGGGTCCTGGCCCTTCGCTCTCCCTTTTCTCCAGGCTTAACAAATTTTATTTTTTCAATGGACTCTCCTGTCAAACCTTTGTTTGCTATATTCGAAAAAAAAATCTGTAGTTATTGTTTTGAAGATAAAATGGAGCAATAGCAAGAGGTATCACTAGCAGGTACTGTTCACATCTGAGTAACAACATGTGTATACCTGCAATGGGACCCTTCTATGTTTAGAGTCATAAAATTTATACCAATTGCTATGTCGCCGTAGCGGCGACAACGGAGTTATAAAATATTTTCTATGTCGCTTTAGCGGCGCCAACGGAGTGGTAAGGGTTAATATGAATCTCAAATGTAAAATATTTCTGCAACTTAGATTATAGAATGCCCAGTTGAATCATAATTGAGTAACTTATTAGGCTTGCGTTCTTTTTGTGTTAATCACACCTCAAAAGCTCTTTAGAATGGTCGTTGCTATACAAAGTGTTAAATTCTCCTACAAAACCCATTTGTAAGACTGGATGGACTTTTTTGTGGTAGGCTTTTTATAAAGACGGATATTATATTGTATTTAAGTATTTTAACCCAACAAAGAGCATTTCAAAAACGTTTGTTCGGGGAATTGAGCCACTTGCTCTTGATTACGAGCCCAAAGCGTTTGGACCGATAATTTACATTTCGTTGTTATTTTTTTTTATGGATATTCCAGAATGTGCTGAAATTCATAGACAACAAAATTGTGAGGTCACACCTCCAGGTTGCAAGGAATGTCACATTGACTTGTGACGTTTGCCCGCTGAGAAAAACTTAATTTCAAATGTTGAGTTTATTGTATATTATTCTAAATCTTCTTAAAATGTTAGTGGTATCTATGATTTGTTTATTTTTAACAGGCAATTGCTAAACTGGGGTGGACAGCGCCCACATTGGTCCAGGAGCGCGCTATACCTCTACTTCTTGAAGGAAAGGATGTCCTGGTACGAGCCAGGACAGGTTCAGGAAAGACGGCTGCCTTCTCAGTTCCCGTCATACAGAAGATCCTGAGCTCCAAGCAGACAGACACCCAACAGTGCGTCAAAGCTCTCATATTAGCTCCAAGTAAAGAACTATGCAATCAGGTCATTTTATAAAACATATAATTGTTACACGATGTAACCTTATTTTTGCAGTGGCGTAGTTATTGATTTTGCCAGAACTCAAGTTTTTGTTGTGCATATCGCTTTGTAAATCACCCTCACAGCTAGTTGTAAAAGGATCTTTCAGAATGTGGTTGAAAACAGAAATACCATTGCGATATTGAACAGTTCACTGGGAAGTTGAAGGATTTGTTTTGCTTGTAGTTCTTATTTTATATCAATTTAAAGTAATAATGTGTCAAGGAGGTTGTGTTTGAGATCTAGGAGATGGGGTGAATTAATTTATTTGTTGGTAGTCTGGATATCACAGCAGCGCCTTTGCTCGAATACCTCACACGGTCATAAAGATCCTTGCACCACTATCAATTATCATCGAGCTGGAAGGGTTCAACTCACTGTTGAGTTTTTAAATTCAAAGTAAAAAAAAACATTTCTTGTTACGCCACTGTGTTAACTGATGACTAATCTTGTTGTGATGTTGTAGATTGCCGCTGTTATTGTGGACCTGACGGGGAAATGTGGACGAGAAGTCCGCTGTGTGGATCTGTCTGTGGATGGTGACATTAAGCTCTTTAAACCACTATTGATGGAAAAGCCAGATATAGTGGTGGCTACTCCTTCCAAAGCCTTGGCTCACATTAAAGCAAACCACATCAAACCTAAAGCCGGTCTCCAAATGTTGGTTATTGATGAAGCTGATTTAGTGTTTTCGTTTGGATATGAAGATGAAGTCAAAGAATTACTCGGGTAAATATATTCTTATGCCAACTCATTTTTCGATACCTGGACTAAATTTATATGTTTTAACATTAAACCTGTTCAGAAAGAAGTCAAGAGTGGAATTGTGCGGTCAGTCTGCCGGGTTTCTAAGAATCATCTAGACCAGGGGCCGGCAACCTGCGGCTCTTTGGGTGTGAAGTTGCGGCTCTTTAGTACCATACGCCAAATCAAAATTTATCAAAGAACACTTTTGATTGAAAAACACAATCATTCTGAATCGATTAAAGATAAGGATAAGGCACCAATTCTATCTCTCCACTTTCATTCACTTTTACTTACCAACTATTTATTTTTATTGACGTAATCTTCTTTTTTCAGGCACATGCCAAAAGTCTACCAAGCCGTCCTAGCTTCTGCCACATTATCAGAAGATGTTCAGAACCTGAAGAAAATAATTCTGAGGAATCCTGTCATTCTGAAGCTTGAGGAACCAGAATTAGCTCCGTCTGCACAACTGGAGCATTATCATCTCTCCGCTGAAGAAAATGACAAAGCCGCCATATTATATGCCCTGCTCAAGCTTAACCTTATCAGAGGAAAATCCATCATCTTTGTCAGAACTGTCGATAGGTGCTACAAGTGAGTTAAATATTCATGATGTCCAGTCTAACACTATCTCAACTGAAGCTATCAAATAATAATGCTATGTGAATACTAAGTTTATGAGATGCTAGTATTTTACACAGCCGATCACATACTTAGAATTGACTCGTAGCATTCTGTGTCAATCGATCATGTATTAACTGTTTAATTGAATAGGAGTTTTAGGCTTATATGGCCGGCTGATGATGCTGGAAAGTTGCTTTCCAGGATCTGTGATCTGTACGTAGATAAGGGCGAAACTTCCGGAAGATCCAGCTCCCGCAGACCACGGCAACAGATCCCAGAAAGCAACTCTTGAGCAACTTTATTTATTTATTTTTTATTTATATCCTATTGTTCAATTTGTAAATACTGTAATTCAATGATGTTATACTTGTATTTTTATGGTTTTTTTTGTTCATTGTTTCAGATTAAAATTATATCTTGAGCAATTCAAAATTAAAGCCTGTGTCCTGAATTCTGAACTGCCAGCGGCCGTTAGGTGTTTAGCTGTCAATCAGTTTAACAAAGATGTCTACCAGATCATCATAGCCTCTGATGAGAAAGCTCTAGACAAACCAGACGGTGGCATGGAAGTCCCTAAAGAATTTGATAAATCTAAGAAAAAGGTACTAATATATTCATTTTTTTGACTTGAAGTGTGATATTACAAATCACCACACAAAAAGCAGGATGCTATCAAAATAGCCAACCGGTATTTTCTTTGCTAAGGGCACTTATCCACTCAATCTGTGACTTAGCCTGTAGAGAGAAATTTGCATTGAAATGCATTAATATTGTTGTATGGTTTGTTCACAGAAAGGGCAGTCATTGCCGTCAAAGAGGAAGAAAGATAAAGAATCTGGAGTTTCTAGAGGCATTGATTTCAAATGTGTTTCGAATGTTATAAATTTTGACTTCCCACCAGATGTTAGTTCATATGTACACCGAGCTGGAAGAACAGCACGTGGAAACAATCAGGTTAGTTATATTAATCCACATGCGTAGGAAATAGTATAATTAGTAATTGCTTTTAATGTACTAATACTGAATTGTTTTTTCTTACAGGGCACAGTGCTGTCATTTGTAGCAATTAGGGAAATACCTCTTATGGAAGAAGTTGAGAGTCATTTATCAAAGGGCTACAACATGGAGAAAGTTTTAAAGTAAGTTCAACCCTATCTAAATAAAAAATGTTTTTTTTCTACATGTCGTTAATAATAAAGAGAAATAACTCGAAAATTGGGAAAATCGAGATTTTGTAATAAAACACAAGAACAATGTGAGAAGAATAGGTAGAATGCGACAGCCGTTCAATTTGGACGAATATGACCGAGATGTAATTTGTCGTGTGTGTGTGTTCCTTGACTTATAGGTTGGTATGCGGCTGACCACCCATGCTGTAAAAATGGTTCACTTTGCCAATGTCACCCCTGTCTCAGGGAAGGACGGCAAGAGTTGCAGGGTGTATGTCCATTTGAGATTTGATTTTTATGTTGTAGGTTCACATGAGGCATGTGCAAGCGCGAACTTGTACGTGTCTGGTTGTGAGAATGCATGTATTGTGAATCTTCAATGTAACATATCCTTGCAACTTAGATTAGATTAGATTAGATAAAACATCGGCCGCCTTTTTCATCCCATACAAGTTGTACTGGATGTCTGAACTTCAAACGTGATTTCCCAACATTCATGTTTTTTGAGTTAATGCTCTTTATTATTAAACGTGAAATGTGTTATATTTACTTGACATGATGACTTTGCTTACCAAATCTGAAATGGTAGAACCAAAATGGTTTTGATCAAATTTTGAAGACAAAATCTTCTCTCTGATGAAGTAAATATTAATATAACACCTCTCAAATTACACTACATTTTCCATCACCTAATTAATCCTCATGTTGCCTTTTCAGGACTTATGAGTTTTGCCTGGAACAGGTGGAAGGTTTCAGATATCGCTCCAGAGATGCCTGGAGAGCTGTCACAAGAATTGCTGTGAGAGAGGCACGACTCAAAGAGATAAAACAAGAATTATTGAACTGCAAAAAATTAAAGGTACCCTTTTTACTCAACATCTACTTTTTCTTTTCTCTCCAAACATAACATGCCTTAAACTTGCATATTGTATAGATGCTGCTCCTGAGACATGCCACCCATTATCAGCTAAAACCATCATGTGTTTCTGTCGCCAATATTTTTTGTTTGTTTTTAGGGTTTCTTTGATGACAATCCCCAAGAATTGTTGGCTCTGAGGCATGATAAGGCCCTACACACTGTCAGGGTTCAACAGCATTTGGCCGATGTACCTGACTACATCATTCCAGAAGCCCTGAAGCAAGTCAAGGGAATCAACGTCCAGCCTATGTCTGCAGCCACTGCTGCTAAAAGGAAAAGGACGTACGGAAGCAAGAATGCAATGAAAAATAAGGTAAAATCTCTTCACTAGCTAACTTATTCCACTACATCGATGAATCACGCTAAGGCGTCAGTAAAAAGGCAAAGGTCTAGATCAGGGGTGTCCAACGTAATATTGTGGAGGGCCAGATTTAGTTTTTGTAGCGTCGACCGGGGGGGGGGGGGGGGGGGTAGGCACTCAATTTCCAAAAGTTAATTTTTTGTTTGGTCAAATGAAATGGGCAACAAAACAAATACTCAGTCATTGGTGGGTAAAATTCGTCAGCAAAAAGCTAACATTTTTTATTACTTTTTTTCACAGGCCAGGCAGAAGAATCCGCTGTCAAACATGGAATCTGGAAGTGGAGCAAAAAGAAGAAAAACTGATGATGATGATGATAGTTAAATTTATATAAATACAATAGATGTACAAAAATAAATACATAAATTATTTTTTATGCAACTTTTTTCTTTTTTGATGTACCTAAGTACTTGTAAATTTAGATAAAATTCCATTCAAAATTTGAAAAGTAAACTTGCATCTTCTTCAGTTTTGTTTTAGCGCAGTCTGAATAAAAATGTAAATAAATTCAGTTTTTTCATGCTAATATCCTAGTCACCTAGACCTGTGATGTCACACTACCGAGGGAATGGCTTCCACTTCTTTCAAATGGACTTGGAGCGTAGTTTATTGCCCTGACTGAATGTTGGGAAAGTTGGTGTGCTCCTACTACGCTGTACTGACTTTACAACTGGCTCCTGAGAAGCAAGATGTATGGGCCTGTGAAGGTAGTACGCTGTGGGGCCTATCTCGGTGTGATGCCATTGGTTAGTGTTAAACCTAAAAACAAAATAATGTAAAGAAAACAATACTTTCACAGCCACGCTGTAATGATTAGCTAGATCAGCATCCACCATACCACAGTACAATCCGAGGGTTGGGTTCCCTTATGTTGCACACACAGAAGGCCAGCAAAGTAACAAGCAAGGAGAAGATCCAGCACAAGCACAAGTGAACAATGTCTGGCTTGGACATGACAAGCCAATAAGTTGGTTCCATGGAGAGAAATTCTTCAGACTCATTTTGTTCCATGTTGTCACAATTATTCTAAAAAAGAAAAGGATAAAGTCGAACCACCAGTAAGGTAATTACACTAGTGCCGATACTAAGTTTACAAAAATGCACTTGGAGCCAAATGACTTCTTGATGTCAAAGTACCCCTGAAAGCTGATGAAGTGTCAATGCAAATGAGACTTCTTTTATTGGTGGCTCTCCGCTACTTAAATAGGTACCTACACAAAAAATAGATTTGGAAAAATGCTTACTATGTTCAAATATTCAAAGATTATCCAACGTAGTATCGCCACAAAAGTCAACCAAATCCTCAACGCGTACAAAATCATCCAAGTTGTGACAATATCCTAGAAACAAATCATCTTAATCATAGGCGTGATTGCTTTTAAAATCGGTTGAAAGCCATCAATTAGGTACCTGCATTAGAATCTCCCACCATTTTATCCGTCGAAATATGGGTCTTTCAAAAATGTGATTTGTCAAAATGCTTAGCAATTTACTTGATGAAACAATAAAGATAAGTGTAGGCACAGCAGATGAGATTTCATCTCCACATTTCAATGTTCCCACTATCTGTAAGCAAATGGGAAATTAAAACATAAAAATGGCTCCACAGTGAAATAATGGTCACTCCAGTTGTAAAGTAGTACATTACCTGAATAATGAAATGTTCAACATACTGGAAGAACTTCAGCATTAGTTTGTTATCTTGTTCTATAAAAGTTGTGATCAGATAGATCAACAATAAGAGTTTTGAATTAAGAGCAATCTTGTAAATTATTCTGGAAGGGTGAAAACACTTAATTTCAATGAAACAATGGCAGAAAGCCATCGGTCACATAGTTAAGTTACATACAATTTACAAATATCAATTAAATAAATGACCCATATCTACATTCATGGAGATAGGAGATACATAAAATAAGTTTTTCCTATGTTGGGATGACGAAACACAATAATATGAATGCAAAAATAAATTCAAATTATTTTACAGCTTAGTTTTAGAAAACTCTTGAGCATGAAGCCAATGCATAGATTGAAAATAAATAGAATATAAATATAAAAAAAATCAAAGCTGCGGTAGGAGCGTATGTTTCACTTATATTACTGACAGGATTCTCAGGTGAAGTGTAATGAATTACAAATTATCTATTGTGTTTGAACTACCAGCTCTGATGAACAACAGCAACCTTTGATCTGTGACAGCAACCAATCCTGGATAACAACACTTGAGTGTCAACCGCCAATTGTGAGAGTGGCAGGGCCTTTTCTAACACAATGCATTCTTCCCAGACTGTCTATGGATTACCGGACAAACCATGTGAAAGCTTTCATACATCTCCATATATACTACTGACTTCCGACCCAGCGCCGAATAGAAAAAAAAACATAGACAAATCAGGCAGAATGCGTCCAGTGTGTAATGACTGTAAAGATGCAATTCAAAATAATATGTTTGGTTTCATACAGTTAAGTGGTGTTGTCGGTGATGTTTGATGTGTAGAGAGTCACCAAGTGTGTGAGGATATGAGTGAAGTGGTGTTGGTTCCCGCAGATCAGCAGAGCCCTGCAGAAGTGCAGCAGCATGGTCAGGCCCGCCACGCAGCCAGCAGTGGCCCCCTGGAGCCCCACAGCCGCGCTCCTAATCCACACAAACTGCATCACACATGCACAACTATCAACCAGACAAGTGACATAAAACTGAGCTTACTGTCTGTGGGTCTGGGTTACGCTAGAAATATTTTTGCTGTGTAAAAGTTACAGCAGTAAATAATTATGAAAAACCTATTTACATGAGTTCCTTGACTAGTATGCGGCTGACCAACCATAGGTACTGTGTTGAAAAAAATGGTTCACTTTGCCAATGTCACCCCTGTTTCAGGGAAGGACGGCAAGAGTTGCAGGGCTTATGTTCATTTGAGATTGGGTTTTTATATTGTAGGTCCACATGCGGCATGTGTTAACGCGAAATTATACATGTCTGCTTGTGGGAATGCCTTTAATATAAATCTTAAATGATATATATCTTTGCAGCTTAGATTAAGATTAAGATGGATCTTGATTTAACAACTCAAGACATGATTATTTTTCCTGTTAGTTGCCCACCTTTATTTTTATAAAACTTGTAGTAAACCCGTGCTATTCGTGCATAATAGTTATTTATGCCACTGCCTAGTAATGATAGTCTTTGTAACACGAGTGCTAGTTTGTGCCATGAGGCGCAGCCGAATGGCACAATAGAAAGCACGAGTGTTACAAAGGCTAATTACGTGCAGTGGCATACAATACTTTTTCTACGACCATGAGAGAATCAACAAAATAGTGAATAATAGTCATTATAATGTACTCGTCCATTTGAAGTAATTAAAACCTTACCTTTGTCAAAACGTGTGATTTATCATTCCCTTCGATTATCTAATCTAACTTAAGTTGTAAATATAAATTATATTTAGGTTTCATATTGAATTCATGCCCACAAGCCGACACATATAAGGTCGCGCTTTTACATCCTGCAATATAAGCTTAAACATTCAAACCCAAAACTCAAATAAACATATGCCCTGCAGTTGTATTGGCAGGTGAATCAAGTTTGTACAGCATAGGTGATCAACCTCATACTCACCTATTAACCAAGTAACTTTTTGAGTTTTTTTTATTTTTTGCGGTGATTTTTTTTGTATTGTTTTCCTTTCAAGCCTTTTATTTTCCTATGAAAAAAGGAAAGCTTTATTTGGAGCATTCCGATAAATAAATTCGATAAATTTTAGCACTATTAACAATTTTTATTTGACTCTACACATAAAATATATTAATTTTCATCTGAACAGGGCTGGAAGTCTCATCACCACGGTAATTTCTACCTACCGAATATCAGTAATATTGTATGAAGCCTAATCAGCTGATCGCATGCGCACATTTTCATTTCAACACGGTTACCGGTTGCGTAATGTAACATTACGCAACGGGTGTAGAAATGTATGGCATTGTGATTGCGTTAGCCGTTTTGTAATTAGTAAATTACCAAATGGGAGTAGAAAAACATTTTTGTTGTTGTTGAAAAGTACGAACATAATTGCACTATGGTTATTTTTTGTTGATGAAAAACAAATACTATGCCAAACATGTATATTTGTAAAGGGAATTAGGTATTTCTTGCATTTTTCTTTCTACTACACTAAATAATTTGCCTACAATTCAGGCGCAACTGGATAAAATCGAAAGTTATTGTGGAAGAATGTAGAAAGTTTTTTTTTTGATAACCTTTACCTTGTGTATCCAGCCGCCATTCCGCAAAGGTGGTCAATACCTACCCAGATATGTCTCCATTTCTTTAATCTCCTCGATATTCATCCCTACCTCATACTCTTCTTTTTTTCTCATTCTGCAGGCTCCAGTCATTTGTAATCACGCTTATTTGATTGATCCGTTCTTTCCTCGATCTTTTTTCCACGCTTACCTTTGACATTTATTTTGTACCATTTTTTGTACACTATTTTTGTCAGTCAGTCTGTACTCATTATTTCGATATCTTAAAAGTAAAACTGAAAAAGTGACATAAAGCTAACACGGGTTTCTCAGATAAATGCACCTTTTTGAAAATCCTATAGTTTAGAAGTTCTTCACGAGCACTTTCTATAAGAAGTTTACCCCCAGTAAAAGGTTTTATTCACTATTTCTCAAATCAGTGAATCATCACTTATCCAGTTTTACCTTTAAAGAGTCGATTTCTAGCTGGGTACTCTCATCATCTTATTACATTTTCACACTCATCTTCTTTGTAGTGAGAGACTTGACGTACCTGAGTTCTCAAAAAGGACTGAAAAACTTGAATTGACTTACAAGGGCTGCAGCTGCTCGCAGTAAAATCTCCACAGATACTTGTCACACGCGTAATTTGCCGGCAACAGGCACAGCGCCCAGCAAACAGACAAATGTATGAAGTCCTTCTGTTCTTCCAGAAACGAATATAAAGACAGCTTGTCGTATTCACTTAATGTGGAATCTGGTCTCTAAAACATGTCAAGTGCTACACAAATTATAAGTCTCTATAAAATAAAAGACCACTGGAAGTTGGCGCGATGGACGGGCATTCCAAGAGCGATAGTCCGAGGTATTTTTTTTAATAAAACATCGTTGGTTCTATCCCCCGTTGGCCTGCAGGGCGATAGCTTTGGTCCTGAGTTAACAAATGTATAGTTGAGTGATAATATTGATAAGTTTAAATTTATTATAATGAACATGAACAATATGAATATTTGTATGAAGACTAATACATAGCTGTTCACTTGCGGCCATATTTACTCTACTTTACTTTACTCAAGTTTTGCAACTCGTACTAAGGGTACAGGTAGTGATGAGAATTCCAGCCCAGGATAAAATAAATACGTGAATTGAATTCATCTTCACAGATATATAAACAAATAAATGAAAATAATAATTCCTTACCACGTTAAGAAACAAGACTTCGATGAACCACCGCACAGCTCTAGCTGAAAATATCCAAGCTCGGACAGAGAGGACTAGAATACCCAGAAGTAGTATTTCCTAAGATTACAGCAACAACAAACCATTATTTTAAAAGCTTATATTATTAAATTAAATATCTACTCAAAGGAATAAATGTGTATGCAACTCTTTCGGTGTTATTACACGCCGCAAATCCATAGATCAACCGCCACCTAACGTGAATTTTACATACAACAAAATGATTATCCATGGATCAGATATGGATCAAATGTGTTGTGAATAACCCTGATTGAGACTGGCACTTTAATACATAGCATAAAGAATAAAAGTCGAAAATGCAATAGGGTCGGAACAAAAAAGTCGGGGAACAAACTGTGACATCACCTTGCAGGGTTTACTATTTAAAAAGCATTACGCTTTTTATTGATTGCTCATAATCCAATTCACCAAGACCAGTGGTTCACTTTGCCAATGTCACCCCTGTTTCAGGGAAGGTCGGCAAGAGTTGTGAAGCTTGGAATGTTTGGATTTATTATGCAAAATGTTAATTGAGTAGCTAATATAAATAAAGATAATTGATAAATCATTATAATCTGTTAAGGTAAAAATTGTTATTTTTAGCCCACATAATAAGAAATGAAAAATATTGGCTCCTACATCTCATACAGGGTAGAATTGATGGACAAAAGTGCTCCCTAGTTGAAGAAAAACATCCTGTTGAAGAACCTGAGAAAAAAAAAGCAGAATCACAATATCCCTCTTTCGTGCAGCAGTATTGGAGATGCAAACAGACTCGGACACGAAAACATCATAAACAAAAAAATGTGTCGCAACCCAGCCGGGTTGCTAGGATAAAAGTAAACAAATATTTTTTTATTGGTTGCCAAAGATTGTAGACCAAAATACGTACGACAGTACTTGTTCGCCGAGAAAATTATTTTCAAACTTGTGTCGAGTCCATTGTTAGATGATCATCAAACTTCACTGAAGAGGCACAAGAAGAAGAATACAAATTTAAGAATTATTTGAAACATTGTCTTGCCTGCAAAGTTTGTTGCACCCAATTTTCGCGATCAAAAAATCTCCTCAAATTGTTAAGATTGATGTTTCCCTCTTGATAGAGTGCGATCCCAACAGACAATCCAAAAACTAGAGTCGGAAATATTCCATACAAGTCTTGTGTGCAGCTGAACGTCTGGAAAAACTGAAGAAAAATTTACTCAACTCATCTGCTACACATTCAATTTAATGCAACGGAGACTCAACATTCAAATTTTCCCTCGGCTGAATGGCGTCACAAGTTATCGCCCATAGGCTATAGTCACAGGTTACTTTTATTTTACAGCATTGTTAAATGTACGTTAAGTCAGTGATATCTGGTAAAAGATGTGATAATAATAATATTAGGATGATTTATTTGGTGAGAGCTGTTCTTGTGCGTATCACACCTCAAGAGCCCTCTGCAAGCTTGGTCGTCGCTGTAGAAAGCGCCAATTCTCAAGCAATATGGATGGACACAATACGGTGACCGGTCGATGGTATAGGCAGATTAATTGTCATTTTTAATTTTAAAATTAATTTTTCAACCCAGCGAAGAGCATATTTGAAAAATTAAATATTTTTTCGTGCTCCGCCGGGATTTAAGCCCACTACCTCCCAATTACGAATCGGAAGTGTTGACCACTAGACTACGGACCGGTCAAACTAACTATGGTACGTAGTGATTACGTGATAGCGTCATTTCAACCTAGCTACTTTAAAGTGTAGTGAATATGTTCTGTCTCTAGCGTAATATATTTTTATTTTTTTGTATGCATTACAGCGTCAGGACGGTGGTCGGATTCATCACAAGCGATTGGAAATTCAGCTTATTAACGTCACATTTTTCCCTCGATTTAAATGTGCAGACTCCCATTTATAATGATGAAAGATACTACCTACATTATAAATAGAAGAAAATAATGATTCCCCAAGTTGTATCCAACACGATATATTTTCGTTATCAAAATATTTTTTTTCCATATGCTCACTTTCCAACGATATTATAGAAATCAGTTTAAATCACAGCTTGAGGTACTGAAAGTTAGTTGAGAAGCACCACACATGACCTGAGAATTTATATTTAAATTTATCAAAATATTATAATTTTGACTTTTAAATTATCGTTTTCCTTTCACACAATTAGAATATGAAAAGAAAAGAACAGCGACGATTCTATATTCAAAATCAGTTTTTCTTTTTACACATTAAGAATCCAATTGAAAATATGGGGTAGGCTGATTGAGATTGCACATTTAAATAAAGGAAAATAATGTGGTTTGGACGGTTGCTGGGGGCTTGTGATTGCCGATTGATTGCTAAGGATCCTAGTTTCAAATCTGACGTGCTGTGCCATAAAAAATAAATAATAGATTAGCGACGGATCGTGCTGATGTATTTAATTCAAGATTATGCAGGTAGATTGAAAAGATACTAAAGCCCTACGTACTGTATTTATTTGACATCCAACGTCATTGCACGTATAGGTACTTATATACCTATTTCACAATGTGGTCCACACGTGAATGACATGCACAATATTGTGACGTCACACGGCCGGATTGCTTGGGAAAAGGTAAACAAATAATTTGACGGCAGTCCCATACAAGACTGACGTTTACTCGCTGAGAAAAAAGTTCTGGATTCAAAAGTCCATTCTTTCATTACGTACTTACCTAATGGGAAAAAAACTGAAAATAGAAGGTTTACTGGCCAAAACTGAGAAAATAGAAGGTTTACTGGCCAAAACTGAGAAAAATTAAAGTCACGTTTCAACTAAACCTTAATTTTATTTTCGAATTGTTTGTTGTCAAGAAAAGCGCGCATGGCTGTGACGGCAATTCTTGACGTACAACAATGTAAATAAACAATATATTTCATACATAAAAATCTTACAAACAATTAAATAAATGCAAAATAAAATAAACACATACACAGTTGGATTTCCTTCCAAGTATTTTACATGGTTCAATAAAGGATTTAATGACACCCTAGCGATTACAAATGTATTTCCTTTATACTATGTAGGTATATGACTTTTCCTCTAACATCCAACATCAATACTTTTTTTACAAATAGCGTATTTTATATTTTAATCGGCAGGTAAAATATGGCTAAGTTTTAATGTCCGCATATATTACGAGCTAACTTGATTAAGCTATGATAATTTTAATGTTATTTGTAATACTTTTTGGTACACCCATTGATATTTGTAAAGTTTATCGTTACCTACTATTAATAAAGGTATTGCTATAAGCGCCACTACTACACATATAAATTTTACATATTTTTTTTATCAATCTTTATTTGTAAAACTTGATCAATTAACACATTATTTTAGAGTTATAGCTTTGACACGTTTTGCAAGAAAGCCGACACATGACTACAATATTTGAGTCGTATAGAACCAAAGGTTTGTTTTAAAAATGAGATAAACATAACAAAGAAAATGACATTCTTTATATTTTCATACATTTACCTCATTTTAAAAAAGAATCATTTCCTTCTTTGGTTGCGTACGACTCATTTAAACTTAGTATTATTAAAACAAATACACTTTACTATGTTGCCAACAATTACTACGAATACGAATTACAGTACGATTTTATTAACACTTATCTTTACCTCCTATCTTCAAAGGCCTTATCATCATGTTTAACAATACCACACACATAGGCGAGTCACTTATAATAATCATTCCTTACAAGTAAAATATGATAGTCAATGTAGATTATAGACAACTCGCCTACCTGTAGTGTATGTATATGACAGTGCAGACCTAATTGATAGGAGGCTTTGTTTTTTTAAAATGATAAATAAGTACCTTACATGAAAGTATTTTCGATTGTTGCGAAAGCAGCTAACTTTTATGCTAATTTATATTTTTATTCGCTATTGTTTTGAGTATTATTTTCTTAATTAATTATGTTGCTAAGGGAACACGTTTTATAACTTTCTTAGGAGGTATTTAAACAACATTACAATATTTTATGGTAACAATGATTATCATTTCAATTTTAAATATGATCACAATATCTCAATACTGATAAGAGAATATAATATCAATATGTATTTACTTTGAAAAATCCTCTTAACTATGTAAATTTTATGAAGATTTTTTTTTTGATTTGTACACAATATGAAAATAAATTTCTCATTTAGATAGCATGGCTGGACTATCTTATTGAGATTAAATCATTTGAACTAAATAGAAAAAGAAGATGTATTATTATTAGTAAATCGAAATCATTTTCATAGAACAGTGAAACTTTTTTTTCAATTTCTCCAATCTGATAATTTGCGATTCATTGCCCTCAAATCTCAAAAAATCAAAGATGAGAAATTTTTCAAAATGACAAAAAAATGTATTTTTTCTTATAAACTTAAAATATGGCAAGAGGAAACAAAAAAATGTCATATTTATTTTAAGTACATTTTTTTTTATTTTAGTTTTTTTCTAAAAAATTTTTTCTCAGGTTATCAACCTGATAGTTATTTATAGCTACTACAACATTAAAGCTTATATTATTACAAATGAAAATGAATATACATAATATATTTTATAGTCGATCCAGCAATGTCGGTCTTTTTTTCATTTTGATAATTTAATTTAAACACACAAACGACACAAGCATCACCGATTTCACGAAAGCAAAAAGGTAATATTGATTACATAACATTACAATATTTATATATTTTTTATACTGTCAGGAGGTGAGATTTTTAATATGGTGGGCATCATAAAAAACATATCTTCCTGTGGTTACTGGGAAAATTTTTGGATTAATCGAAATGTATTCGAGAACCACCTAGAAAGAGCTTTAATTAATATATTTTTTTCATTGTTTCATGAATATTTAAAGAAACTATTGATTAAACCACTTGATTCTAAAACGGGTTGTTATGAAATGAACTAGATTTAAGAAAATGTTTTCCTGTTAAAATGTCAATTTTAAATTTTGAAAATATATATATTATTTGCAATATGATAAGTTTGAAAATATCGCTTTTTGCATTATAATATACAGAGACATTCCCGATACACTTATTTTAAATATAATCTATTAAAATACAATAAAATATTTAAGAACGTAAAGTTTACATGGACATTTAAAAGCCAACTACATAAAAAATGCTCAATTATATTTTTAAACCACATTATTAATAAAAAAAAGCAAAAACATTAAAGCTCATTAGGTATGTGATTATAAACTCAGATTTACGGTTTTGAAAATATAAATTAACAATTCATTGTTTGTTTCAATAATTTGGCCACTTTTTTTTATACTCAGGTTTTTAAAGCAAAATAAACTTTCATGTGTGGTTTGTTGTTAATTCACAATATGAAGTTTTATTTGACAACCGACTAACGCAAAATTTCTCATTAAAAAATGCATGACCAAAATCGGAAAAGATTGTTTTAAGTTCTTAAAAAAACGATTTTTCAAAGTTTTTTTAGTAGAACGTGGCAGGTACATACTTTCCTTTTTTATTTAAACAGCAACCTTTTACAAAAAAAACCTTATATTATCTAGATTTTCAGCAGTTACTTCGTGAAAGTTCATTTTAATTCAATAAAATAAAAATTGCTTTGTTTTAATTCACATGAGTTTATTTTTGGACACGACCAGTTTCGGGGAGGTACTGCTTCTCCCGAAACTGGTCGTGTCCAAAAATAAACTCATGTGAATTAAAACAAAGCAATTTTTATTTTTTTGAAAAAAAACCTTCTTTATTTTGTACCTATTAATTCTTTATTTCATATAAAACAAAATTAACGTTCCTCTTAAAATTGTAAAACCATGAATTTAAAAGTAATTATCGATGGGTTTTTCCTTTTAAAAGTTTTCTATAAATACCAGCATACTTTTTAATAATTTTTGGATTTAGTTTGGAACTTCTTGGCAGTTACTTCTGGTGTTGCAAGCTGCCAGTATTTAGTAGTAGGTATTGATAATTGATCACACCAGCCACTCCTCGGAGGCGCGCACGGGTCACACCTCTGTCCCTCCGCAGTAGCTGGCAGGACGAGCGAGAACTTCAGGCTTCAGGATGAACTTAATACGCTGAAATTAAAGTGAAGTTAGAATAAGTCTCATGTACACATTTTCAAACATAGTGGAGTCCTACAAAAAAACTACCCTGATTCACTCACATAATTGTTCACTCCAAAATTTGTCGCTGATTTGGTCAAGGGGATAAGGCGTCGCCACTAGAATTTGTGTTATTGAAACAATCGCTAGTTCGGACCACGCCTGCGCCGAGTCCTAACGACAATAACTTGGAATCTGGTTCAACAGATGTCATTGGGTAGTTATTAATTAATACTTTATTAAGTATTAAATAATGAATTCATAATGCTTATACCTATTTCTGGCCAGGCAAAATAGGTTGGTGAATTGCATTACTCTGTACAAATCTAATAAAAACATAGTAGTCATAAACGATTAATCAAAAGTAAAAGATTGTTGAGGAGCTGTTCAGAGATGCGTAGGACCAAGACGTCTAGACAAGACACAACAAAAGAAGACCGTACTCTTTGAACCTGCATACTTTTATGAGGTGAGAAAAAATAAGAGTTTGGAGCAGGAGTTTGGGAAAAATATGAGGCCTACATGTTGAAGTTGTAAGAAGATTAAATAATCCTGAATATTTAACTTTATTAAACATTCAAATTAATTTTGGTTAATTGGTTTAATTAAATATTTTGTAATGCTTCAACGGAATTTGATTTACAACTATTGTTATGTATCAAAGAGTTATGTGAAATTTGTAATTAATGATGCAATACTTTATGGCAATGAATAGCTTACGTAAAATTTGCAATAAAATTACTGCATGTAATAAGTATATAAGTAGCAACAAAATAAAGTCGCTGATTATATCAATAACGAATGAAGGATAATCAAATCAAATCAAATTTGTCTCAAGTTTAGTGAATAATTAATTAAAGAAATATAAGGATGATTTATTAGGCAAGCGCTGCTTTTTTGTGCATAACACTTCAAGAGCCCTGTGCGAGCTTGGTCGTCGCTATAGAAAACTCCAATAACACAAGCAAGACCCATTTGTAGTAAGGCTGGATGGATCTTTGGTGCTCGGTCTTGGTAAAGATACGAGTTTTTCAACGCAGAAATGAATATTGATTTGCCAATTAAATGATATTTTTTGCGCTCTTCCAGGAATCGAACCCACCTTCTTCCGATTACGAGTCCGTAACGTTAACTAACCACTAGACTACGAACCGATCAAATTAAGAGTAGTATTGTTCATTTTTGATGAGACATAGACTTGTTTCTTTTGAGAAATTTAGAAATCTATATCTATATCTATAAAGAAGGATGTGTGTATGTATGTATGTATGTATGTATGTATGTATGTATGTATGTATGTATGTATGTATGTATGTATGTATGTCCCCTATAGACTCATAAACCGCTCATCCGATTTTGACGAAATTTTCAGGAAACATGTAACATATTCTTAGAACGAATCCTGTGAAGTTTGATGGTGATCAAATAAACAGTGGTTCTCAATTCTCGATATTTCAGCAACGAGGTCGGTAAATTTTGAAACCACCCAATAGAAGAAGACCATTATATTCAACTACAATACATAATCTTAGTTGCAAATATACAAATACATTAAAGATTCATATAAAATGCATGCTCACAAGTAGACACATGTAAGTTCACGCTTACAAATGCTGCATGTGTACCCACTCATAATTTAAAATCCAAATCTAAAATGAACAACCCAGTAACTTTTACTTTACGCCTAAAAATGGGAAAAAAAAAAAAAAGTTGGGAAATTTCCCCAAAAGTGGGGAATTTTTTTTTTCCCCAAAAGTCGGGAAAAACCTAACCTAACCTAACCTAACCTAAAAATGGGAAAAAAAAAAAAAAGTTGGGAAATTTCCCCCTGCGCATTGTTCCCACTTATCCCCCTGCGCATGGTTCCCACTTTCAAATCTGGGAAAAAAAAAAAAAAGTTGGGAAAATTTTTTTTCCCCAAAAGTCGGGAAAAACCTAACCTAACCTAAAAATGGGGAAAAAAAAAAAAAGTTGGGAAAATTTCCCCAAAAGTGGGGAATTTTTTTTTTCCCCAAAAGTCGGGAAAAACCTAACCTAACCTAAAAATGGGAAAAAAAAAAAAGTTGGGAAATTTCCCCAAAAGTGGGGAAATTATTTTTTCCCCAAAAGTCGGGAAAAACCTAACCCAACCTAACCTAAAAATGGGAAAAAAAAAAAAAAGTTGGGAAATTTCCCCAAAAGTGGGGAATTTTTTTTTTCCCCAAAAGTCGGGAAAAACCTAACCTAACCTAACCTAACCTAACCTAACCTAAAAATGGGAAAAAAAAAAAAAAGTTGGGAAATTTCCCCAAAAGTGGGGAAATTATTTTTTCCCCAAAAGTCGGGAAAAACCTAGCCTAACCTAAAAATGGGGAAAAAAAAAAAAGTTGGGAAAATTTCCCCAAAAGTGGGGAAATTTTTTTTTCCCCAAAAGTCGGGAAAAACCTAACCTAACCTAAAAATGGGGAAAAAAAAAAAGTTGGGAAAATTTTACTTAACTTTACCCACTTTACTTAACTTGAAATGGAAGTTATTCAGCTCCTGAGTGGCTTGACACTCATTTCTTATGAAGGCTGAGTAAGCCTTGCCGGTATTTTATTTTGGGTTTAAAATAAACACTGAAACGGGAAATAATTTCTGACAACTTCGGTGGGATTCTAACTCGAGATCTCGGCATGGAATGCAATCTATAAAGAAGGATGTGTGTATGTATGTATGTATGTATGTATGTATGTATGTATGTATGTATGTATGTATGTATGTATGTATGTATGTATGTATGTATGTATGTATGTATGTATGTATGTATGTATGTATGTATGTATGTATGTATGTATGTATGTATGTATGTATGTATGTATGTATGTATGTATGTATGTATGTATGTATGTATGTATGTATGTATGTATGTATGTATGTATGTATGTATGTATGTATGTATGTATGTATGTATGTATGTATGTATGTATGTATGTATGTATGTATGTATGTATGTATGTATGTATGTATGTATGTATGTATGTATGTATGTATGTATGTATGTATGTATGTATGTATGTATGTATGTATGTATGTATGTATGTATGTATGTATGTATGTATGTATGTATGTATGTTCCCTATACTCATAAACCGCTCATCCGATTTTGACGAAATTTTCAGGAAACATGTAAAATATTTTTAGAATGAATCGTGTGAAGTTTGATGGTGATCAAATAAACAATGGTTCTCAATTCTCAATATTTCAGCAACGAGGTCGGTAAATTTTGAAACCACCCAATAGAAGAAGACCATTATATTCAACTACAATACATAATCTTAGTTGCAAATATACATTTACATTAAAGATTCATATAAAATGCATGCTCACAAGTAGACACATGTAAGTTCACGCTTACAAATGCTGCATGTGTACCTACTCATAATTTAAAATCCAAATCTAAAATGAACAACCCAGTAACTTTTACTTTACGCCAACTTGAAATGGATGTTATTCAGCTCCTGAGTGGCTTGACACTCATTTCTTATGAAGGCTGAGTAAGCCTTGCCGGTATTTTATTTTGGGTTTGAAATAAACACTGAAACGAGAAATAATTTCTGACAACTTCAGTGGGATTCTAACTCGAGATCTCGGCATGGAATGCAGTTACTCTACCAACTAAGCTATAGACCGGACTTTTTACAAATATGGTGGATCGATATCGGTTTGGTTAGGGGTAAGCAACCTGCGGCTCACCAGCCACATGCGGCTCTTTGGGTGTGAAGTTACGGCTCTTTAGCTTCATACGCAAATATAAAAAAAACACAGAATTATACTTCTGATCGAAAAAAACTAAATCGTTCTGAATCGATTAACGATCTCTCCGCTACTTGTACTCGCTTTTCACCCCCCACCCTCCCCCCAACTACAATATAAAAACCAAATCTTCAATGAACATAAGCCCTGCAACTCTTGCCGACCTTCCCTGAAACAGGGGTGACATTGGCAAAGTGAATAATTTTTTACAGTATGGGTGGTCAGCCTCATACCAACCTATAAGTCAAGGAAAAACTTTGAAATTTGTAAAATTTTTGGCTCTTCCGACTCAAAAGGTTGCCGACCCCTGGCCTAGACAAAAGTTCCAAATTAAAAAATGTTATTCAAGTATTCCAAGTTGAATTTTAGAAATGTAAGAAAGCTTTTATATCCCGCACTTATAAAAAATACGATAAACAAAAGTTCGTAGGTCACAACTAGAAGACCATATTGAAATATATTATTATTATGAAAACCTTTTATTGAAACATACTTTTAATTAAAATATACATAATATAGTTGTTTTTTCAAAAAACGCATTTCTGTAAAATTATATACTCACCACAAATTTAAAGATCGTTTTTTTCTCGGCGGTTAAACGTCTTTCTTCTATGTGACAATGGTCCAAAGCAACCAAGATAAACAAAATGTTTGCCTTTTACCTAACCCGGCCGTGCGACTTACAATTTTGTTGTCAATAGAAAATGTTCCGTGTGCACTACCTAAAACTTTCACTTATTGAAATAATGGATAGAGCACATTTTAAATGTGGGGAAAAAATGTGAATTCACTTGGCCGGGATAAAGACAGGACAGGGAGTCAAAAATTCAACATAAATTAAACACTTTCATGGAGATAGTTGAAAAAACACTTAAGTGCATCATATTGTATGAAGCATTTTCCCCAACTGCATACGTTTCACAGTGCGGTTACATTGAAAAATATTCCTGATTGTTTGGAATACATTTATTTCTTCACTTTGCTCAAAGAGTATAGTGAATTTTATAGATTAGTTCTTTAATTGTATGATTATAAAATTTAATGTATTGTTTATATTCTTTTCTTTATATTCTTTTCTCGTTCCTTGACTTATAGGTTGTTATGCGGCTGACCACCCATAATATAAAAATTGGTTCACTTTGCCAATGTCACCCCTGTTTCAGGGAAGGACGGCAAGAGTTGCAAGGCTTATGTTCATTTGAGATTGGGTTTTTATATTGTAGGTCCACATGCGGCATGTGTTAGCGCGAAATTATACATATCTGCTTGTGGGAATGCATTTAGTATGAATCTTAAATGATATATATCTTTGCAGCTTAGATTAGATTAGATTAGATTAGTATAGGTCAATATGCATCTGACCAACTATAAATAGAAAATGGTTCACTCTGCCAATGTCACCCCTGTTTCAGGGAAGGTCAGCAAAGAGTTGCAGGGTGTATGTTCATTTGAGATTTGGGTTTTTATGTTGTAGGTTCACACGCAGAATGTGCAAGTGTGAACTTATACGTGTCTGCTTGTGGGCATGCACTTAATGTGAATTCCAAATGTAACAATTATATCCATGCAACTTAGAATAGATTAGATGAGTGACGTTACATAGCCGATTTTTTTATCTTAAATATAAATGGAGCACCGCAATCGATTTTCCCTATGCTTGGCTCTGCTGCTTAACAGTTGTACCTAGACCTTTTTTTTTAGAAAACGTGAAGATTAACCTAGAGATAAATTGTGTGAAGCTTGATTCCGATTACCACACTTTTTTTTTTGATCCTGTTGTTTCCTCTTTTATCTGTAGAAAAAAATTGATACCACATGCCCAAATGGCGTAGTGAAACACGCCGGGTACTGCTAGTATATCTATAAAGAAGGATGTGTGTATGTATGTATGTATGTATGTATGTATGTATGTATGTATGTATGTATGTATGTATGTATGTATGTATGTATGTCCCCTATAGACTCATAAACCGCTCATCCGATTTTGACGAAATTTTCAGGAAACATGTAACATATTCTTAGAACGAATCCTGTGAAGTTTGATGGTGATCAAATAAACAGTGGTTCTCAATTCTCGATATTTCAGCAACGAGGTCGGTAAATTTTGAAACCACCCAATAGAAGAAGACCATTATATTCAACTACAATACATAATCTTAGTTGCAAATATACATTTACATTAAAGATTCATATAAAATGCATGCTCACAAGTAGACACATGTAAGTTCACGCTTACAAATGCTGCATGTGTACCCACTCATAATTTAAAATCCAAATCTAAAATGAACAACCCAGTAACTTTTACTTTACGCCAACTTGAAATGGATGTTATTCAGCTCCTGAGTGGCTTGACACTCATTTCTTATGAAGGCTGAGTAAGCCTTGCCGGTATTTTATTTTGGGTTTAAAATAAACACTGAAACGGGAAATAATTTCTGACAACTTCGGTGGGATTCTAACTCGAGATCTCGGCATGGAATGCAATCTATCTATCTATGTATATCTATAAAGAAGGATGTGTGTATGTATGTATGTATGTATGTATGTATGTATGTATGTATGTATGTATGTATGTATGTATGTATGTATGTATGTATGTATGTATGTATGTATGTATGTATGTCCCCTATAGACTCATAAACCGCTCATCCGATTTTGACGAAATTTTCAGGAAACATGTAACATATTCTTAGAACGAATCCTGTGAAGTTTGATGGTGATCAAATAAACAGTGGTTCTCAATTCTCGATATTTCAGCAACGAGGTCGGTAAATTTTGAAACCACCCAATAGAAGAAGACCATTATATTCAACTACAATACATAATCTTAGTTGCAAATATACATTTACATTAAAGATTCATATAAAATGCATGCTCACAAGTAGACACATGTAAGTTCACGCTTACAAATGCTGCATGTGTACCCACTCATAATTTAAAATCCAAATCTAAAATGAACAACCCAGTAACTTTTACTTTACGCCAACTTGAAATGGATGTTATTCAGCTCCTGAGTGGCTTGACACTCATTTCTTATGAAGGCTGAGTAAGCCTTGCCGGTATTTTATTTTGGGTTTAAAATAAACACTGAAACGGGAAATAATTTCTGACAACTTCGGTGGGATTCTAACTCGAGATCTCGGCATGGAATGCAATCTATCTATCTATGTATATCTATAAAGAAGGATGTGTGTATGTATGTATGTATGTATGTATGTATGTATGTATGTATGTATGTATGTATGTATGTATGTATGTATGTATGTATGTATGTATGTATGTATGTATGTATGTATGTATTTATGTATGTATGTATGTATGTATGTATGTATGTATGTATGTATGTATGTATGTATGTATGTATGTATGTATGTATGTATGTATGTATGTATGTATGTATGTATGTATGTATGTATGTATGTATGTATGTATGTATGTATGTATGTATGTATGTATGTATGTATGTATGTATGTATGTATGTATGTATGTATGTATGTATGTATGTATGTATGTATGTATGTATGTATGTATGTATGTATGTATGTATTGTAACGAGATGAGTTTGTTTGTTTGGTAGAATGGAACATTGTATTTAAATTTAAATGGAAGAAGGAAAACTATAAAGAAGGATGTGTGTATGTATGTATGTATGTATGTATGTATGTATGTATGTATGTATGTATGTATGTATGTATGTATGTATGTATGTATGTATGTATGTATGTATGTATGTATGTATGTATGTATGTATGTATGTATGTATGTATGTATGTATGTATGTATGTATGTATGTATGTATGTATGTATGTATGTATGTATGTATGTATGTATGTATGTATGTATGTATGTATGTATGTATGTATGTATGTATGTATGTATGTATGTATGTATGTATGTATGTATGTATGTATGTATGTATGTATGTATGTATGTATGTATGTATGTATGTATGTATGTATTGTAACGAGATGAGTTTGTTTGTTTGGTAGAATGGAACATTGTATTTAAATTTAAATGGAAGAAGGAAAACTATAAAGAAGGATGTGTGTATGTATGTATGTATGTATGTATGTATGTATGTATGTATGTATGTATGTATGTATGTATGTATGTATGTATGTATGTATGTATGTATGTATGTATGTATGTATGTATGTATGTATGTATGTATGTATGTATGTATGTATGTATGTATGTATGTATGTATGTATGTATGTATGTATGTATGTATGTATGTATGTATGTATGTATGTATGTATGTTCCCTATAGACTCATAAACCGCTCATCCGATTTTGACGAAATTTTCAGGAAACATGTAACATATTTTTAGAATGAATCCTGTGAAGTTTGATGGTGATCAAATAAACAATGGTTCTCAATTCTCAATATTTCAGCAACGAGGTCGGTAAATTTTGAAACCACCCAATAGAAGAAGACCATTATATTCAACTACAATACATAATCTTAGTTGCAAATATACATTTACATTAAAGATTCATATAAAATGCATGCTCACAAGTAGACACATGTAAGTTCACGCTTACAAATGCTGCATGTGTACCTACTCATAATTTAAAATCCAAATCTAAAATGAACAACCCAGTAACTTTTACTTTACGCCAACTTGAAATGGATGTTATTCAGCTCCTGAGTGGCTTGACACTCATTTCTTATGAAGGCTGAGTAAGCCTTGCCGGTATTTTATTTTGGGTTAGAAATAAACACTGAAACGAGAAATAATTTCTGACAACTTCAGTGGGATTCTAACTCGAGATCTCGGCATGGAATGCAGTTACTCTACCAACTAAGCTATAGACCGGACTTTTTACAAATATGGTGGATCGATATCGGTTTGGTTAGGGATAAGCAACCTGCGGCTCACCAGCCACATGCGGCTCTTTGGGTGTGAAGTTACGGCTCTTTAGCTTCATACGCAAATATAAAAAAAAACACAGAATTATACTTCTGATCGAAAAAAACTAAATCGTTCTGAATCGATTAACGATCTCTCCGCTACTCGCTTTTCACCCCCCACCCTCCCCCCGCCCCATCGACGCTATTTATTGTTGGCAAAAAAACATTTGTGGCTCTTTACAAATCCAAATCCAAAATAAGATATGTATCATTTGAGATTCACATCAAATGCATTCCCATAAGCAGACACGCATAATTTCACGCTCACACATACCGCATGTGGAACTACAATATAAAAACCCAATCTTAAATGAACATAAGCCCTGCAACTCTTGCCGACCTTCCCTGAAACAGGGGCGACATTGGCAAAGTGAACCATTTTTTACAGTATGGGTGGTCAGCCTCATACCAACCTATAAGTCAAGGAAAAACTTTGAAATTTGTAAATTGTAATTTTTGGCTCTTCCGACTCAAAAGGTTGCCGACCCCTGGCCTAGACAAAAGTTCCAAATTAAAAAATGTTATTCAAGTATTCCAAGTTGAATTTTAGAAATGTAAGAAAGCTTTTATATCCCGCACTTATAAAAAATACGATAAACGAAAGTTCGTAGGTCACAACTAGAAGACCATATTGAAATATATTATTATTATTAAAACCTTTTATTGAAACATACTTTTAATTAAAATATACATAATATAGTTGTTTTTTCAAAAAACGCATTTCTGTAAAATTATATACTCACCACAAATTTAAAGATCGTTTTTTTCTCGGCAGTTAAACGTCTTTCTTCTATGTGACAATGGTCCAAAGCAACCAAAATAAACAAAATGTTTGCCTTTTACCTAACCCGGCCGTGCGACTTACAATTTTGTTGTCAATAGAAAATGTTCCGTGTGCACTACCTAAAACTTTCACTTATTGAAATAATGGATAGAGCACATTTTAAATGTAGGGAAAAAATGTGAATTCACTTGGCCGGGATAAAGACAGGACAGGGAGTCAAAAATTCAACATAAATTAAACACTTTTATGGAGATAGTTGAAAAAACACTTAAGTGCATCATATTGTATGAAGCATTTTCCCCAACTGCATACGTTTCACAGTGCGGTTACATTGAAAAATATTCCTGATTGTTTGGAATACATTTATTTCTTCACTTTGCTCAAAGAGTATAGTGAATTTTATTGATTAGTTCTTTAATTGTATCATTATAAAATTTAATTTATTGTTTATATTCTTTTCTTGTATAGGTCAATATGCATCTGACCAACTATAAATAGAAAATGGTTCACTCTGCCAATGTCACCCCTGTTTCAGGGAAGGTCAGCAAAGAGTTGCAGGGTGTATGTTCATTTGATATTTGGGTTTTTATGTTGTAGGTTCACACGCAGAATGTGCAAGTGTGAATTTATACGTGTCTGCTTGTGGGCATGCACTTAATGTGAATTCCAAATGTAACAATTATATCCATGCAACTTAGAATAGATTAGATGAGTGACGTTACATAGCCGATTTTTTTATCTTAAATATAAATGGAGCACCGCAATCGATTTTCCCTATGCTTGGCTCTGCTGCTTAACAGTTGTACCTAGACCTTTTTTTTTTAGAAAACGTGAAGATTAACCTAGAGATAAATTGTGTGAAGCTTGATTCCGATTAGCACACTTTTTTTTTTGATCCTGTTGTTTCCTCTTTTATCTGTAGAAAAAAATTTATACCACATGCCCAAATGGCGTAGTGAAACACGCCGGGTACTGCTAGTAAGGTTATAAAAGCAAAGCATTTCCGAGGTCATATGAAAATCTTGAATAGCCCCTTGTAATGTTTTGTCCCCAAATTAAGCGTCCAGTCGATAACGATCTCTGATCTCTGACCGCCATTGTCTTTGCATAGTTTTTGTTTCTTGTGGTCCGCAGACACAACAATTAATCACCATCTTGTTTTTGACCCACAACAGAGGAAAGTTCTGCTTGCAAATGAAAATACGTAAATTGTATGGACGACGATCACTGCCTTGAGATTATATAAAGCCATTTATTTGTAAGGTTGTGTACATAAGTTATTGATGATATTGATATGTTGTATGACAGGTTTGTCTGTCTAATGATCCGATGAGACTAGAAAATTACTCAAGATATTTTATTACTTCTTAAAATATGCAGAAAAATATACAGTAAACAGACTGGTCAGTATTCTAGAGATTAGCGGTTCGGACTCGTAAATGGTCGTGAGTTCGAATCCCGGTGGAGCATTAAAAAAAAAATAGCTTACCTTCCAATCACTAGTCTGAAGGGATATCCACTAGAATCTAGATTATGGACTCGCCAATATAATTAGGGGTTTGAAATAAACACCGAAACGGGAAACAATTTCTGAGACTCTTAGGTCCGGTATTTTCAACGTTAGCATAGCGACTTTATACTGAATGAAAGAAAGACGGACTAATATCAATCGTGTGGGTAGTTTATTTTATTTGTTTAAAGTCACATAAGCCAACGTTGAAAATACCGGGGGTAGGTGGCCGGTCCGTGGTCCAGTGGTTACACTTTGGACTCGTAAATGGAAGGTTGTGGGTTCGAATTTATAACCATTTATATTTTCAAATTTGCTCTTCGCCGGGTTGAAAAATTCATAAACTTTTACCACAGACCGGTCATTAAAAGGTCCATCCAGCCTTACAGCAACTGGGTCTTGCTTGAAAATTGGCGCTTTGTAGCGACGACCAAGCTCGTAAAAAGACCGGTCGATAGCTCAGTTGGTAGAATGCTTGCATTCCATGCCGAAAGCAAGGGTTTGATCCCAAGGTTTACTCAGCCTTCACAAAAAATGAGAACCAGCCCCCCCGGGAGCTGGGAAACCCCCACTTCGACTGAAAGTGGTTGGTGTGAGGCTGGCCCCCTTACCCGTAAAAAAAATAGGTCCCGAATTGCCACATGCGCCCCTTCAGGGATAACACAGACAAGAAGTTACACGATATGTGTAGCTTAGTTGAGAGTCACAAGAGTTAAGCCAGTAACATGAATCTTACGTGTACGAAGTTCCCGGGGGTGATGCAGAACTTGTAGATGATGTAGAGCGGGATGCAGAGGATGGACGAGGCGGTGAGGACCCAGCCCACGGCGATGCTCCAGTCAGGATAGCGGTACTCGCCGCCCAGCATCTCCTCGTAGGAGACCAGTGAGAAGATGAAGATCACCTGCACCAAGGGAAATCTCAGTGGACTAGATCCTTGATGCATTTCTGCATATAATGTTGATCATGTGTGACGACAGCGCAAACCCATCATCACACCCGTACCGTTTGTACACTTCCATCCGGGGAAGCGTATCACGGAACGCTCATGCAATGCTATATTTTTAATAAGTTCTGATTCACTGATTTGAGGAATTGTGGGTAATTTTTTTTATTGGGTGTAACTTCTCATAGTAAGTGAACTGATTTTATAAGACAGTGCCCATAACAATATTCTAATCCACAGGATTTTCACACATTTTTAGTGTTTTCTCTCGTAGAAAATAGGCAAAAATGTGCATTTATCTGAGAAACCCATGTTAGCTTAATATGTCACTTATTCAGTTTTATCTTTAAGGTATCGATATCTCAATCGATGGCGAGGCTTTTAGACATTCGGTCGCTATGGAACAATTTTCGGGAGCAGACCCCGAGAGTTTCACAAAAAAACGTTCATTCGAGCGTAGAAGATTCTGCAGTATTTTAGTCTTTCAGCAAGGGATGTATCAAGCAAACCTCTCATTCGTAAATGGGTCAACAACATTGAAAACCCCAAAATCTGGGCGACAAAGATCATCAAAACGTTGATATTGTTAATCAGTTGGTTCGTGGCAATCTAAATCTGACAATGTGTGAGTGTAAAAGTTGTCCATTTATTCTACGAACACCGTAAAGAAGCTGGTCAAAATTATTGAAGAGATTCATTACCAGCAAGAAGACTGGGCTGATGTAGTTCCAGCAGATCCTCCAGAAGATGCCGGGTCTGTGTCCTATCATGAGCTGGATGTCGTTGGAGAAGTTGTCCACGCCGTACAGCCAGCAGACTCCCGCAGCCTCCACGAACACCACGAACAGGATGGACAGCCCGGGACCGTAGACGTTCAGCAGGTTCACCAGGTACACGCCACCCTGGGAAGTGTGGCCAAGTTGAATGAAGATTAAAGGTAAAGTAAAAAATAAATAAAAATAACGGTGTTGATGAAAATATATCAAGGCACAAAGTTTTATTTTTTGTATGTTTGATGTTTTAATTTTGATGTCCATACATTTTATTATTTGTTGATTTTAAAAATGTAATTTGTTGTTTATGTTCCTTGACTTATAGGTTGGTATGCGGCTGACTACCCATGCTGTCGAAAATGGTTCACTTTGCCAATGTCCCGCCTGTTTCAGAGAAGCTCGGCAAGAGTTGCAGGGTGTATGTCCATTTAAGATTTGTTTCTTTATGTTGTAGGTCCACATGCGGCATGTGTTAGCGTGAACTTCTACGTGTCTGTTTGTGAAGATGCATATAATGTGAATTCTTAATGTTAGATTGATGCCTTTTATCTTCCGGTGTCATTCACATACAACATATCCATGGCTCATCTTCGATATAATATATTTTCATTTTTTTATAATATCCGTAAAAAATGGATCCATGAATTTTCTTTATGAAATGGTTTGTGTATAATACTGCATGTATTTCCTTTAGTTTTTTTTTTTAGATTTTGATAAAACTGTCGACGGTGCTGTGGATTTGATTCTTATTTTTTTTACTGAAAAATTGAGAGTAGATATGAATACTTTGCCGATATGGTCGTGCGGTCTGAGGCGATAAACCTATCGTAGACTTCACAAAGGAATGCTTAGTTGAAATCACTCGACAGGCTGACAGAAGCATTAAGCTGTACTGATTTTTGTTTAAAAAAGTGATAAATTTTAAATTGATTATAAAATTATATAAGTAGTGTGGGAAACAGAATTTCTCCCCATGAAAATGTCGATAGTTAAATCAAATTCGTAGTTTCTTTTAGCAAACTAACGAAATAAATCATTCCCAGACTTCAAAAACTGATTTTCATTTATGCTCACCTTTACTGAATGTCGAAAATATACCAGCAATGATACAGCATGTTTTGTACTTTCGTAGAAAAGTTGCGATAATAGATAGGTTACCTACGACTTACGGATTACAATTTCAAATGAGGAACCAAAGCTGAAAGATTGCAAGAACTCTAAAAAGTGACTTATTCTCTAGAAGACATGCTATGAACGTTTATTGGGAATGTTCTACGGATCGTAGAACATTGAATATCGTAGTAGTCTTCCAAATGCGGAGTAAAAATGTAAACAAAATGCGAGATTTAAAACAAAGAAGGAGCATAGTTGTATAGTACGAATCGAGCTACGATAGTGCTTTGTTTGTACAAACTGTGATAATTTTTATTTTGACCCAGTGTTGCATTGGGAGAGACATTTGACAATTCTAATATAGGGTACCCGATTTACAAAGATATTCAGAAGACAGATATCTTTTTGGAACGCCAAACGTCTCTAATGCTCCATGTATATCAATGTTGCTCTCCAAACATAAAAAATTGCAACAATTATATTTGAGGTATTACTCAACAGTCAGCTATCAGAATCATGAAAAATAAATTGAAATAACCTTGTAGAAGTTAGGTTATGGAAGGTCAGGTAGGTATTTGTTATGAAAAGAGGTCACTTTTGAAAGGAAAGATGGGAAAAGGTGCGGGGTGAGACGTGAGAATGAGTGATGAATACGTGGTTGGCAATGAATTGATGAGGCGGTGTGTGATCGAGCGAAGAAAGAACAAATGTTTGAAGAGAGTGGTGAGAGCTCGTAAAGTAAATCGCGAGGCATAATCAGACCATAGATATCCTGCCAGCTGGGAGCGTGTGCGAGTGTGTAAAGTTGGCTGCATTTACATTACTGGGAGAGTGATTGTCAACCACTTCGATAAAAACTAATTTAGACAAAACGAACATTGCTCAATACTAGCAATTAATTGAAAACACACTTTTTTTATTGTTATGATTTTACTAGGTTTTCTTTAAATTAAACTGCAATTATTTATTTTACTAGAACTAATTTTACACGGTTTTTGTTCACAATTTACAATTGATTTCTAGCTCTGGATTTCGACTTCACGGCTCAATGGTTTAATCAGCACTCTACCTGCACACGATTTCGGCTTACATTTATATACGTTCATACGGACGTTTCACGACTGTTCTCGAACAAAGTGGATGATTCAATACCAGAGCGTTCCACCAGTGAGATAAGGATCACGTATGCACTAATACTACCATACGCTCTTTACATTATTAATTAATTAATAGCATCTGAGATACCGACCGAAAAAGTTGAATGAATAATTTGTAGTTTGAAAATGCTACTAAGCTACACATAAAATATTACTTCTTTCCGCGTTTTCCATGAAAGCAAGTGAAACCTATTTATTTTTACAGGTAAGGGGGTCGGCCTTGCGTCAACCACTTCAGTTGACGGCGGGAATTCCCAGCTGTTGAAGGGGCTGATACTCATTTGCTGTGAGGACTGAGTAAACAAGTGCTTTGAAAGTAGGTATTGCTATGAAACTATACTGCTAACTAGCATATAACATGTGAGGCATCAATGAACATTTTTAAAGGTTTGAGAACATCGATCAAGGATTTGTTTGTGAAATTTGTTACACTTTATTTTATTGTTTTCAAAATACACGGCACTAGGTGCCTTTTACATGTTCAGATGCAATACACAAAAAATACAACATACAAGCAAAGCAGAAAAAAAACATATACACATGTAAATCTAAAGTAATAGTAGTATTAAATTAGAAGAACGCTAAAAACATAAGTATTAAGATTAATGATGCAGAACTGGAAGTTGTTGATAGAATCAAGCATTTAAGTGTTACAACAGACAATAAGCTCAGCTTCAATACGTTAACACTTTTCAATTTTTTAATTGTGAAGTTGAAAATTGCTTAGAATACACTATTCATGAGAAATTATATCCTCAGCCACGTTTCATAATACTAAAGTCAAGAACAAAAGCAAAGGTAATGTAGCGTAGATGAGGGCATGGTGAAACACAACATATTATAATACGTTATCTAGCGACCAAGGACATCTTTTGTCCCTTACACTAGTACCAATACCTTTATATTTGTCCACGCTTTGTTTTATAAGCGTTATCTTCGTTCAAATCAATTAATAGTCATTATTTACTTGAAAAACTTTCAGCTTAATTTATACGAAAAATATATATAAATATTAGGTCAGTTATAAGTTCAGTAAGATTGATCGAATGAAGTCCGCATGTGAATTGGCATATACAACATTACATCGTCATCCGGTTGGGTTGCTGTGGAAAAAGCATCAAAATATTTTGATATTGGTTGAAGTACCATATAAGACTGAAGTTTGCTCGCCGAGAAAAAAATCCGAATTCAAAAATGTTCCAAGCCCATTGGAAACCAGCTAGATAATTTAAAGTAACTACTGCAATTTTAAAAATGTGTACGAAAACTTTGTAAGTCTGTATTAAATTGTTTTTTAATGCAGTTGGAAAGTTCTGAAAAGTATTTTTTAATAACTTGATAGTTCATGATACGCAACGAATTTAGAAATGCATAAAAAATAATCCAGACGAAAGGGACCTGAAACGAAATAAACTATTGCATTTAAAGCATAATCATCCTCGAGAAGCAGTGCTAGCTATTTGTATCTGCTGGTCGCTGTTCTCTAGATATCCATGAGCTGTTTCAAATTCTGGATATACGAAAATCTTAGATGATCTCTCGTTCGTCTTTTAAAGATTCTTCCTTCAATGCATGTTTTAATTTTTTTTTGATGCACAACATGTTACCCTAATTATAGTGCACCCTCACAACCATCAACAAGCTGAGATAAAATCTTTCACCATACTTTTAAAGGTTGCAAGTTGTCAAGTTGCTTACATCTTCAGTCTTTTTTACGTAAACGACACTATTATTCTTACGTATTTTAAATTGTAAGATTTTATAAATGTACGGTCAAAGATCTCAAAAAAGAAAAACGATGAAAGGCTTTAAAAGCACATGTACCGAAGTGTTAACAGTATTTATCTTAAACAAAGACACAAGCACTTGTAGTCTATTCCTCGAACCATTGGTTTTTATATTTCACTGTTATGGCTGGTGTTTGCTTTGACCACCCCTGTAAAAGTTATTCATTTTAACAGACGATGAATGTAACATGAGGGAGGGCGCTATCAGGGGAGAGAATACATTATTGTCCGGTGGGATCGTAGCCCGTAGAGAGTCGTAGCCTTAGATCGTAGAGGGCGTTCATGGCGTAGATACCCACTGACATCTCGAGGACGCATTCTGGAGTAGCTACATAAAAAAATCTGGGCATTGCCGACAGAAAAAAGCACTAGATTTTTTATTCTTTTAAAATCTTCAAAAATTATGAATAACGCTGTCAATGAATCAAAGTTCAAGTCAGCTTTAGTTCATAGATTTTTTAAATTAATTTAAATAATTATAAACGGTGATAAAAAAAGATACACTTTCTTTATAGAAAAAGCAATTGATAGATCCAAGATTTTTAAATGTAAAATAACTTACTATGAAAATCAAAATAAAGTATTTATATTAATAGTGGACTTATTGTAACAGAACTCTTACTGAATAAGAGTTTAGGCTTACACGGCCAGCGGGTGATGCTGGAGAGATGTTTTCCTGGATCTGTTGCTGTGGTCTATGGGAGCTGGAGCTTCCGGACGTTTCGCTCATGTCTAAGACGGGCTTCTGCAGCGTTAAATTGCAATGATGAAGATGATCTTGCTTTTATCAAGATCATCAAAACCAAGCTCGCAGAGGGCTCTAGAGGTATGATTCACACAAAAACAGCGCTCACCAAATAAAAATCATCCTAATGTTATTATTATTATCGATGCTATGGCCTGTACTTTCAAATTGTATTGTACATAAAAAAGGTTTTCTAAGCGACAAGTTTTGTAAAAAGACGTGATAGATAGAACATGATGAATTTTTCAGACAAGAAGCATTCATTATCAATCAGTCAATCTGAGATGTGGCTCTTTGAAAAGAGCACAGAAGAGAATACTTATACTCGGATGTAGTGCAGTTTATGCTCTCGATGTTTTTTGTAAATTGTCTAAGACCAGATTAATTTCAGAGTCAATTGGCTGAAAGCTTCTTCGTGTACTTGAGCGTTTGCCGGTAGATGCTACTACCCCGGGTATCCAACTTGGCGTTTAAACTCAACTATAGCGTTGAACAAAAAATGTGCGGAAAGTTAAAGAGCTCGTCTAGAGAGCGTTTTTGTTAACATAGTTTTTTTTTAACGCTACGGTTGAGTTAAAGCGTACAGTTTTACACTTGGGGTAATAGTAAGGGTGGAAATGAATACGAAAAAGGCCGTGCGAGGATGAGGGGGGGCGGGGGGATGGAACTTTTATTTACTGAACGAATCTAATGTAAATGACAGGTCGAGACCTATTGACTGTCGGACACACTTAAGACGCGGGAAGATGCAAGAGATTTTAAATGTGAAAAATCACGGTGAATACTTTCATTTAGGCTTTATGTTTTTGTAATCTATGTAACTAATATTTATAGATATAATTTAAAAATATATCGACAGATTCTAACTTGTGAAAATGGAATCGAAACGTTTTATACACTAATATTTGAAATTTGACGTCTTAGTTTCTTGACTGATAAGGCTGACCTCCATGCTGTAAAAAAATGATTGATTTTTGTCAATGCACACCGGTTTCAGGGAAGGGCGGCAGGAGTTGCAAGATTTATGTGTTTAAGCGTGAACTTTCGTGTGTCTGACTCTGAGCGTGCATTAAATATAAGTCTTAAATATTTTTGCAACTTAGATTATCGATATTGATGTGGTTGGTCTTTAGCAACCACACACAAAAGATTAGTTAGCCTTTGTCCAGCCTTGTGATGTCATAACTTATTTAACGTGAGTCTACCCTCTTATGTGGAAATAAATATGTCCCACTCGCCATTTCGAAAATAATGCGGAAAGAAGCTGCACTAACTTGCAGCTTGTTTGCGTTAAAGTTTTTTTTACATATTTTGGGGCCTGACAATTTGGTAGAAATGTTAATCCATTTCATTATAAATAAGAAAGGGAATAGTATTGAATAAAATGAAAATATCGTGAAAAAATTCTCTCGTCCTAATTACAAAAAAATCAGTTCTCCTTTGGGAGCGCATCGGATTTTTTTCTACCGCTAGTAACGTATAAACCAGACTAATACAAATTCATAATCAGAAATGTGCACAGGCATACCAGCGGTGATATTGCAAAGGTACTCGATTCTTTTGTGAGAGACTCTTTAGTTGATTGTGAGCATACCTTGGAGAGTTCGTAGAGGGGTATTTGACGTTTGATTGTATATCAAAGAAAAAATAAATACATTTTGCATGTATTTACAAACAGTGTATTATTTTTTTTGTCATCTGAAGATTGAAGACGATTTGATCGTAGGAATAAAAAAAAACGTAGGAAATTTATATGTTGAAAATATTGAATAATATTCTGTAAATAAAAACTAAAACTTTTACGAAATTTAATATAATATTAATTTAGAAAGACTATTTGAAAACTCCTTATATAAAGAAATGGTTATGTGATGTAGTACGTACAAAATGTTTCCCAATAGTCAAGTATTTATTTTTATTGTACAGCATTGTAAAATATACTATAGCAGAGGTTCCCAAAGTGGGTGCCGCGGAGAGAGATCAGGGGTGCCGCGAGGCGCCCCTGAAGTCTACTAAAAATCAAAATTTTACATTTTTTTTTTTTTTTTTTTTAAATTGTGTAGAGGATTGCAATTCACCAACCTATTTTGCCTGGCCAGATGTCTTCATGCGAAAGCAGAAGCTTGTGTGCATACATGAATACAAACATCGATCGATATTATATGACTAGGGTGCCGTGAGAAAACTCAAAATTTCAAAGGGTGCCGTGACTTGAAAAAGTTTGGGAACCTCTGTACTATAGTGACAATTGTCCTAAAAGCAGTACGTGGCGCTTGAGTGTATTTTCAAATTATCCACATGATAAAATAATAAGTAAATATTTACCTAATATATAATAATAGTGTGAGGTTGACCACTCATACTCAATTTTTTTTACATCTCTACCAGATCCAACTTTTTTCTAGGAAAACCCAGGAAGAGTCGTTTGATTGATTTTTCTAAGCAGTTCCGACTTTTAATAATTGAAGTTATTACTGACTAGCCCAGCCAGGTGAAGTCACATTCTCCCCCCCCCTGATTTTAAAATGTGAACATTGTCTATTGAATAAATATTTTTCACTTACATAAGTGGTAGTCGGCAACGCGCAGATGTAGATGACAACCAGTAATAGAGCTACGAATATTTCCCTCCTTCTTCCCAGAGCTCGAGGATATTCATCACACAGGGCTGTTATCATGGCCTCCAGTCCGCCGAAGGTGCTATCCAGCCCCAGGGTTATCAGCATGAGGAAGAAGATGATGCTCCAGAAGACGGATCCTGTCATGGTGGCGATGGCCTCTGGGTAGACTATGAACACCAAACCTGGACCTTCCAGACCCACTTCTTCAATGTTCTTATTTTGCACGTGAGCCATGTATCTGAAGGAAAATTAAAAAATGATTGAAAAAACGTGTATTTTTACAAATGAGTATATATCTTCGTATGTGCATTGTAAGTAAAAAAAGGAGGTAATATATAAAGAAGTGTTGGATATGAAATAATTTGATAGAGGTATGCAAGGCTAAGAAAAAGTGCAAGAAACCCTGCAAAAGCTCTGAATATCCGTAGCAGGGAGGTGACAAAGTTGCGGTTACAGTATTACTGTTTTTTTTGTTCAAAACCGCTCAAACTTGTGATAACGAGTATAAACTATAATTTAAATAACAATAGCTGAGACTGCGATTTATCTGCTGAGCGTCGTTTATGTGTGAATCACACCTCAAAGGTTCTCTGCTATCTTAATCGTCGCTCCTAAAGTAAGCACCTATGTCTCAAGCAAGACCTACTTTATAATCTAAAATCTAAATCTAAATCTAAGCTGCAAAGATATGTATCATTTGAGATTCATATTAAATGCATTCCCACAAGCAGACATGCATAATTTCGCGCTTACACATGCTGCATGTGAACCTACAATATAAAAACCCCAATCTCAAATGAACATAAGCCCTGCAACTCTTGCCGACCTTCCCTGAAGCAGGGGTGACATTGGCAAAGTGAACCATTTTTTACAGTATGGGTGGTCAGCCGCATACCAACCTATCAGTCAAGGAGTACAAGCAATTAATACAATCAAATATATAAAACAAATAAATTCTAAGCAATTAAACAGTAAAAAATTAAAAAAAAAAAAAAAAAAAAAAAAAAAAAAAAAAACTACAACACATATTTTTTAAATTTAAAAGCCTTAGCTTTAACCGCCAGCATTACAGATCAACCGCCATTTCTTTCGATCCTTGCATACTTCTTTCATTTCATCCAGAGCCATAACCTTTTTCATACAAGCTCTCCTTTTATTATGACTCTGGATATCCCATTCATTCGCTATTTCGAAAATTTGGTCCATCCATACCTTTCTCGGTCTTCCTCTTCCACGACATCCATCAATTCTCGCAGCATATACTTTCTTCGTCAGTCTTTCCTCATTCATTCTCTCCAAATGTCCAAACCATCTAAGCATACTTCTTTTAATCTTTACTTTCACACTTTCTCTTACACCACATTCCTCTCTAACAAAATCATTCCTTACCCTATCACTCCGTCTTTTCCCAATCATACTTCTTAAGTAGTCCATTTCTACTGTATGGACTTTACTAATCTCACTTTCACTCACCGTCATAATAATATGTAAATATTTACCAAATAGGATAGTGTGAGGTTGACCACTGATACACAATTTTTGTACACGTCTACTAGATCCAACTTTTTTCTAGAGAAAATCAGGAAGAGTTGATTGGTTGATTTTTCTTAGCAGTTTAGGCTTTTTAGCCATACACAATTTTTTCACAAATTTCACAAAAACAAGCGCCATGAGCATAAAGTAAACTTCAAATGTTAATGCAACTTAGATTATGTCTGGATAAAATATTTCATCATGCATTACAAGTCTTACATATCCTCACGTAACGAAGCCTCCGAGATGCATTATTTTTTAGTCGTACCTCTGTATAAAGCAAAAATGCGCGTATCACTGCTTTGAAATATAATCCTCAAAGTCTGCTGTCTGTTTAATTTCACATTAACCTCGTACGGGAGAGGCCTTAAATATAATCACAAGGGCGCATGAAAAATGATCCGAAATTAGAAAACTGCTGGTAATAATGAATACAGTTAAAATATGAAAAAATCACTGCTCAAATTCTACGTTTGGACGTTGTTTTCGTAAGGTGTTATTATCGACCCCCAAAATAAATACAATGACAAAATCCGTCGATGTAGTAAGAACTGAGAGACAATTGCTGAAAAGTATTAGTCAAAAGGTTGTCGCACTTAAGATATGTGCTTAGAGCAATGGTACCATGCCGACAGATTTATTTTTTCGCGCCTCCCTCCCTAGGTTTTTTTTGGAAAATTGTAGATCATTACCAAAATATATCGTCGACGGGATGGGGAGTAGGCACGCAATTTTCAAAAGTTCATCTTGTCCATACAAATCCTGTCGACGAGGGAGGGGGGTTAGTCAGGTAAGTTAACTCCTTATAAAAAAACTTTTTACGTTTTATGTTTAATTTTTTAATTTTCATACTAATATTTTTATGCATATTTTTGGCGTCTCCCCTGGCCATACCTCGCGCCTCCCCTAGAAGGCGCACCCCCCAGTTTGGAAACCGCTGGCTTAGAGGGAAAAGGATAGGCTGTTACATTTAAACATTGAGGCCAAGTCCGAGGAAAAAGGAGAGTCTTGATTCGTATTTTCACACATGAAATAAAAATCTACAAGTGTACGCCACTGCACTGGGCCAAACTGCATAACAAACCATATAAACGCACAATGCTGTTATCTTTTCCGAGCAAAATAATTTAAACTAAATAGAAGATTTACATTAAAATTAATGGAAGCCCATTTGCATATATTTTTTTTTACAATTAACCTGGGTGTTTTTATTTCTGTGAAAACTCGTGTATACTGAGAGCCAACTCAATTAGCAAATGAAAAATAAAATACTAAAATTTTCGAGTAGTTTTTATGAATATGTGAATTTTACTCAGATATTGCTACAAGATAATGCGGTGTTATCCGACCGAGTTGCGAAGAAAAATTGCGTAATATTCTGTTATTTAGGACAATAGTCCTTTAGACGTGTGACGTCTGAAGTATGGAACTATCTTTCGGCTTTATTGTCAATTAGAAAAAAATATATATGGTTGCAGATCGTCTTATAAAATTCCCAAGCGCCTGACTTCATCCTAACTACGCATCGATTAACCAGCCTAAGAAGTGTAACGTAGAAAAGCTGTCTTTTTTTGGCTGTAACTTGACTCTATTCCACATTTATTGAATTTCTGAAAACAAGAATTACGTTTGTAGTTTTGCGAATTTTGTTTTAAACTTCAACTTTCAAGGCCGGAAACTGACATATGAGTCGTATGGAACCAAAGACGGCAATCTGGGATATTTTCTTAAAATATTTTTTTATATTATAGTCAGTACGTTTCGCTCGCATGTACCGTGAGCAACATAGGTGGTGATTATCATCCTCAAAGATCGCATTTTTAAAGTCGCTTGTCGTGTTTTGTTGTTGTCGTGAAAGTGTTTTATCGTACCGTTGCTTTTAACTTCACGGGAAAGACTTCTGCCACTTGTACAAATGTAAAAATTTGTATGAGTATCCATATGCTGTGAGTCCTTCTGACCAATATATATAGGACGGAGACGACGTGGGTTTGAGCATACTGTTACGAGGTATGGTAGTATTAATGCATATCGTCGCCTTGCTTTCTCAACCTCGTATCTCAAAAAAAAATTAAAAAATGTTTTTACTTCTATCTATTTGTTTTTCGATATTACATAACTACTAGAGACAGATGGCGCTTAGAGCTGCCTGACGTTTTTGTGTTTTGCTCCTACTATTTTTATCATTTTTAATTCTCATTTTACCGTTTTTAACAGTTTTATCTGTTTAAATTATGACAAACTTTATAAACTTTGTTTTTTGAGTGTTAGTTTATGTTTTTGGGCAGTTTTATTGCTCGTTTTTTCATTTTGATTTTATTTTTGACAGTTAAGTTTTTATATTTGACAATCAAGTTTTATTGTTGCCAAGTGCTTGTACAAGTAGGTACGTCTGGCTTGTTGTTTGTTTTGACAGCTGTCATGATGGTGTTCACGTATGGACTTGAGGAGCTACTTGTTCTTTGTACCATCTCAGTGCCGCCGAAAGTACAGGTCCTTGAAAGGATACAATCCATGACTGCAGTACAGCGTGATGTAACTCTGAAAAGAAGGCCTAGAGGGTGCAGAGCTGGGAGGAACTTGCGGAGGCGCATCCCAGTGCTGGTGAGTGCTGGAGACAGGAAGGACTACAGTGCCCGTGACAACCTCCTGCTCCCCGCTATCTTGTCTGCCGCCCTGTCTGCCCTGATGGTGCTGGGTGTGCTCTGCTATGCGCTGCGCAGGAGACAGAGGTGCAGGAAGAGAATCCAAGAGATCGGAAATTTAACGTCAGAGCTTCAAGCGGAAGACAACGCCATCTTGCTTACTGCCGAGAACCCTTCAGAAGAAGATTAGAAATAAACTACTTATTTAATAAGTTAATAGATTTCAAGCGAAGCCTAAAGACACACCTATTTGAGAATTTTTATAATATTTGACTATTTTTAACTCTTTTAATTTAATTTGTATATTTTTTTACTTTTTAATTTCATTATTTGACCTAGCGACTTTTTTTAATTTAATTTCATTGTTCTGTTGTTTTAAAGTTGTTATTAATTCTGTTTTCAATTTTATATTTTATTTTATAATTAATATTTGTAAAGCGCCCTCGAGGTGATGTCACATGACGGCGCTGTATAAATTACCACAAAATTAAATTAATTAAATTACTAGGTACATACTCGTTTATTGGTATAAAGTGAAGTTGTCGATGTATGGGTTATGCAGTTACCTTGTACGAGTAAGTAGTAGTTATGTAATATCGAAAAACAAATAGAAAGAAGTAACAACAAAAAAAGTGATTTTTTTGAGATACGAGGTTGAGAAAGTAAGGCGACGAAATGTGATTCTAATCACGCTGGTAGAACAATATGGCTCTAGTGTAATAGAACGGCGGTCTGGTATGAACGAGAGATCGAATGATCTGGAATATGCAAGAATGATCCCTTTTGTGCCTATATATATGGAGTACAAAGGGCATCAGGAGATTAGTCGCTTCAAGAATTCTGCCGTGAAAGACCAATAAGCAGTGATTGTCAATTGTTGTAAATTGTGAACCAAACCGTGTAAAATAAATTCTGTTAAAATAAATATTTGCAGTTTAATTCAAAGAGAACCCCAGTAAAATCATAACAATACCAAACAGAGAATTTAAAGAAAAAAAATTCACCCAAGCACGGAGAAGATGACAAATCCGGCCAGGAAGCTGGTGAGGCAGTTGATGGAGGAAGTCAAGATGGCGTCCCTGTAGCAGTTGTTGTTGAACTTGTTGTAGCTGGAGAGTGCCAGGAGGGTGCCGAACCCGGGGCCCAGGGAGAAGAAGATCTGCGATGCGGCGTCGATCCAAACCTAGCAACACAATATTCAAAGATGAAGAGCAATCAGATTGGCACTTTTTTTACGAAAGAGGCGCTGGTCAGGTTCCATTGCGAGACAGGACTACGACAGGTGGCTGAAAAAGATACCCATCTCCCGAGGTCTTTCTGGCGCTTTTTTCCATTTTTTTTTTTAAATTTGTGAAGAGGAATGCAATTCACCAACCTATTTTGCCTGGCCATTTGTCTGCATGCGAAAATAGAAGCTTGTGTGCATGCAATGGCATCTGTTGAACCAGGATCGAAGTTATGGTCAAGTGGGCCAGACGTGATTCGAAGCAACGTTATTCTGTTCCAAATACGCTAGTCAAATATGCGCCGTTATCCCCTCAGCTATAACAACGACATAATATCTAAAAAAAAATCTCTACAGCTTCACGGATGTCATTTTCCGTCAAGGGGAACAACTTTATCGTGTGAATCAACCTTATATTATTGAAAGAGATGTAAAATAATATTTTTGTATATATTCATTGACAACTTACTTTGGAGTTTTGTAGTTTGTGCCATTCTGGAGTTAGATAGTACCGTATCCCTTCTGCCGCTCCAGGAAGAGTCACTCCTCTCGCCAACAGGATGAGTAAAACTACATACGGAGCCAAAGCTGTCACCCAGACCACCTGCGGGCCACAAAACATGTTTCATAATGAAATCAACGTCAATCCCTTCAATTATTAACCGTAACCGTTTGTAAAATTAATGAAACGTGCGTTCTCTAGAAAAGGTAGATTTTCAAAGGTATTGCAAGTTCAAATCACATTTCTAGAAAAAATGCAAACGACCGAAAAAGATATATTTGTCTTGAACTTTCATAATATTATAAACATTTTTGTATTCCACGACTTGTGCTGGGGGTAACTCGCTGTGAGAGCGATTTAAATATTGACATCTCGTAGATCTGCCTAGATAGCTTTGCCTTGGCTGCATCTGCTATGATACCGTTTATCCATTGAAAATCTAGCATGGTAGAATGGTAAATACGATAATATTTTTCTTTGGTAATAATTTAAAATATAAAACTTTTCGTACCTTTCCTGCGCTTCGAACACCCTTCCATAACGAGAAGTAGACTAACACGAAGACTCCGAACACGCAGAGCGCCAGCGATGGTTTGATGGGGCCCATCCTGTCCAGCCCATCTGACTTGTACTGCTCTAGGACGTTCCTCCTGTGAAAATAAATAATGGCGTTAGAGTCTTATCCCAGCAAAACCGTATAAATTCTTTCATCGTTCCGAATTCTCCTATCTTTAACGCCATCTCTCCTTTCTTTAATCCGTCGATGATGATGACTAGCGCCGTTTTGTGATCATTTTCAATCCAAGGATAATTGCTTTGCGATCACGGTGAAGTAGTGAGCATTTTTAAATGGTAGCTCGAGCGTATGGTAGTATTAGTGCATACGCTAGTGGAACCTTATCACGCTGGTGGAACAACGTTGTGGTATAAGAATCATCCACTATGTTCGAAAAATCGAGAACAGTCGAGAAGCGTCCGTATGAACGTATATAAATGTAAGCCGCAATTGTGTGCAGGATAGAGTGTCGATTGGAACACTGAGCCGTGAAGTCTATAAAGCAAGAGCTAGAAATCAGTACATCGTAAATTGTAAACCGACATTGTGTAAAATAAACTGCAGTTTAATTAAAAGAGAACCCCAGTAAAATCATAACATTATCAAGATTGTAATTACTCGAAAAACTCCTTGGCGGGGCTCGTGGTGTTGGTGTTGTTGGACCTCGAGGTGACGAGCGCGCAGTCTGGGGTGTTCCAGGAGTTGCCGCAGCTGGTCCACGGAAGCTCTTCCTGCAGAGATGCGAACAGGTAGTACACGGCCCAGCCGATGATGGTGTTGTAGTACATGCCCATGTAGATGTCGATCAGGCAGATGGCATAGCCGACACCTGAGGACATTAACAACAATGTCATGTTAGATGAGATAGATAGTTGTAAGACAGATACATAGTTAAAGATTTTAAATTATGATTACGGTCGTTAGACATTTTTAAGAATGAAAAAAACGGATTTTACTGACCGTGCAAAAGAGAAGAACGATTTTCTCTACGTTTCGTCGGAGTCATATCCGACGTCCTCAGGAGACGTGTGTCCTCAGTTCGTGGTTCCTCCTTATAGAGGACACACGTCTCCTGAGGACATCGGATATGACTCCGACGAAACGTAGAGAAAATCGTTCTTCTCTTTTGCACGGTCAGTAAAATCCGTTTTTTTCATTCTTTAAGATAAATAGTTGTTAGAAAGATAGATTATTAGACAGTCCGTAGCAACTCTTCCTGCAGACAGTTGTAGTACACTTCACAGCCAATCATGGTAAAACCAAGTACAATTATTTTTTGTATCATAAACTTTTATTAATGGCTGATATATAATAAGAGAAATACTTTTACAAATCTATTAAAATATTATTAAGACTAAAATTAAATGTAGTATGATTCTTTCTTTAATAAAGTTAATTAACAGAAATGAGGAAAAAATATTAATAAAAATAATAAAGTTATTCAATTTTGAATAAGAAATCATAATTTATATCCAGAGATATTCTTTCAATAAGTTGAAAGAGAAGAGAATCGAGACAAGAAATTAAATGAGCTCGAAAGAAAGTAATTTACATTAGGGAGCTTGAAAATAACCAGAAGACACCGCGAATATCATCAGATCCCACAAAAATTAAAGTTTTCTGTAATGCGAATCAGTAGATATTGGGTCTATCTTTGAAATCTCATAAGTATTATCTAAATAGAATTCAGTAATTAAAAGAACGTATGATATAATAATGTATGAATATTCTTAGCATAGGTTTGAAATAAAACAGCATCGGTTCGATCCCTGTCGAAATGAACAGATGCTACTCGGTTATGATTTATGAACAATTAATCAATAAAAAAATAATGTATAGTTAATTGATCACATCATGCCTTTTTCTACCTAGGCGAAAATAAGGTTAGTGAATTGCATTCCTATTGACGACTTTCTTAAAATAAACTATGATAGTAAATTTTTAGTTGCGTTTTATTTCAGTTGCAGTTTTATTCTACTTCACCAAACACTTTCGTTCATTATTACGCGAGAAAAGCTGTGAAAATATAATGGCTAAATTAATGAAATATTTACGCTGCAATATTTGCGCTCGCAAAAATCAATCAAGCTTCTTTATTGGCCGATAGAGAGGACATCTCGCCGATTTTGTTACGAAACCCTAATGTCCTCTCGATTTTCGGGGGGACATTATTCGATCTTGGGAAAGCTCGTAAAATGTGAATCGATCGTCGAAAAGTAAATAAAAAAACATTTTCCTCGTGCCTGTTGAAATATTTCCCCCAATAATTAACATCAGTATCTCTCACCACCTAAACAAATATTTTATCGTAATTTCCGAGGAATTTTCCGCGTCGCGAAGTCCTCAATGTCAGTTTTGGTGTCCCGGCTGAGCCCCTGGGATGAATCAAAAGATTTTCGATGTATTAAATAAGTGCTTGTGTCGTCATGTTTTTTTGACTGATGTACATAAATACATTTATCTACTTGTACAACAGGTGTTACTTGCTTGGAGCCGGATTGGAGGACTACGGAATTGCCGGTGTACCTATCTATCATGATTGTTTTATTACTATTTTTATGTTACTTCTTCTATGGCCTACTGCAAAATAACATAGTGTTACGATTAATTGGAGTATCTACGTACGACTGTACATGCATACATAGAACAGTCTGGCCATAGTATGATCCATGGTAGTATTAGTGCATACATGATCCTTATCACGCTGGTGGAACGTTCTGGTATTGCAATCATCCACTTTGTTCGAGAACAGTGGAGAACCGTCCGTATGTCCGTATGAACGAGTATAAATGTAAGCCAAAGTCGTGTGCAGGCCAGAGTGTCGATTAAACTTCCACAGCTTAAACAGCCGCAATGTTCGAAAGCAATAAAATGAATTGAGTTAAAATAAAAAATTCTAGTTTAATTAAAAGAGAACCCAGTAAAATCATAACAATAGAAATGATTCACTTAAATAAAGCAAGTACTAAATATTCAAATTTAGACGAAGTATTAGTGTATATGCGGCTGACCACCCATGCTGTAGAAAAAGGTTCACTTTGCCAATGTCACCCCTGTGTCAGGGAAGGTCGGCAAAAGTTGTGGGGCTTATGTTCATTTGAGGTTTGGATTTTATTTGCAAGTACACATTCAGATATGTTACATTGGAGATTAACATTACATGCATTTTCACAACCAGACACGTAGAAGTTCGCGCTTGCACATGCCTTATGTGAACCTACAACCTCAAAACCAAATCTCATATTGACATACACCCTGCAACTCTTGCCGTCCTTCCCTGTAACAGGGGTGACATTGGCAAAGTGAAAGTGAAAGGAAGTCTCATCACACATTCAGCATTTGTAAGCGCGAACTACACGTGTTTGTTTGTTAGCATGCATTTGAAAACTTTAAATAAATATTTCCTTGCAACTTAGATAATAGATTACAGATATAGATATGGCGGATATGAGAGCAACGTGTGAGCTGTACAAAAAAGTTACTATGTTCATTTACGTACAGATATTCTTGCCATCTTATATACCTTTTCCTATTTTTTCAGTATGACCACTACGATGTTTAGTGCTTTTCTTTATTATTTTAATGAACCTTGCAGTCATTCAACTATTTAAAAACTCTCTTCCCAAACCACACAAGTGTAGGTATGCTTTCCATATTCTTTTTCTATCGAAGATCGGCAATCGTCACAATATATTTTTTCTAAAGATTCTGCCACTTTACTTTCGTGCTTTTGTTAAACGAAGCTTCTTCAGCCACAATGTCCTACGGTGCCATTGATTCCTTCTTCCCTTAATGTTTCTTTTTTACGACAGTATGGGGTAGGCGGTAATTTTTATTCCATTCACGCACCGTGCCCATAGTACACCAACTGATTTCTATTCGACTAGTCCTTTTACAACTGTTTACGAAAAGGAAGATTCCATCGTGACTTCAGATAAATCAAAATAATATTGCTACTACGTAAAGATGGCTGAAGACCAATCAATAATTTCTCAAGAGCGTCTAGTTTACTTCTAAGAAGTTGGCTCTAAAATATTGGGCTACATTTGTATGAATCTGTATATAGTCAGAAACTAACTCTACCAGCAGGTGTAATCTGGAGTAGGAAACTTTTCATGACTAATTGCTACAAATAAGATGGAGATTGTAAAATATTACTGTAAATTAAATATATATTATTTCACGTAATTGTGTTTTTCTTAAACTTAAGATTCGTCAACGCGAAGGGCAATTTAATAGCGCAATATATTTACATTTTTGTCCCTTGACTCTTTGGTTGGTATGAGGCTGACCACCCATGCTTTAAAAAATGGTTCTTTTTGCCAATGTCACCCCTGTTGCAGGGAAAGACGGCAAAATATGCCGGGCTTATGTTCATTTGAGGTTTGGTTTTTGAATTTTATTGTAAGTACACATGCAGCATTTGTAAGCGAGAAGTTACACGTGTCTGTTTGCAGGCATGCATTTGATATGAACTTTTAATGTTAATATGCCTTCGTAACTAAGATAAGATTAGATATGGAATAGACGACGGCACTCCTAATGGGGGTTTAGTTTTTATACAGTTTTGTTCAGAAATTAAGATTTGGTTTGAAAATAAAAATTGGCATTTTTTCACCGAATGGGTCGCAGCTGCTTTGTTAATCATTCACACGTTGCTTATTCTTTGCTTTCCTTAAGTTTGACAGTCCAGCCATCTTGCTCCAGGTCTTCTCACTGTCCTGCGACCCTCAGGATCTGTCCATTCGCTGTATGCGCATATCACAGTCAATCCAATCTGCTGACTCTATTGACTGGACCACATAGCGTTTTGGTGAAGCGCTAATGGTTTTGAGTTTTGGACTATATATATTTGGGACCACGGATTTATTATTTTTTCATAGATATGAACAGTATCGGTACGGATTGATTTCAAAAGAATAAGCGATGACAGTCCTCAATTGGCTGGACTACATCAAGAACTTGATGGAACCTAAAATGGTTTTATTTAAAAAAAATGTGGTGTCCGAATTCGAGGAGTAGTAAATAATAATGAAGGAAAATTTATCATCTGCAGACACTTTGTAAGTTAGTTAGGTGCTGTGTACTTGTAGCTAAACAAGCGGCCTGAACTTAACAAGGTGATTACAGAAACACTCGCAACTTTGCGAATAAAATACGCAAGCCTTAGTACTTATCGTATACACCAGTAACCCCACGACAATTGACTATGATGTACGAGTGTACAAGTATTCCGTATTGAATGTGCATACAGTTTGTACTCTTTATATATGTTTTTTTCATGGGTGATTTCACCTCATTTAAGTAAGGCTGGTCGATAGCTCAGTTGGTAGAGTGTTTGCATTCCATGCCGAGAGATTGGCTTCTAATACTGCCAAAATAATAATAATATTGAGATGATTTATTTGGTGAGCGCTGTTTTTGTGTGTACTCGCCACATACGACACCTTCGGAGAAAACGCGGCAAGAAGTAACACTATATGCGTAGATTAGTAGCGTAGTAGTGTATCAGTTCACGAGTTTTTCTGGAAACTTTTCTGAGTTTGCAAATTTTGCTCGATGAATGTACTCACTGTTAAAAAAGATTAGTAACTTTTTAATTTTCACTATTGATCACTTACAAAAAGTAACTGACATTGTTTTTTTTTGTCGTACGACGAGCAGTGAGTTTTTGTGATTTTTTAATTTTTTTTAATTTATGATTGTGACAAATGTAATGATAATACGTTTTGTCGTTTCCTTTCAAAAACATTTCGATAATATTAGGAAAAGGTTTTGAGCATAGGTAGTAAATGTTTCATGTTAACGCTTGACTATCTTGAAAAAATAACTACCTACAATATAATTTTTTTCTCAAAACGTATAAATTTTAAAATTTCAGCGGTGTGTGTAAATTTAACTAACAATCCAAGTACGCCACTTATTTATCATTATTAAATTCAATATATTTCTTAAAATATGCACACTACACAAAGACGTTGAAAACACATGTAGGTAAGGTGAAAAGATGACCTTTTGTAATTTAGCACACACTGAGAATAAATTACACGGAAAATGTATATGATTTTGAAATTATTGGATACCATACCATGCCTTTTGATTTTTTGTACATTTATTTTAATATCTCTCTCGTACTGGCATAAGTAACTGATCTGAGCATTCCTGCCGTCTCCCCAATAAACTTTTCTCAGGACTCCGTTCCACCGTTATGAAGATTTTGCAAAAAAAAAACTTACCGTTGTGAAGAAAAATACGAGGCGCTGTACATTTCGCGCTTTAGCGGGGCGAGATGATGCCAATATGACACGTTCTGGAGTCACGACTTTTGTTCTGGGAAAATTCTTTTTGTTCAGAGATTGTCGCTCACCCCACCCACCTCTCCTTGTCATCATTTCACGAGACATTTCTTTACATCAGCTGACGAATGCTAAATGATTATTATGTTTTTTTTTTTTTTATAAAAGTTCTCTTTCTTGTGGTATATGTTTATGAGTCGTATAAAATCAAATACGGCAATCCAATTTTTTTTTCAATTCCTTGCCTAATAGATTGGTATGAGTCTGACCTTCTATTCTATAAAAATGCTTCAATTTGGCCAATGACACCACTGTTTAAGGAAAATGAGTTGTAACGTTTAAATTCGATTAAGTTTTGGCTTATTTTGTGAGTACACATGCAGTATGTGTACGAGTAAGTGCGAATTTACAATTTTTAACCACTTGTGGGAGCATATTATTTTTTAATTTCATTGATTGTCATACGTTTCTTTGAACTATGTAAATAGATGCCCCTTTTCCATTAATTTACCAAAAACGTAGCATTAGCATTGTTACCTTTTTGATTTCTGAGAAGAAAAAATACAGATTTTAATTTACTAACGGCTTTTTTTACGGCAAGCTTTCTTTTTGGAGTTAAATTTTCAAGTTGTTTAACAACTTTGATCTTGTAAATTACAGTCTAGATTAGTATCTCTATTTAGATTAATATCTTCCCAACGGGTTTCATAAAGTACCAGCTTTGAAAGTACAATTCTGTGACTTGTTAGTTATGTGTTATTCAAGAAGAGAGCAAAGAGGCCTCTCACGACATTTCATTTTAAATACGATTGCATTTAGGCTTACCGCAGTCTCGCTGCGGGTTATTCGTTTTGAGAGATTCTTTCTTTGGCGGCCACCCGTTCTAGTTCCGCTACACAAGAGACTGTTTGCTTTGGCAGGAAGAATGAGAATAGGGCTGACATTCGTTTCGATATATTGGGACTATCACCGTTGTATTTTTTTTTTTTTGTGTCACATCCCGAAAGGACTCAATTTCGTTCCGATTTACAAATAAATAATGCTGTCTTTAATACAGGTAATTTCAATTGTACTTATTAAATGTATGGTCAAAGACTAATCTTAGCCCTGTTCGATAGTTTTTATTCATATTTTCAGTTAAATTTACTTCATGCTTCTTCAAGACAATTTGGTTCTATCGAAAAATAGTAGAAAAACGTGGACAATCTAAAAAAAACTCGATAAAAAATATCTACACTAAAAAATGTGTGAATAAAAGGCGAGACGAGCATCATATGAAGGCTCAAGCACATATCTATAAGAAATGCAAACGCAATCAAGCTACACATATAGCGCAATTTTTTGCCGCATTATCTCCGAAAGGTTTCGCATGTGGCGAGTGGAATCTATTTATTTTTACAGGTAAGGGGGCGGGCCTTACGCTAACCACTTCAGTTGAAGAAGGGGTTTCCGAGCTCCCGAGAGGGATGATTCTATTTTTTTGTGAAGGCTGAGTAAACCTTGCCGGTATTTTATGGGTTTGAAGTAAACACTGCCCGGGAAATCAATTTTGACACCCTCGGTGGGATTCAAACCCGAGCTCTTGGCATGGAATTCAAGCACTCTACCAACTGAATTATCAACCGGACAATGCAAACACAACAAAATGCATTTAACCTTCTACTTAAGACTTAAAATTCAATTAAATCTATTCGTATAGCATACAGTAATAATTTATAATGCTTTATTTTAACAGCAAAGGAAATATATATTCATAAATATACTGTCCTCTATCCATTTATGGAAGAAAGAGTAGGTTCTCATTTTAAAATCATACGTAAAATATTATGTAGGTAACAATTATTTCTGCCGCAGCAAGATTTATTTAATTGTATTATAAACTAAACAGAGTAATTGATTTATTACTTTTACTTCTTCTTTATAAAGCTATGAAATCTCAGAGTGTCCCGACCAGTTCTCAGCTGGATATGGTAGCCCTACATGGGAACATCATTCTACTGAATAAACAGCGAACGAGCAAACCTACGTACGCACCCCGACGAGTAAAATAGCGAAGCCCCCCCTACCTTAGCCTACTCACAGAGAAAGGCATGGAAAACGACTAATCACCACTCATTCGTAAATTTCATTTTGTGCGAAGCCTTCAGAAAGTAAGAAAAGTTATTAGCTCTCTGTGAAACGTAAATTAAAATCTGCTTTCAGTACATGCATAATGTTTGTCTTGAATAAGACATCTAATGTAAATTTGACTGAAGGTTATCTTGAATACCTTTTTCTTATTGAGGTCTCTCTGCTTCGCTGAAAATCATTTTGACTTTGTACGTAACTTCTCTAAACAGAAATACGTAACTTTAAATTATTACATGAAAAATAGATGTGCTAGATCTGAAATATTATATGTGAAGTTAAATAATTCATTAATACATAAGCGTCGGAGAACGTCAAATTCTTTAAAAGTATTAAAATTAACTGAGTAATGCTAAAATGTGATTTTGCGTTTTTAAATTAATAAATTTGCGTACAATAAAGCGTCATTGTACTAGAAACAAAATATCAAATAAAACAATTACACTTACTAATACGTGCGTATTTAAATACCAACTTATTCAATCGTGCCACTTTCACAAGTAAGTGAAGTGGAAACTGGTAACTACCATTAAGCAAATAGTGAGTGGAGAATATTGCAGAAAATTAAATTGCAATAATATTGTTATTAGTTGAGACTAGCAGATTCGTCACCAAATTGGATTTCACTAGTTTGTTTACAAACCAAACATCGAATTAATACCGCTACGGATATAAACAAATCAGATATATCCTTCCGAAGCAAAAGCGTAGCCGTCACTTTATCTAATATCCATGATTCAATTCAAAGCGTCTACGATTCTCGCGTAGCAAGCCTGGATGTAACTTCTTCCTGGCGTAGAGTTCGGTGATCTCAGCGTAGAGAACTACAGCACAAATTTAAACTTCACGTTTAAACATTCCAGAAGTTTATGGAAAGTAATAAAGCACCTTTAATAAGCGTTTTTGTTTTTATTCTTTTGGTTATTAGATGAGATGAAAGAAGTATGCAAGGACAGAGTCAAGTGGAGGCACTTGTGTGGAGGTACTGGCCACCCCTAGAGGAAAGGCGGCAGGATACAAGACAAGACAAGGTCCAAAAAATATATATTTTATGAACAGATTTTGTTGAATATGGACAAAAATTGTAAAGGAATTTCCTGTACTTTAATTTAGCTGGAACATTTTAAGTAAAATAATAAGGATACAAAGGTATATCTTTTTCTATCCCATATTGAATGCTAAAGGGATGTTTTTACAAATAAAATTCTCGAAATCGAAATTACTAGTTTTAATTTAAGACTTATTATGGTCTAACATTTGTTTTCTGTCATATAAAAGTACTGGATATAGAACACTATTAAACAAGTAACTTTGGACTTTTTAAAGTTTGTGTATTCACACAGTGAAAATTCATTTTTATAAATAATATAGTATAAGTATCCTCTTGATAATGACGTGAATAAGTCGAAAGTACTTGAGGTGGAAATAAAAACTCAATTTGTGAAAATAAAACTCTGTGTTTTTTATAATTTTTTATAATTATTTAAGTAACTTTGGTATTTGTATACATTTTTACAACCAATATCATTTCTTGTATACCATACCATCGATATGTTTCAATTAATTGATTCCTGAATTACAGAGAAATAAACATTATGGTAAATTTATGGACTTTTGTGCTTCATCCAATTTATAAACATTGACGTTGTCAAATGTCAACACCGGAGTTTTCTCGATTAACTCAGTACACGACCCAATTCAGAAAGGCAAAAAAAAGCAGTAAGCATAGTTAACACGAGTCAGATTGTGAAATATAAACGATAATCTGTGTAATTCATACCGATAAACAATGCTATGAAATCTTAAACCGGTATGCAAGGCCCAATCAAATGTTTAGAAATCACGCATAGCATTCAAGAATCTCATTTTAAGTAATGCTTATCAATGCGGGAGTGATTGCGTTCAGTTCGGAATAAGGTTTAACAGTACTAAGTAATTAATCAGGTGATAAATGCAGTTTTTAATTTGAATTCAACAACAAAAAGGCTTCACTGAAGTAATTAAAATCTGTTGCTACCAAAGCTCGTCAGCATTTAAAAATCAAATACATACATAAATGTTATACATATTAAAAATAAAGGGTTAATTTTCAGATTCCTAAGATTATTAATATAAATCAAAGTAATAAAGATAAAAGGTAGCCATATATTCAAGTTTTATAGCCTAGCTGTACATGAACCTATGTTCTATGAAGAAGTTATGGGTTCAAATCCCAGGACTGATTTAGCGTTTACCAAAGAAAATCTTTAGGTACCTACCCACAATTATTTTTTTAGCGGCATCGTTCTTCAAAAAAAAAATATATCTTGAAGTGAAAAACAAAATTTGAAAATGCTAAAATGATAAAAATAAAAAATTAATGTAATTTAAAAAAGAAATAAAATGGTCAAAAAAACATTAAGACCGAGATTATTATTTTTATTAATTAATGAAAAAATATTCCGGAATTGTGAATAATTACCCAATCAAAAACATAAAAATAAGCAAGCGGTTTTCGTCCAGCACTTATTAACTGCTTTTCATTTGAATGGCCTTTAATTTGACAATTTAATAATAAAATTCACCCTTCAAAAGTTTGAACCAAAAGGAGTGCAAGCCGAGCGCCTTTCTTGGGAATATCCCCTCTTATTCTTGTATAGCGAAGCCTGTTTATTAGCTTCCATTAAATATTGCTTCTCGAGAAGGCTGGGAAATACGCAATCCATACAGCAAGCGGCAAACAGCTAATGCCGTAGAATAAATTTCAAATTGATTTGATTTGAGAAGAATACTGGAGATTTTTTTCATTTTGAAAAATAATCCGATGTTATTTCTTTTCCATCGCATAAAAACAAAGGCGCGCTGTGGTGATTTTAGTGTTCTGATAGAGTGATGAAATAAAACATTAAAAATGCAAGAATATTTGATTAACTGAATTTATTTATCTATTTTCCAATGTGTTCTACATTGGTTATATTTTTGTCACTTGGATGAAATCTGAAGTTATAATAAGAATCATTAATTTTTATTTCCATGCAAAATAAATTCTTGAAAGTTGTATGAAGATTCACTTGTGATATTATTTTTTCGTACAACTTTTGAAACTTTAAATTTATGAAGGATTTTAAAGGTACAAAAGATTAATCAGACGTCCTCGTGGAAGGATCCCAAATGGTTTAAAAAAAATAGATTTGTGGAAAGGAATGCAATCCACCAACCTATTTTGCCTGGCCAGTTGTCTTCATGCGAAAGCAGAAGCTTGTGTGCATGCAACGGCATCTGTTGAACCAGGGTCGAAGTTATCGTCGCGGGATTCGAACCAGCGTTATCCGGTTCCAAATAACCTGTCTTGATCCCCGCGGCCATAATACCGACGATGAAAAAGCAGCTGTGACTAAAGATCATAGAAGGCTACTCTTAACAGACGAACGAGTTACCGGTATCTGTGTTCCCAGCCCAATTTAATCTTGTCCTATTCAAAATCAATGTCCATCGCCACTTCTTTTCAGTGTCTCAAAACAAAGCCAAAACAACACACAACACAACACTACACAGCTAACAGCCCTGCTACAAAGGAACAAGACATCAACCGCCACATCACCAACACTTCTACGGCACTACAGAAAGTGTCATAGACCCCTAGAGTCTCTTAACTTAAGGGAGTCTCCCGTACAGGATTCCTTTAAAAATCCGATAAGAAAAAATACTGGTTCATGTCCATTTAAAACTTAAATACTTAGTAGGAATTATTTGAATATTGGCTAGACACGAAATATTCATTGGAATGGTAATTGCAGATTGTAAAGATTCGTTTGGATACATACATCTAATTGAGTTTTGAGTTTTCGCCGTCAGTGAGATGACTTAAGTACGGCTCAACCATTAATTGAACATCAGAGAAACTTCAAGGACTGGAATAAAAGCGAACACCTGGTGTCCTTGAAATAAATAAAGTTTCAAGACATTTCAAATGATAAAAAGCGAAATTGATTCCGACAACTCACACAAAACGATATTAAACTGCCGGGGTTGTTTTTCAGCTAAAATAACAAATTTTGAAGTAAAGTGAGTTAATTTTTTTTAAGAAACTTAATTTCCTGACCCACAGCTTCTATGACATAAGGTTTATTCTTACATCTTCTATAGAATATAAGCTTCAGTCTTCAATGTTCATAGATTATAATATTCATTTTTACATATGTAGTTCACAGATAATAAGGTTCATTTTTACATAGTTCACAGATAATAAGGTTCATTTTTACATAGTTCACAGATAATAAGGTTCATTTTTACATAGCTCACAGATAATAAGGTTCATTTTTACATAGTTCACAGATAATAAGGTTCATTTTTACATAGTTCCCAGATAATAAGGTTCATTTTTACATAATTCACAGATAATAAGGTTCATTTTTACATAGTTCACAGGTAATAAGATTCATTTTTTCAACAGCATATAAATTATAAAGCTTATTCATCCGTAGTCAACAGATCTGTCATATGATAAGTTATCCTCTTCTATTGCTTTTAATTATCATAGTTCATTATACTTGGCTTTTCTGATTTATTCTTTTGCAATTCACGGTTTCATTCTTCTAATATTAATCAAATCAAATTTATTTTTTCTACGAGTATATGGTATAATATTAAGTTTTCGTTTTATGCGATTTACAATTCAATATATTTACTCTTACTTGTGAAATCAAAACTTCCATCCTTCCAACAGTGGAAAAACTACACATATATTTAGGCTTAATGTACAGGGGCGAATCTGATGTGTGATAAATGTATTTTTGTATAAAATGTGCCCGTGCATAATTTTTAAAGCTTACGATAGCATTTCACCCACGTAGATTTTTATTGCGTCGAAACTTAATGTTCGTAGCACCCTGCGTAGCACATTTCCCAACAATACTTCGCTACGGTTTTTAACGCGTAGAGGCAGAACACCATAAAAATAGACACATTTTTGTTTGGCTATAAATATCCCTTTTGCTGTGATTTAAATTTGGAAGAACTTTTGAATTTTTATTTTTGGATTTCAGGACTTTGTTTATGTAAAAATAGGTACACCCGTTTTGTAACGGGCATAAAACGATCCATAAAAAACTTGATCCATAGATCAGATGGATCAAATGTTTTGTGAATAGCATGTTAAAAAATTAAACGAAAAAACATTTACTGTAAGGTTATCTTCTGATAAAAAAAGTTAAATAAGAGTATTAATAAACAACCTGGACAAGGCTTAACACTCCTTCCAATAAAAAATGAATACAAATTAGCACAAATTTAAAAACTGAAAAAATACATTTTCAATTGTGAAAAGCAAATAGTTCTTAGAAAAAGCAATAACATATTTTTCAACCGATTTATCTTAACTTAAAATAAAAGTTGGTAGAGTTAAACATGATAAGTAGGCAAGGACTTTCAAGATTTTAATTAAGTGTTAGCACAAGTAAAAGTCCCTTCCGCATATTTCAATAAAGTTGAATCAAGTAACACCTGTGCGTGTTCAGTCAACTAAAAAGATGGTCTGATTTGTTATACCTGTACCCAAGAACAACAAAAAATACGTGTCAACTCTAGCATAGAGTTTCACCAGAAATGTATGAAAATTAAAAGACCCACCAGAGGCGATGCTTTAGTTTCCTTTTTTTTTGCTCAGAGCTACGGTTAAGTTAACATGTAAAGTTGTACACTTTGGGTAAGTGGTAACCAGTGGCCGAGCCTCTAAGAGAATTGCTTCATTTTTATTTATAAGTCGGCCCGCATTTCGTTAGACCAACACTCGTGTGAAGGAAGTTCATACATATACATTTGAGGAAAAATACAGAAATGGTGAAGCTGTGGTGCGTGTACCCACTCAAAAATCAAATCAATGTTTTGAAGAGAATGACGAGGAACAGGATCAGAGGAACCTGCAACTCCTAGACAGAGAGTTCTCAAGGTGGTGGATTGGGGAACGCTTGCCAGACTCGCTTGGAGGGTAATAATAATCTATAATCTAAGCTGCAAGGATATATTCATTTAAAGCTCTCAGATGTATGCCCGCAAACAAACACGTGTAGTTCGCGCTTACGAATGCTGAATGTGTACTTACAAATAAAATCCAAACCTCAAATGAACATAAGCCCTACAACTTTTGCCGACCTTCCCTGACACAGGGGTGAAATTAGCAAAGTGAACCATTTTTCACAGTATGGGTAGTCAGCCTCATACCAACCTATAAGTCAAGGAATACGAATAATAAATAAATAATAATATAATATTAGGATTATTTATTTGGTGAGAGCTGTTTTGTTCCCACGTCAAGAGCCCTCTACGAGCTTGGTCGTCAATGTAGAAAAGCGCCTATTCTCAAGCAAGACCCAGTTACTGTAAGGCTGTATGAACTTATGGGGACCGGGCTTTGGTAAAAGTAGATTATTTTTTAATCCAGTTAAGAGCAGATTTGAAAAATTAAATGTGTCTTTATGATTCACTGGGGATCGAACTCACTACCTTGCATAACGAGTCTGAAGCATTTACCACTAAGCTACTGACCGGTCAAGATAGGTAGAGATGAAATAGAATATTCCGTGCGGACCAACAGGTAGTCACCAACCCTTCTGACAAACGTAGTGACTCATTGCCAATTCCCTCCAACTAAACATCAAAATATCAAATTGGAACGATTGTATATTGGTCCATTTTTTTATATTTTAGTGTCACTAATATAGTGCTGCTTAATAATAATCTATTATCTATGTAAGTTGCAAAAATAAATGAACATTTACAATTAAAAAGTTGAAGGGTTTGTGTACTGACATTGTAAAGATTCATTTTAAATTAAAAGTTTTTAATTTTACCACATTTGCTATTTTAGATCTGTTAGTTGTCCTCTTGATAATGATGTGATAACATCGAAGCGCTCGAGGGAATAAATCACGTCGTGAAGAAAAACTTTGTGTTTTATTTTTTAATTATTAATTTTAAAAAAATATAAAATGCATGCCCACAGACAGACACGTGTAAGTTCGCGCTAACAAATGCTGCATAAGTACTTACAATTCAAAAACCAAACCTCAAATGAACATAATCTCTGTAAATTTGACCGACCTTCCCTGAAACATGGGTGGCATTGTCAAAGTGAACCATTTTCTACAGCTTGGTTCGTCAGCCTCATACCTACCTATAGGACCCTGTTTTCAGTAATAATTATTTTCTGAGATTTTTTCTCGATTGGGGAACACGAACCTTTTACTTTGCATCACTGCAGCAGCACCTACAAGTGCTAAACTTTTATCGAAGGTGGCGATCTTACAGAATGGGGAATAAATTTAATATCTACATACATTGTGTTGGGATTTATATTCCTGTATGTACAAAATGACTCACAAATTTATTTCAGAAATTTATTATGCTAGAATACACTCATGATATACCACGGAGTTTAACAAACCACAATCTTTTTTCCAACTTTCCCTATTAAGCCAATCTCAGTACTTTCACAAGTTTCAGATATAGATGACACACTACAGTGCTATTCTTAGACATTTTAGTCGTCGGTTGAGCCCACGCTTTGACAAACTAATGATGCCTGGTCTGGAAGTCTCATCACCACGGTCATTCTTACCTACCGAATTTTGGTAATATTTGTATGACGACAAATCAGCTGTTCACTTACGGCCATCTTGGATTGACAGGTCTTCATATAAATGCATCATTAGTTTGTCAAAGCGTGGGCTCAACGGGCGACTAAAATGTAAATAAGAATAGCACCGTTTGAGTCCAAACTATGTAGATTGTTTCCCCTAAAAAAGGCAAAACAAATGCTACCTGGAGAATCGGGGCTTTCTATAGCAACGAGCAAACTTGCAGAGGGCACTTAATGTATGATTCACGCAAAACAGCGCTCACCAAAACAAGCATCCAATGATTTATTTCCTTAATTTTACGTATTATTCGTTACTACGTGGTTACTACCATGGATCGAAACAACGACGCATTTGTATGCACACACTGGATTAAAAGCTCTTATTAACCTCGGACAAATTTCGGGTCAGATCGGATTTGTTTTTCCAACTTTAACTTTCTTGTCAGATTCCCTTGATGATGACAATCACTTGAGCATAAGTCTCGTGGTCTTGAGCAGCTTTGAACAGTTCCTCCACAGTCTTCCGAGTTTTGACATCGGTGTACAACTCCCTATCAATTCGGATTCTGTGAAAAACACTTGTGTTGCTGACAATGTCTTTAATGATATAGTTTTTCTCGGGTTAGACCATGGTCTATTTGCAGAAATTTTGTCTGCCGACGTTATGGTCTAACCCGAGAAAAACTATATTATTTAACACCGACCATGAAAGTGAAGTTTAAAACTTTATTGATTGTCTTTAATGTTAAAAAATATTTATGCCACAGCTTGAATGGTCGACATTATTTGACAAACAAATTACAAATAAGTACATATGGAGGTTATAAGCTAGTTATATAATGATTATAATATGATTTAATCTCAGCAGGTACACAGTTGGCGTGGGGTGGAGATGCGGGTAGGGGAGCATGCAAGTGACAATGCCCCAGATTACGCGCTCACCTGACAACCCCGCTAATGATTATCGCCGACATATCTTATTCTAATTATTATCCTATACCAGCTCCACACTGTACATACTAAAGTCCGTGGCTATAATAGTAAACGCACGCTTAACGTACAAACTTAAATCTTTTTCTTCCTCTTGCACCTCTACAGTGAAAATTGGCGATCATCATAGCTATTCGCACCTTCGATACAGCTGAACGAAAGAAAAATCTTTTGCTTCTGTCTAACCACTATCTCAGGTTCTTCAACCAAGATGTTTTCCTTCGACCTAAAACGCGTCTTCTCTCAATTCTTCCCTGAATGATGAGATGTAGCAGTGAATATTTCGCATTTATTCAAAAGCAATATCGGGGCTATTCTTAGACATTTTAGTCGTCTGTTGAGCCCACGCTTTGACAAACTAATGGTGCCTGAGCTGGAAGTTTCATCAGCACGGTCATTCTTACCTACCGAATTTTGTAATATTTGTATGAAGATAAATCAGCTGTTCACATGCGGCCATCTTGGATTGACAGGTCTTCATACACATACATCATTAGTTTGTCAAATCGTGGGCTCAACCGACGACTAAAATGTATAAGAATAGCCCCGTATGAATTTAAGTAGCTGTCTAGTCCAGCCGATGGCTCAGTTTGTAGAATGTTTGCGTTCGATGCCGGAGGTTCAGGGATGTCAGAAATGATTCCCCGTTTCGGCGTTTATTTCAGACCCAGACTAGAAGTACTGCCAATTTTTAGTCAGCCTTCACAAAAAATGATATCTAGCCTATTCTGGAGCTGGGAAACCTCCACGTTAATAAAATGGTAAACAAATAAATATGTTTCCAAAGAAAGCGAACTTTCTACCACTTGACAGTGCTATGTAGTAAATTAAATTTTACGTAATATAAAGTAAAGTTCGTCTTGTAATATATCCAGAGGCTGTTTATTGATTTATACAGTAAATTATACTACTCGTAGTATATCCATTGAATTGAACATTGCTAGATATTAAAACATAGCCATAATACTCGAGTCATCAATGGCTCGGTATTCAGGTGTGATGAGATTATTTCCTATTTAATGTGATTCAAAAGATCTCTTATATGATAAGTCGACACATGTGCTTTGATATAATTAATATTTCATATCTATCTTCATAAAGGTATTATGAACAATCTTTAAGGACAACCAGTTGTAAACGGAAATCGAATCCAGTGCCTGGAATCGTGATACAGCTAGCATTGTTTACAATATATTGTGCTGATATTCGTTCAAAGAGTATTATCATTCAAGTTTCCCTTAAAATATCAGGTGGCATAAGATAATTCATGCACATTTTTAAATCATAATTTTGGAGCTCAGAAAACTTGAAAAATTATCTATCCATTTTCAATCTCCAAGCCTTTCGGAAAATTAAGCCGAAAATTTTAAACGCATCGTAAAAGTTTTTAACTTATAAGTTGGTATGAGGCTGACTACTCATACTGTAAAAAATAGTTCACTTTACCCCTGTTTCAGGGAAGGTTAGCATGAGTTTTAGGGCTTATGTTTATTTGAGATTGGCTTTAAGTTCACATGCAGCATGTGTAAGCGCGAATTTATACATGTCTGCGTATGGGAATGCATTTAATATGAATCTTAAATGTAAAATATCTTTGCAACTCAGATTATAGTTAGCCAGAGAAATTAAGTTTGTATTTTCTCAAAGTTTCGCTGGCTTTTCAGCCACCTTCTTCAGGAGACTTCTTCGTATGGGTTAGAATCTCCATGGTAAGAATGGACTTTTCCTTCTTTTCTCGTGCAATTTTTTTCAAATTATTGTTGTCTATCTGTATACACAAAATTATTCATATTCCATAGGCTCGTAAAGCTCATTTTCACCCTACCCTAACTGCACTAAAAAAATATTTTGACTATTGGTTAAGAAATCCATGACCACAATTAAAACCGAAAGGACAACCTTCTGTCTGTTTGTAAGGTCATCTTCTAATGAATTTTTCATGGGTACTCACAAAGCTTACTCAAAAAATATTTTACCAAATAGTACAAAAATGGGAATGTGAATTTTTCGGACAGAATTTATAACAACCTGAATATTCATTCATTATAAGGTCAAAATGTGGTGACTGTGTGTTTGTAAAGGGGGTTCCACATAAGCTCATTACGTTTCAGGATTATAAACAAACTGTGGTAAGCCACAACTTTCTGTGATACAGTTTTGTGTGGTATTTAAGCGGTATTAAGAAGGCGCTAGAATAGGACTAGGATAGGAATGAAATTTCGCAAAGTTTTGTTCTTATTTTGGGATATTACACGATCATTATTATTTACATGTTTATTTTGTTTTACTTACGTTGGCCTTTCCATTTCTATAATCTAAGTTGCCCTTGGAGTGACTACATCACGAAACGGCGCTATAAAGAAATCATCAACTTATCATCATCATCATCCTCATCATCATCATCATCCTCATCATCATCATCATCATCATACGTTACATTTGAGATTCATATTGTTTTCAGACTGAAAGACATTTTTCAAGTAAAAATATTTTACATTTTATTAAAGTATATTTGTTTTAGAACACTCATTAAAAATTACATAAACCTTTTAGGTACTGATTCAATCACTAACCTGCTTTGAAAACTCGTCATAAACAATGACAAACATAAGGGAAAATCCTGTAGTAGTAACTACAATTCCATACTGAATAAATATAATATTAGGATGATTTATTTGGTGGGCGCTGTTTTTGTGTGAATCACACCTCAAGAGCCCTCTGCAAGCTTGATCGTCGCTATAGAAACACCAATTCTCAAGTAAGATCCAGACGCTGTAAGACCGGATGTACCTTTGGTGACCGGTCTCTTTGCAATATGAATTTTTCCACCCAGCGAAGAGCATATTTGAAAAAATTAATGGTATACCTATTTTGGTGCTCCGCCGGGATTCGAACCCATGACCTTCCATTTACGAGCCCGGAGAGTTACCACTAGACTACGGATCGGTCAAGGCCATATCTATAATCTATCTATAATCTAAGTTGCAAGGATATATTCATTCAAAGCTCTCAGATGTATGCCCACAAACAGACACGTGTAGTTCGCGCTTACAAATGCTGATTGTGTACTTACAAATAAAATCCAAACCTCAAATGAACATAAGCCTTGCAACTCTTGCCGACATTTCCTGAAACAGGGGTGACATTGCCAGCATATAGTAACTATAAATAAAAAAAGGTGGAACATTACAGTTTTCGGGAAGCATTTACCACAAGCCATATCAGAGGTAAGCAATTTCTAAAGTTTTCCTCCTTTATACGAGTTGGGAATTTATCGGCATTGTTTTCTAGCAGCTGTACGAGGAGGTTACAATTAAGTTTTTATTTGTACGGTAGCCGCGCGAGAAGAGTGTTGCCGACTGCAGAGGACGTTTTAGAGGGAATGTCAAGTGCTCAGTACATAGAGTGCTAATAGTCCTGTTTGAACTGCACGGGGATGAAGTCATCGGAGGCTGTGCAGTTGTGCGGGGAGGTGGGGAGGGTGATTGGGAAAATGGATGTAGACACTGTTGAGACTATTTTATGTCGTTGGTGCATTGTATCACTTATTTAATTGACAAAGTTTTGTTACGAACTATGAAATTAAAGTATCTACCCGCACCTACACAATATGTACGATAGTGTGGGTAGAACAATCTGGGAGTAGTCTATGATGGTGGTAGTGCATAGAACGGCGTTCTGGTGTGAGCGAGAAATCAAAGAATGATCTGCAATATGCGAGAAAGTCTCTTTTGTACCTATATATAGGGACTGAAATGGTGCGGAGAGCGATACGTCGCTCCAAGCATCTTGCCGTGAAGATCAATATACGCAGAGATTATTAATTATTGTAAATTGTGAATCAAATCGTGTAAAATAAATTCTGTTAAAATAAATAATTGCCCCAGTAAAATTTGATCTGACAGATGAAGTTTTTAAATAGTCAACGAAAATAAGTTGAATTAATTTTTGTATTGGAAAAATCCCTGGAAAATTACATTGGATTTTTCACTAAGTAAGTGTTTGTTGATATCATGCTTAAAAAATAACTTGTTAACTACTTTATCCTATCAAAATTGTTTTGACCATACCCTAACCCATTAAAGATTTTTTTATAAAAACCCTTTTTTATCATTCTTAATTAGTGTATGAAGATATTGCTGGAAAATCATCTTTAGAAAGAATAAAAAGTGAAAGACTTCCTTATTGGACATCCTCATCTCAAGATCAATAAGCGGATACCATGTTTTTTTTTAGAAACTACAAGAAGATGTCAATGATCTAAATGACAGTCCCACCCTGTGAGTGAGTTTCAAGTGTTATGCGGCCGGGGAAGATAGCATGATATTTTACATGTACCTACCGCTCATGAGACAACATGGCTTTCCTCGGTAGTGTAACTCTAATTAACGTCTATGATATAGACATATTTCCCATTAATTTAGATTCTTGTCAATAAGTTCCTCGCAGCTTGTCGATGTGAGGGAGCACTATACCAAGGGAAACCTGTTGTGAGCACAAAAAAGATCAATATCAAAAAGAAAAGTTGAAGACTTACCCTTGAGCGCAGGACATATCCTCTTCCAGATGGTGAGGCAGCCGCAGCGGTGGAACTGCCCCAGAGCCAGCTCCATGTAGAACAGGGGAAGGCCACCAAACACCAGCATGATGCAGTACGGGATCAGGAAGGCACCTAAAAAACAACTGATTGCTCATCGAGGAACTCGGCGCAAAATTGAAAATATGATGCTTTTATCGGCGGGTAAACGTCACACATCTATGTGACCAAGGTCCTTGGCCACCATGAAAAAATATGATAGGCATTTTCTGCAGCAATCCGGCCGCGGCAATTTTTTTGGTCTTCTGCGAGAGTCTTTTCAAATTATGACGAAATTAAATTAATTTCAGTCAGTTCAGACATTACGTAAATCTAATGAAATATAACCTATTTATGAACCAAGAGAATAACGGTTTTCGTCAGAGTCGTATCCGACTATTAGTCGTATCATTAGAAAACGTGTTTCTTCTACGTCAAAGAGGCACGAACTGATCCATCTTCCAATGACGTCGGTTAGGAATCCGAAAAAAAGCCGAAACTCACGGTTAGGAAAATCTGTTTTTTAATTACTTCATTAATGTTCTCAAAATAAATAATCTTCTTCAATGGTGGCGATTTGACAGCATTTTTTCAGTGTCAAGTATTAAAGAATATAATGCTTAGTTACCTCCGCCGTTCTGGTAGCAGATGTACGGGAACCTCCACACATTGCCAAGGTCGACAGCAAACCCCACCACCGCCAGCAGGAACTCCACCTTCTTGGCCCAGGTCTCCCGGGGGCGCTCAGGGGACAGGGAGACTACCACTACGCGCGTCACCTGGACAACAGACAATGGATTAAATGTTTAAAAAAACAGCATGATCGACTAGGAAGCCATTCATTGCATCCTGTTTCATTACTTTGGACTGGTCAGCGATTATGAGAGCGCTGTACCAGGGGTGAGATACAAGGCCAATGAACTCGCCGGTCAATAGCTCAGTTGGTAGAGTTCTTGCATTCCATGCCGTGAGCTCGAATCCCGCGAGTCAGAAATGATTTCCCGTTTCGGTGTTTATTTCAAACCAAAAAAAAATACCGGCAAGGTTTACTCAGCCTTCACAATAAATTAGTATCAGCCCACTCGGGAGCTGGGAAACCCCCACTTCAAATGAAGTGGTTGGCGTAAGGCCGGCCTCCTACCTGTAAAAATAAATAGGTTCCACTCGCCACATGCGAAACCCTTCGTGGATAACGCTGCAAGAAGTTACACTATATGTGTAGCTTAGTTACTCGGGAGCTGGGAAACCCCCACTTCAAATGAAGTGGTTGGCGTAAGGCCGGCCTCCTACCTGTAAAAATAAATAGGTTCCACTCGCCACATGCGAAACCCTTCGTGGAAAACGCTGCAAGAAGTTACACTATATGTGTAGCTTAGTTACGTTGTGTTGCGTTGCATTTAAACATCCCTCAGCTATGTGATACAGCAATTACAGTACATAAAATAATAATAATAATTAGGATGGTTTATTTGGTGAGCGCCTTTTTTTGTGTGTATCACACCTCAAGAGCCCTCTGCGAGCTTGGTCGTCGCTGTAGAAAGCGCCAATTTCAAGCAAGACCCAGTTGTTGTAAGGCTGGATGGACCTTTTGATGACCGGTCTTTGGTAAAGATTTATGAATTTTTCAACTCAGCGAAGAGCACATTCGAAATATACATAAATGGTATATTTTTGTGCTCCGCCGGGATCCGAATCCACAACCTCCCATTTACGAGTCCGAAGTGTTGCCACTACGGACTACGGACCGGTCCAAGATGCCAACGACACGCGGTGTACCTGAGCGGTAGCCCATCCAAGTACTGTCCGCGCCCAATGTTGCTTAACTTCGGTGATCTATGGGAACCGGTGCTTTCAACATGGTAACGTCGTTGACCGAATACAGTACAGTAGGTTTATAAATATTGGATTCCTGATAATTAAGGAATTCAAATTTATTTATTTTACATCCTCTGAGTCTTCGTGGTGCGCAACAAAATCATAATTTAATTTTTACGTTATGCCTATCGCTGAATTGTAAAAGATATTGTACATTAGGTACCCAAAACCGATCACCAAAGGTCCATCCAGAATTACAGCAACTTGTGTTTGCATGAGTGTCCTAACTTTCTATGGCGACAATCAAGCTCGTAGAGGCAAACACAAAACACCGCTTACCAAATGAATAATCGTATAATTTTATTTTTGTCTATTTGCGTGTCAAATTATCTAAGCAAATTTCAGTTACGATTTTTTTTTTTTTTTTTTTTGCAACTAAGCTACACATATAGTGTAACTTCTTGCCTGCGTTTCCCCGAAGGGGTCGCATGTGGCGCTTCGGGACCTATTTATTTTTACAGGTAAGGGGGCCGGCCTCACACCAACCACTTTCAGTTGAAGTGGGGGTTTCTCAGCTCCTGGGGGGGCTGGTTCTCATTTCTTGTGAAGGCCGAGTAAACCTTGAGATTGAACCCTTGGTCTCGGCATGGAATGCAAGCATTCTACCAATTGAGCTATCGACCTTTTTACGAGCTTGATCGTCGTCGCTACAAAGCGCCAATTCTCAAGCAAAACCCAGTTGCTGTAAGGCTGGATGGACTTTTTGTGACCGGTCATTGGTAAAGGTTTTATGAATTTTTCAACCCAGCGAAGAGCAAATTTTAAAATATAAATTGTATATTTTTTGCGCTCCGCCGGGAATCGAACCCACAACCTTTCCATTCAGAGTCCGAAGTGTTACCACTGAACTACGGACGGGGAATTATAATTTAGTGTATTTTATTTGAGATCCAAGCTAAGCCAATTTTTTGTTGTTATTTACTCTTGTGCTTCTCTCAATCTCTTTCACCATGATCAAATCTTTTTTCTTTATTTGCATGTTAGTCTGGCTTTTATTTTAATCACATGAGTAGAAAACTACAGAAATCTTGCACGGAAAAGCACTTGGCATTCGTCTCAAACATAATATAAATCTGAACACAACATCCGGAGCAGCAATAACACTATACATTTCCGGTTTTACCACCATATTTTCAGCGTCAAGGCATCTACAGGTAACTTCGATATTCGCCAAAACATTGTCTCGAATTCTATGCAACAATATACCCATACTTTTTTCACAACTAGCAGAAGGTATGAGTATCACTTACTTGTCGTTTTTGAGAGATAAAAATACTTGTAAAAGTGTTAAATCATAGAGTAATAATTTCACGAGAACTTAAATAATTTATCTATGTGGTCACATGTAAAAATGTACACTGATCTACAAATTTTCTGCAACAATGAAGTTCTTTATTAGGCGATAACAAATATGTACATCAAATCAAATATTGTAAATGCAACTAAATGTAAGGGCTAATGAGTATGTGTGACAGACACAGGTGACTTTTTAGATTAGAGGAATTAAAATTCGGAATTGGTCGGCAATAGTGGCAGGGCTTATGATGATTATGATGATTTCCTTATCAGCGCCGTTTCGTAACTCAATGTCACTCCAAGGGCTTACTTTCTTATGAGATTGGGTTTTTATGTTGCAAGTCCACATGCGGCATGTGTAAGCATGAATTTAAACGTGTCTGCTTGTGTAAATGCACGTAATATGAATTCTAATGTTATATATTTTCGAAACTTATATTATAGATTATTATAGTTTTTAGTATTTGTAAGTACAGATGCAGCATTTGTAAGCGCGAACTTACACATGTCTGTTTGTGGGCATGTATTTAATATGAATTTTAAATGATAATACATATATCTTTACAACTTAGATTATAGATAGTTCCTTGACTAATCGGTTGGTATGAGGCTGAATGATGCTGTAAAAACTTGGTTACTTTTTACCAATCCTAGCCCGGTTTCAGGGAAAGGCAGCATGAATTTCAAAGATTCTGTTCATGTGAGTTTTGTTTATTTTGTAAGTACACATGCAGAATGTGTAAGCGCGAAACTCATGAGTGTCTGATTCCTAAGCATGCATTAAATTATACATTTTGATTGAAATAGGAAAACTGTCAGTCATCTAATTACCAAATAGGCAAAAATGATTACAAACAGGAATTTATGAGAGAAGTGAATGATGAATGGGAACGAAGAAGATTTTTTAATGACTGCATTAAAAAAAATTCTTTAATTCCCGTATGTTTCAGTTTCCGAATGACTTTTTTAACGGACAATTGAGGTTTTGATAGGTCTGTTGTGTTTTGTTTGCCGTCGTTGTGAGCTTAAGCCGTCTCAGTGGAAAAGTTAAAATAAACAAGGCGGGAATCCATCACCACTCCATCTTTTGGCGGGAACTTCGACAGTTAGGGAAAGATTCTTTGAAGTTTAGGATAAATTTCTTCCGTCGACACTGCTGCAGAGACTACCGCGATTATATTACTTATGTTTTGATTTTATTGCCGCTGTTCAATACGTAAATAAATTGTACTGCACATGACTTTATAGCATAAAATAAGATTTCATTTGTCATAACAAAATATTTAGTTTGTACTATTGATGAAGGTGTTCTGAATAAATGATTATTACTTTCGAGAATGACCATTGATCCCTTATGTATCAAAACTAACACTTTGTGTGGTGGGTATACTTTTCATTAGTATTTTGGAAAAGGTAATGATTGATTCTTATGGGTATCTATAAAATTTTGCTATAAAGTAAGAACATTGCAATACCTACCTCATTTGAAAAGAAAAATGAAGTTCCAAAAAAAATGTTTTCGGTTAACCTTTACTGCGTTTCACATAGCTCTGTAGCTAGAGGTGAGAAGTAGTAAGAATTGAGATAAGAAGGGTAGTCAACGACGCTACCATTTTGAAAGCACCGGTTCCCATAGATCACCGAAGTTAAAAGCAACATTGGGCGCTGATAGTACTTGGATGGGTTACCGCTTAAGTACACCGCGTGTCGTTGGCATCTTGGACCGGTCCGCAGTCCAGTGGCAACACTTCGGACTCGTAAATGGAAGGTTGTGGATTCGGATCCCGGCGGAGCACAAAAAATATACCATTTATATTTCGAATGTCCTCTTCGCTGAGTTGAAAAATTCATAAACCTTTACCAACGACCGGTCACTGAAAGGTCCATCCAACCCTACAACAACTGGGTCTTGCTTGAGAATTGGCGCTTTCTACAGCGACGACCAAGCTTGCAGAGGGCTCTTGAGGTGTGATACACACAAAAACAGCGCTCACCAAATAAATCATCCTAATATTATTATTAAAATGTATTCATAAAGAGGTAAGAAGTTTAAGAAGAGGTAAAAAAAAGGTAAGTGAAGAAGTTAGATAGAGATATAAGGGTAAGAAATAAGCCAAGAGTAAAGAAAAGAGGTAAGAATGGCAAGAATAGGGAGGAAAAAATGTTGATATCTGAAACGCTATTCTGCTAAATTCCTTGCGACCTTGAGGCGACGAGATAGCAATTGGTATCCAAAAATAAGGTGTAGGTGTAGTACTGTGATTTTTTTTGCAAGCGCTAGCAAGCTCCGGTTTGGATTTATATCCAAAAAGTAAGGAATTTAGCAGAATAGCGCTTTATTCTCGAACGCTGTGACGTTTTTACGATCATATTCACTAGGAAATTCTTAATGATGAAAGTGTATTGTTTTGTCACCTGTTGTTCCTTGTTAGTCTTCCTCTCGTGCAGTCCATCCAGGCTGGTGCTCTCTGCCCCTCCCCCCGCCCCCTCGTCGCCCTCGTCCCCCCCGGGGATCTGCTGGTAGGCGGAGGCCTCCCCTCCCCCCTCCACCTCCCCCCCATCCTCCCCCATGTCCGAGCTGCATGCCGGCGGCCCGTCACCGTTGATAGACGCCGCCTCCGAACACACCTATCAACAATAATTGTTATGTATATTCGATTTTCAATATATAATAATTTTTTGCCTCCTTTCTTGAGTCCGGTCGATAGTTCAGTTGGTAGAGTGCTTGCATTTCCATTCCGAGAGCTCACATCGAGGGTGTCATAAATGATTTCCCGTTTCGGTATGTATTTTAAACCCAAAATAAAATACCGGCAAGGTTTACGTAGCCTTCACAAGAAATGAGTAACAGCCCCCTGGGGATCTGGGAAACCCTCACATCCACAGGCAAATGCAAAAACAATAGTTAAGTATGCAGGAAAATCATCATCCTGTTTTCCTTATTTTAGAACGTTTCTCTTAAAACATACATACTCGTACTTGAGTGTCATACGTGAACATCGAACGTGAACGTCGTACGTGACATACGTGACGACCATGACATACGTGGTGACCATAACGAACGTGACATACGTGACGAACGTGACATACGTGACGAACGTGACATACGTGACGAACGTGACATACGTGACGAACGTGACATACGTGTCATACGTGACGAACGTGTCATACGTGACGAACGTGACATACGCTCTGGGAAACCCCCACATCCACAGGCAAATGAAAAAAACAGGAAATAAGTATGCAGGAACATCATCATCCTGTTTTCCTTATTTTAGAACGTTTCTCTTAAAACATACATACTTGTGTGTCATACGTGAACGTCGAACGTGAACGTCGTACGTGACATACGTGACGACCATGACATACGTGGTGACCATAACGAACGTGACATACGTGACGTGCGTGACATACGTAACGTGCGTGACATACGTGACGTGCGTGACATACATGACGTGCGTGACATAAGTGACGTGCGTGACATACGTGACGTGCGTTACATGCGTGACATTAGTACGTTGAGAACCTGACATACTTGAAGAACGTGTCATACGAAAGTGACATAGGTACTTGATGATCGTGAAGATCTCCTCTTGAATATTATCTTCTTGTGAGGGCTTAGCAATCCTTGGCAGTATTTGATTTTCATTTTGAAATAGACACCGTAACGGCAAATAATTTTTACTTCTTGGCGGGGATCGAATTCTTCATCTACCAACGACTATAAACAAAGTCAACGATCGAATTCTATGAATTTAGCTATCTGCCGACAGGCATATCTGACAGCTATAAACTTTTTCATATTTCCTTTCGATGAAATCTAGGTGATAACACCTGGTAGTACATCAAAGGCGAAGGGTCCGAATAACACGATTCCCATCGGCTTCCCTTTTAAAAATTACGCAAAAAGTAATGTATAAAACTATTTATTTCATTTGTTACCATAAACCAACAATCTATTTCTTTCAAACCGCGCGAAATTTATTTGATCGTGTAAAATAAAGCTGCAGACTTACGAACGCTCCCGAACCTTGATTCCCGATGCGATCACCGGCTTGTAGTTCCGACAGACTATGGTACCAGAGGGGAACAAGTCGAATATTTTATTTTTCCCCATGTGGAATTGTAATGTTCAATGGCTTTCTTTTTCTCAATCGTGTTACCTTCTGAGAAAAATCCCCCTTCGCCACTGTAGTAGGTACATATGTATTTTTTCTACTTTTTGTGACGCCATACTTAATAAACGTGTGTTAGGTCAGGTGTAGACGGATGTTATCCATCATCACAGTTAAAAGTATTTTATGAGCATTAATAACGATAACACGAAGAATCAATAAAGTATTTATCATGAAATATGATCTAAGACAAAATGGACTGAATTTTACTATTGAAAAATCAATCATGCGAGGCTGACAAAATGCAGAACGAAAATAGACTTGTCGGATTAAAATTAAAATGTGACGTACCTTGGACGGACTAAAGACAGGACCACAGACAGGACAGTCAGTTATTTGATTCAAAATAAGGACTGAAAAAATACCCAACTACTTTTAAATAATGCATGTAATTACGTTTGGCATTTACGAGTATATTTTTGGTAGTAGGTACTTCTTTTCAACTTTTTTCATATTTTGTAATGAAATATAGTATTGAAATGTTTTGTAATAAAAACTTACAGTTATTGTAAATGAGCATGTTTGAATCTATCTATAATCTAAGTTTCACAGATATTTTCACATTTAAAGTTCATTTTAAATTCATGCTCACAGATACGTGCAAGTTCGCTTTTACAAATGCTGCATGTGTACATATAAATTAAAATCCAAACCTCAAATGAAAATGTGACGAAGCCCTTGCAACTTTTGCCGACCTTCCCTGAAATAGAGGTGACGTTGGCAAAGTGTTTTTTTTTACAGTAATGGTAGATCAGCCTCGTACCAAACTATAAATCAAAGATAAATCACTCTGACAAAATATAGACTCATTACTTTTCTATAATCTGTAATCTAAGTTTCCGAGATATATTGACATTTAAGGCTTACACTCAATGCACGCCCACAGGCAGACACGTGAAAGTTTACGCTTACAGATGCTGCATATGGACTAAAAAAAAAACACCTTACATGTAGGTACATAAATAAACCTTGTAACTCCTGCCACTTTTCGTTGAAACTGGGGTGCCGAAGTATGCGAAGTTTTTCCAGCATGAGGTCTCATACTAATCTAATTTGGTAAATCGCTGCCTTAGTTCTTGCTTACCGTATACGCCATTGAGAAAATTTTACATGAGCAATGTTTGCATGTGTACTGGACCAATGTGTCTTATAAAAACAAGAAATTTATTTTAAAAATATTTAAAAGAACTCTCACATTATCGAGTTTCACGATTTTTCTTAGCTCAGATTGTGTAGATTTTGATTCATAAGACAACTGCATGAAAAAGTCATATTTGACAAGATTGGCGTATACGGTAAACAAAAACTGGGGGAGCGAAATGTATGATTTCATGAATTTTGTCTACAGTTCATACATAATTTTTAGACCTTTTCGTTATTTTTAGAATTTTTTAAGTATTATTGTTAGTGCCATAACGCCATTCCTGAAAATTTTATTCGTACATTCCACGGTCAATCAAATACATATTTCAAGCTGCGAAAATGATTCTCAACACGCAACGTTTCGCAGGGGTTAACAATGAATGGGGTGCTCACACATTCCAGAGGTGGAAGTCTCGACGGCCGTCGGTAGATCTTATCGCACCTATTTGTTGTTAGGACGGAATAAAGCATGGTGGTGCCTGATCAGCTGATCGTTGTTCCTTATAGAATGGATTAGCTGTTGGTACGCCGCCATGTTTTATTTCGCCCTATCTTCAAATGGATACGGTAAGATATACCAACGGACAACGGTTATACAAACGGTTGTCGAGACTTCCACCCCAGGTAAAAAAAATCATAAATGTGCATAAAATATTATTATTTGTCAAAAATAGCACCAAGTAATAAAAAATACAAATATGATGAAAATGTTCAACATATGTAAGTAAACAACGGTACGATAAAAAAATTATTTTTACAAATAAAAATTAAACCTTATACAATATACCTATAATAGAAAATGATCTCACAGTTACGGGTTGGTGCTAAACTTTGCAACCATACAGCAGAAATCATCGATATAAATAATATACATATTTATATTTTATTTAGATCAATGGCAGAAATGTAAAGTTGCTTTCCGGAATCTGTTGCCGTGGTCTATTGGAACTGAAACTTTTAGACGTTTCACCCATGTCTGCGATGCGCTTCTTCGGGGTACACATAAATATGGCATTACAGTTTCATCAAGACCACGCTCAAGAAGACTATGCCCATGTGCGAAACTTCTGAAAGCTCCAGCTCCGTTAGACCACGACAAAAAAAAACGGAAATCAACTCTTCAGTGTCAACCACCGGCCATTTAGGCCTAAAACTTTTATATAGGAAAAAAAAACGCTTTGCCAATGCCATCCCTGTTTCATAAGGAAGCAAAGGCTATAAAAAAATTGCAGAGCACCATTCATTTTTTAATGAATGTTAATTTTAATATTACTCACGAAAGGTTACATAAAATACTAACAACATATTTGTGCTAGATTAAAAAAAATCTTAGTTGCCTTTTAGTTTTCAATATTATTCGATAATTTACTTTAAATTTGAGAAGAACAGTTTTATCGATATTATTAAATGTAATCAATTCTAAGAAGCTTAAATATACAATAATAATGCATGGATGATTTATTTGATGAGCGCTGTTATTGTGTAAATCACACCTTAAGAGCCCTTTACGAGCTTGGTTGTCGCTACAAAGCGCCAACTTGCGCAAGACCTATTTACTGTAAGGCAGGATGAACCTTTACTGACCGTCCTGTTGAACCTTTAGTGATATTTTTATGTGCGCTAAAAATACATACTTTAAAAATATACTTTAAAACACGTCTTTTTCCACATTTTTATCGTATGTGCTATATTTTAGAAATATTTGTTTACTTTACTGAATTAATTAAATTTCTTGTAAACAGTTTTTTCTATACTTACTCAAAAACTATTGATATCATAAAAAATGGCCTATAGGAGGATAACAATGTATGTAATGAAATGTAATGTTATTTAAAATTAAAAAAATATATCCAAAATATAGCACATACGAAAAAAATGTGAACAAAAGTGTTTTGTTAAGATTTCCTTGTTTTTAAAGTTAATTTTTATAATTTAGATAAAAAAAACGAAACACACTTGCTTTTTTTCATGACTGTCACTCTTTTACTAAGACCACAAAATATAAGAAACAAAAACGACAGAAACGCTCTTAAATAAGAAAGAAAACGAATGAAATATGTAAAATTTCATCTATATAATCTATAATAATAATATAATGTAATATAATAATGTACAATCTAAGTTGCAAGGATATATTCAAACACGTGTAGTTCGCGCTTAAAAAAAAAATACGTAAGTAGTTTTAAATAGGTAATAACATTTTATTTATTTTTGTTTTCGTAAAAAAAATAAAATATTTCTCTCGTGTGATTTAAATATGTACCAAAGTAAAAAATAATAGGCCATTACAGGCTCGATAATGTATTACTAGGGAAAATATTACATTCCCAGAACTCGTTTCTGTTTGCAAAGCTCTTCGAGATGAGTTCAGTTAACATACAGCTGAAGAAAGTGCGTGCTTTCTCTTGTTCTTTGATTTAAAACGATAATAAGATCGGCTACAGAATTTAAAAATAAATAAACGATGGAGTGTTGTTATCCTGAGATGTATATATTTATATATATATATATATATATTTTTAAGGGAACCTTTTGCGGGAGACTCCCCAATTCCTGAAAGACTTGGGGGTCTATATCACCCTAGAAGAGTGCCACAGAGGTGTTGCTACAAGCCTGGTAGTCGTCGCTACAAAGCGCAAATTCTCAAGCAAGATCATTTTTTTTGTACAGGCTTGATGAACCCTTTATATATATGAGGATTATTTATTCGGCGAGCGCTATTTTTGTTATTAATCAGACTTACTCGTTTTAAGTAAAATATGAAGAAAATTGGCATAATTAAAAACAAAAGTAGTAATAAAAAATGTAAGTAGAAAAAAAGTTACTCTCTGGATGTACAGGTTTTTGATACATTTTGCCGACTTCGTTGAAACCGGGGATTAGCATTGGCAAAGTGAACCAATTTGTACAGTATGGGTGGTCAACTTCTTACACTCCACACTGAAAACTACAAATTATTAGGGCCTGTTGCACTAACCACAAATCAATATTTGATTGATACATCAAATTTGATCGCTTAATTCTGGTAAGGACCTCGGTTAAATATATCTCGGAAACGGGTAATAATATGATGAAATTTTAACAGGAAATATAATGTACATCAGCGGACTTATGATTTAAAAGGGAGAAATCGCATTTAATTTTTATTTTTGTCTGATTGGATTTTGGTGCAACAGTTTTAGGTGATCGAAATGTCGTCGACCGATCGATGTGGACGAACTGTTGTGTGACGAAATTGTCCATGACCGATGTCTGTGGACGAGTTATCAATGGACGAGTTGTCTGTGAACGAGTTATCTTTGAGCGATAGAAACAGCAAGAAAAATGTTAGTATGAAGGGCAATAAAAGAGTGAGTTATTCGGGAGTGTCACACATTTTTTGGCATTTCGATTTTGAATTCAATGTCAATGCTGACAGCCGTGGTGATAATTCCTGAGAATGATAGCTGTTTATTTCCGCTCTGTGCCAGCTGTAAGCAAGGCCATGTGTGAAAAATGAAAATTTAAAATTCCAGCTTTTCAAAATGTGCGGGACATTCAGGCGGGATTTATTAGACCTCGTTTTGAATACGATACATTCGTTCAAATCTACATTATTTTTGTGATGAAAAAAATAAAACATATCCTGTTTTTATTTTATTTTATAATAAGGGGGCCATCCAAATTTCAATCGATTTAACCACAATAAGTATTAAAAAATGTGTAGGCTACTTATTTGCTATGTAACCTATTTATTTTTACAGATTAGCGGACCAGCTTTACACCAATCACTTTCCCTGTACATATTTTATTACTTAATGTAAAAAATATGAGTTCCTTGACTTAAAGTTTGGTATGATGCTGACCAACTGTACTGAAAAAAAAAATACTTCGCCAATGTCACCCCTGTTTAAGAAATTGCGGCAAGAGTTGGAAGGTTAATGGTCATTTGAGATTTGTCTTTTTTTAAATTTTGTTTGTCCACTGCATTAAATATAAATGCAAACATACACATGTCTTCTTGCGGCCATGCATTAATTGTGAACCTTACATCTTACTACATATATCTTTGTGACTTAGATAACAGATTATCAGTCAGTCACAATATAGAACCAAAAGCAGCCATCTAGGATTTGTTTCAAAAATAAAATGACTACATGGTAACACCGAGTCACCGAAAATGACATCCTCTGTGTTTCCATATTTTTATTTTCTTTTTTTTAAAAAAAAACCTAGATCGCCGCCTTTGGTTCTATGTGATTCATAAAGCAGAACCTTTACAAACTCTATTATTGTGAGATAGATTTATTTACAAAAAAAAATCATCAGATGTGGATTACAAAGGAGTACAAAATATTTCTATAGTTCGTAATAAAAATTCTGAATAATATGAAGAGAATGCCGTACATTTTTATATGTTTGTACAATAAACTGCGAACAAAACGTATCGGCAGGTATTCCTCAAAGCCCATACGGGGGAACTTCTCATTTTGGCGGAAATGTTCATGTTCCCGAGGATAAAGCGATCGGGTGACTGCGCGCCCATTGTCCGTTTTTACGTTTTTTACACCTGAGGCGCTCTCAAAATATTCGGATAAGTTTATTGCATGTAGGTGACAGTTTTTTATAGTATTTTGCTGCCAGAGTCCTATTTTTTTAATGTAAGATTTATCGGAAAACTTTTCAACGCGTTGAATTATTTTTCTACAGCCCAAGTATAAATGTTTAGCAATTCAACAATTATGCGTGGAAAGTAAAACGTTCACTAGAGCAGTTTTTTTTATTTTACCTCCATTTTTTGGTAAACGCGATAATTGAGGTTCTACTAAAATTTTATAGGTCCACGTGACCGGTCTATAATGAAGTGGTTCACGCTACGCACTCGTCAACGGAAGGTCGTGATTTCGATTCCCGACAGGGCACAATAAAATATTTACCTATATAAAAAATTTACTCTTCTCTGGGTTGGGAAAGTCTCTTTACCAAAGACCAGTCACCAAAGCACCATACAGTTTTACAGATACTGGATCTTGCATGAGAATTGGCTATTCCTATAGCGACGAGCAAGCTCGCAGATGACCCTTGAGGTGTGATTCGCACAAAAATAGCACTCATCAAATAAATTGTCGGTGTTATGGCCGAGGGGGCCAAGTGGGCTGATCTTTCTAGCGTGTTTGGAATATAACAACGTTGGTTCGATCCCCGCCTGGGTCATTTGACCATAACTTTGACCCTGGTTCAACAGATGGGTAACTTAACGGACAGTACTTGGATGGGTGACCGCTCAGGTACACCGCGTGTCGTTGGCATCTTGGACCGGTCCGTAGTCCGTAGTGGCAACACTTCGGACTCGTAAATGGAAGGTTGTGGATTCGGATCCCGGCGGAGCAAAAAAATTTACCATTTATATTTCGAATGTGCTCTTCGCTGAGTTGAAAAATTCATAAACCTTTACCAAAGACCGGTCACTGAAAGGTCCATCCAACCTTACAACAACTGGGTCTTGCTTGAGAATAGGCGCTTTCTACAGCGACAACCAAGCTTGCAGAGGGCTCTTGAGGTGTGATACACACAAAAACAGCGCTCACCAAATAAATTATCCTAATATTATTATTATTATTAATTATTTATTGTAATTAATTATGTCTTTAAAATTGTAATTAAATTAAATTTACTTTCACAATCATTTTATTTGCTATGAAATATATCATTATTGTAAGTGTGTGAGTAGGTCTATGAATTGTAAATTTTATAAAGTTTTGTAAAGTTTATTTAATATAAAGGTAAATGTGCACGTCTAATTTTTATTTTTTATTTTATTTATTAGGTACTTTAATTATTGATATGAGTGTAACTGTTGTATTATGTTGTTGTTTTATCATAGTATATTTTAATACCAACATGCAATTGGAGCAATACGCTATATTATTATCTTTTTCTAATACACATTACTATCGCATCCATTATTGTATTGTTCTGTTTGTTGAATAACAAAAAAATGTTATTGGGTAATTATTAATTAATAATTCATTAAAATAAACAATAATGAATTATTAATTAATGATATTAATACCTGTTTCTGGCCAGGCAGAATAGGTTAGTGAATTTCATTCCTCTTCACAAATCTATTTTAAAAAAGTCCTAAAATTTATTTGGTTTTAAGTTTAGTTATTTGTGTTAAGGGTGTTAAAAACATGCAATTTTTAAGGCGGTAAATCTTATTTGAAATGGAAAAGCAATCAAATATTATTGAGAACTCCTGTTACACCCGCAATCTACCAACTACATCAAATTTTCTTTCACATTGAGCTGTATATCCAAAGACGGCAATGTAGGATTCTTTTGAAAATGAGGAAAATGTATGGTAACACAGAAATAATAAAGTTTCTCTGTGTTTTCATATCTTTATCTTATTTAAAAAAATCGTAGATTCCCACTTTTGGTTTACACGACTCAATTTATAATCCAACTAATCGATTTTCATTTTAAAATAATTCATTTGAATCGAATTCGAAAGGTGAACCCGTAAAAAATATCAGGAATTCATGAGAGGGGAGGAAATTAAAAAAAAACTCAAAAAAGGATTTAATAAATAATACTTAGATAAGTGCTAACCTATAAAGTTTTTTTAAGTATTTACAACTTAAATTTAAATGTAACGTCTGAGAAAAAGCATTAAAATTTTCTTTAATTAAAATAATAATTGGCCAATTTTTCTAAAGCGCCGTTTAGTGACATTAGCCACCCCAAGGGCGCTTATGTCTATAATCTTAGTGGCAAAGATATATAAAAATTTATATTTACATTAAATGCATGCCCACAAGTCCACACTTGTAAGTTCGCGCTTACAAGTGTAGAATGTGTATTGACAAATTAAAATCTAAATATCAAATTAACATCAACTCTGCAACTTTGGTCGACCTTCCCTGAAACGGGGGTGACAATGGAAAAGTGAACCATTTTACACAGTTTGGGTGGATACCAACCTATTAGTCGAAGAATTACCTTTTTGATTAGGAATGTTTACAAATATATTTATCTAGTAAATGTTCAGTTATTAAAGAACCTTTTTTGTATTGTGGTCTGGTCCAAATTTAATATGACCAAATTAATTAAAATAATATACCTACCAAGAATAGTAATCTTTTTGTCTTTGGTACATTCTGTTGGGTTGGTATTGCATTTCTGACAGATGTCACAGGCGCATTAAAACCTAACTTCCTTCTGTCTCTTCTGTCTCAATCGTCGACCTGGTAACTTGTCCCAACTGTTCATCTAATTTTATTCACGTAATCCTTTGTAAAAACCCCTTGTAATCTTTATGGAATAAAGGACCATTAAATTGTTTAACTAACTACATCTTTCAAGTCATCTCCACACCCCGCATCACCTCAAAATTAAAGTCAGCACCGAACATACAGTCCACGACCATTTTTGGTCCATCGAGCCGCATCGTGACCATTTTTGGTCCATCGAGCCGCATCGTGACCATTTTTGGTCACTTCGAGCAGGATGAGCGACCTTGTTGCTCCATACCAGCGGATTATTCAGTGAACTAGCATCTGGAGTCATCTGCGTCCACCGAGGACCCTTTTGTGCTCACAAAAAGCGGACTTTTACGCAGCGCGACGGAGAGGAGAGCACGTGGCCCCATACAGCGGGCGCACATTCATCAGCGGGCCGGGCAGAGGGAACCACTCCTTCTGACGAATGCGGAGCGCTGCTTTGTACAAGCAAGCGTCCCCACATCAGTTTGTGAAGCAAACTGAGCCCCACATCGACTGCGCAAGGGCCGCATGGCCTAGTGCGAGAGTCATCCTTCATCATCGGGCCGGGCAGAGGGAGCTTCTCCTTCTGACGAATGCGGAGCGCTGCTTTGTGCAAGCAGCCGCCCCCACATCAGCTGATTGCCATCAGTTGAGCCCATCATCGACTGCGCAAGGGCCGCATGGCCTAGTGCGAGAGTCATCCTTCATCATCGGGCCGGGCAGAGGGAGCTTCTCCTTCTGACGAATGCGGAGCGCTGCTTTGTGCAAGCAGCCGCCCCCACATCAGCTGATTGCCATCAGTTGAGCCCATCATCGACTGCGCAAGGGCCGCATGGCCTAGTGCGAGAGTCATCCTTCATCAGCGGGCCGGGCAGAGGGAACCACTCCTTCTGACGAATGCGGAGCGCTGCTTTGTACAAGCAGGCGTCCCCACATCAGTTTGTGAAGCAAACTGAGCCCCACATCGACTGCGCACAGGCCCAGGCCTAGTGCGAGAGTCATCCATCATCATCCACGAGCAGGAGGAGCTTCTCCTTCTGACGAACCAGGAGCGCTGCTTGGTGCAGGCAGGCGCCCCATATCAGCTGACCAAAGCTGAGATCGACACCACGCACGGGCCGCACGAGCTGCCAGACCCAGTACGAGTCACGGGATCACCGAGGATTCCTCCACACAGGCAGGCCAGTGTTATTTATCTATTTATTTGTGATTAGTGTATATTGTGTTTCAAAATGACGACTAGACTGTCAAATTGGACGAGGACATTGTCAGCTAGATTAGCTACCTATGAACAATATATTTTAAAGGAAAATTTAGAAATCTCACTAGTAAAATCAAAACTATGTCAAATCAGAGAAATAATAACAAAATTTAATGAATTGTATAACCATAATGTAGATGCTTTGGCCAATGATGAGGACCTACATAGAACAATGCTACACCAGGAAGAGGTCCTGGTGAATTTAATAGCAAAGTATGAAGGGTTCTTAGAGCAATCTGAGGCCAATAGCCTAAAAATTAATCATATAGTTAATAATGAATTCTGTAACCCCATAAACTTACCTAAATTGTCGATTCCGATCTTTGATGGAAAATATGACAACTGGGTAACATTTAGAGATTTATTTTTGGCCTTAATAGACAATAATGCAAACATTTCAAATATAGAGAAATTCATGTATCTGAAAAATTCGTTATCTCCTCAAGTACAGTCAATCTTAGCGCAATTAGAAGTATCAGGGAAAAACTACCCCCTGGCATATAGTATTTTGGAAGCCAGATACAACAACAAGGAGATCTTAATAAAAACGCATCTAGATAACATACACAGTATTAAATTTAATGTGAGAAGATTCAATGAGATTCACAATTTCACCAACACTATTAGTAGTAATTTAAATGCACTGAACAGCTTGGGGGTTGACACTTCGAACTGGGATGAATTACTCATCTACCAGTTTCTGAAGCAATTAGACCCACCAAGCATTAGCGATTGGAAGTCCCACAAGGACTACAAATCGGTTAATGATTTTTTGGCATTTCTAAAAAAAAAGGCATCTCATTTAGAAATGTATAATCAATACACTCTCGAGCCAACGAATAGCAAACCTGCAACCAAGAAAGCGTTGCTTACAATAGAAGGTGTCAAGTGTCCGATCTGTAAAGGACCACATTACATTCACACATGCAGTCAATTCATACAGTTAAATGTTTCTCAAAGGCGGGATTCCGCAAAAAGTAATAGATTATGCTTCAATTGTCTTCGCATTGGGCACCAAGCATACAAATGCCGTAGCTCAAGCAAATGCAAAAAATGTCAAAGCAATCACCATACATTGTTACATACAATAGACCATAAGATTGCCTTGGCAGCATTTAGTAATTCCAATAATGTTCAAGCTATGTTAACAACTGTAAGCGTACACTTGTATGACTCAGACGGGTCGTCAAGAGCTGTACGAGCCGTTTTAGATAATGGGTCGCAGGCAAACTTCCTAACAAGGGAACTAGCTGACTCATTGAAGCTTCCTAAATCTACGTTAAAAATGCCTATTGAAGGTATTCAACAACAAACAAGTTATTCATCTGAAGCCGTTACGGCTACAATAGCTTCTCGATTATCTGGTTTTAAAACTGAATGTTCATTCCTTGTTGTAGAAACCATAACTACAAATCTTCCCCAAACCAGTTTCAGGTGTGAGGCGCCCGTACCACTGCGCGACCTGGCAGACCCACAGTTTGCCAAGGCTGGCGCAGTCTCCATGCTGCTCGGCGCAGACGTCTTTTGGAGAATCCTGCGCTGCAGCCGGACGTCGCTGTCAAGGGGAGGGCTCCGGTTCTATCCCTCACACTTGGGATGGTTGGCGACCGGTTTGGCACCAATGCAAACTACCTTCGTATCATCGATGCTGACTGCGGCGTCTGGAGGATCCCGAAGGACGTCTGGGTCCAGCAGAGGAGCGTCAACCGGTCTTCACGGACTGGTAGAAGCTTTTTGGAAGTGTGAAACCATCGAGAATACTAAACATCAATCTTTAGAAGAAAAGGCTATGGAAGATCTATTCGTCCAAACCACAACCCGATCACCGCAGGGGAGATTCCAGACACGCATAGGTCTGAAGTCGGACCCTGGGGTATTAGGCGATTCATTAGCGCGAGCATCAAAATGTCTGATCTCGCTAGAATCCAAACTCAACCGCAATCCTCAGCTCAAGGCGCGGTATGATGACTTTTTATCCGAATATTTAGCTTTAGGACACATGAGTCTTGTGCCCCCACATAACACTCAAATTGCTTATTATTTTCCGCATCACGCGGTAATAAAAGAACATTCCACGACTACAAAACTGAGAGTAGTATTCAATGGGAGCGCCAGAACTACCTCTGGGCTTTCGTTGAATGACATTTTAATGATAGGACCTACTGTGCAACAAGATCTATTTGACATTTTGTTACGTTTCAGAACGCCCAGGTGGGTGATGACAGCTGACGTGGAGAAAATGTATCGACAAATAGATATTCAGCCACAGGACAGACCTCTTCAAAGAATCCTATGGAGAGACAGTGTGACTCACTTGCCTTGCCAGTATCAGTTAAACACGGTTACATACGGAACCGCTTCAGCCCCCTTCCTAGCTACGAGATGCATCATGCAACTCGCTCAAACAAATAGGGACAAGTACCCTGAAGCTTGTCAAGTTATCGAGTCAGACATGTACATGGACGACTTGATAACTGGACACGACGATATTAATCAGCTCAATTTGATTAAAACCCAAATTACTGAAATATTTAATAGTGCATGTATGTCATTAAGAAAGTGGACAACCAATAGTTCCCTACAATTGCAAGAAAGTGTTTCATCTGTAAATTTTGCAAACCATGACACTTATAAAACTTTAGGATTAACGTGGCAACCTAGTACTGACACGTTGATATTCAATTTACACATTGAATGTAACGAAGCAAATTTAACCAAGCGATCAATTTTATCTGCGATAGCCAGAACGTTTGATCCTTTAGGGTTGCTCTCTCCCATTACTATAATTTCCAAACTCTTTATGCAACGGCTGTGGCAAGAAAGCAGTAAATGGGATGATGAGTTATCTACTCCAACAAAAACTGAATGGTGTAATTTTGTGCATCAGTTCAACCTAGCAGCCTCCATACATGTAGCACGGCATGTATGTGGAACCGATCATAAATCCTCCGTAGAACTGCACGGCTTTGCGGATGCCTCTACACGAGCATTCGGAGCATGTATCTATTTAGTTACTCGCAACGAGTTGACTTCCGAAGTTAACTCTCAACTTTTTTGTGCCAAGTCAAAGGTAGCACCTTTGCAACAAATCTCCTTACCCCGGTTAGAATTGAACGCAGCCTTATTATTATCTAAATTATTTAAACGCGTTAGTGAGACGAGTAACCTGGTGATAACAAGGTCCACATTGTGGACAGATTCTAGCATAACACTTGCCTGGATTGCCAGTCAAACTTTTAGATGGACCCCATCACGGTGGTCTATGGGAAACTACTGTAAAAAGCGCAAAGCATTTATTTAAAAAGTTAGTGGGCAATCATACCCTCACTTTTGAAGAATGTTCTACTTTATTAATCCAAGTCGAAGCTTGTCTGAATTCAAGGCCGTTGACACCCTTATCAGACGATCCTAATGACTTGTTACCATTGACTCCGGGTCATTTCCTTATCGGAGGACCACTGGTCGCTCTTCCCGAACCAGATCTGAATCATATTCCAATCCATGCAGTTAATCGGTATCAACTGTTAAGTCGACTATTCCAGACCTTCTGGAAGCGTTGGACTAATGAATATCTCAATTCTTTGCAACCTCGAAAGAAATGGACTCAGTTAACGACATCTACACTACAAATTAATGATTTAGTTGTGCTTAGGGAGGATAATCAACCGCCCTTGAGATGGAGATTGGGAAGAGTAACAGAATTACATCCTGGTACGGATGGTATTCTGAGAGTAGTATCCATAAAAACTGACTCTGGTATTAAAAAGAGACCAATTCAAAAATTAAGTAAATTACCTATTTGGTAATTCCTAGCAGGATAAATGATTATGTACTTACTGATTATTATTTGTCTTATTATGTTATCTGTAACTTCACTTTATGTTTTATGTTACTATGCAAGAACTGATCACATTAAATTATGTATTTAATTAATTAAAAGGCTGAGTAATTATAAGTACACTTTATTGAATCCATGTAAATTTGTATGTAAATGCTTACCTACAAGGGTAACTCACCATATCAACTTAATTGAAGTATCATTTGTTGCTAACACAATTGACTACCATACATACAACAAGTAAGATTAATGCTTAACTTTCAACCGCTTCAAGGTGTATAAGTCAAATAAATTATTTTCAAAGTCAGAATTCTATTGAAGTTTGTATGCACCTTACCATTGTTTTATATAATCAATGATTCTTAGATCTAAGTGTTGATTTCTACAGACAAGTACCAGTTATTGAAAAGTAAAAAGAATTATAAAATCAGAGTTAATCACTGTTAACCAATCTTATAACCACTTCAAATTACAGTCCACGATGTAACATTATGTAAACGAGCTATCATACATCATTGTGGAGATGACCTCTCTAGTAATATTGCCAAATATTCACCGTTATAACACGGTATTTGCCAATCTGAGGCCCGCCAGTATGGTCCAAATTTAATATGACCAAATTAATTAAAATAATATACCTACCAAGAATAGTAATCTTTTTGTCTTTGGTACATTCTGTTGGGTTGGTATTGCATTTCTGACAGATGTCACAGGCGCATTAAAACCTAACTTCCTTCTGTCTCTTCTGTCTCAATCGTCGACCTGGTAACTTGTCCCAACTGTTCATCTAATTTTATTCACGTAATCCTTTGTAAAAACCCCTTGTAATCTTTATGGAATAAAGGACCATTAAATTGTTTAACTAACTACATCTTTCAAGTCATCTCCACACCCCGCATCACCTCAAAATTAAAGTCAGCACCGAACATACAGTCCACGAGCAAAAACCCGACCATGGTCTGTTTTGTTTTCCGTGGAATTTACACTTTAAAAATAAAATATGAAAAGACATACTTAAGGATATTACGGCGAATGACTTTTTGTGCTCTAAGCTTAAAAAGTTTATGTTATACACAAAAAAAAACGTGAGGAAATGTCATGATATGAAACAATGCAAAATTCTTGTTAAAAAATGTTTGTAAAAACGTAGATAGACAAAAGTAAGATTTATATTTTTTAGGGTGGATTTATTAACACAGTGAAAGTCCATTTTTAATTATTTAAAAAATTCAAATGGAAACAAAGTTTTAATTCACTTATTGAAAAAAATAATAAATACCTGTATACTTCGTTTACCATTTAATATTTTTGTATTTGATGCCGTTTTTAAAATGGAAAAAATGCTATAAGCTGGCCTAAAGTTCCAATTACAAATATTTACTTAATATTTTTTTTTACCATTCCACTTGTAAATAAAATGAAATTAATACTTCGGCATCTTAAAAGAGAAAATGTGAAAAGCGATATTTCGGTGAAAATAATTCCACGTCTAATCTGATCCGCGACTGGCCGATCATCTGAAAGCCTTCAAAGAAAAACTGAAATCAAAGAGAGACCATCTCTTCATAATAATCGGCATATTTGTAAGTACTGTTACCTTATTTAAAATCTCAAGGGTAAACAAAAAATACTTGTGTTTTTGTAATCGACTTGCATTTTTAAATTTTATATTTCTTTCCTTTTTGAATCAATAAATTATCCTGAGATTAAGTCCTGAGACTAAGGCTTAAAAAACTTGTGTTTTATTTATTGACTGTAGGTACAACTTTTTCCATGTTTCCTCCAAAAGGGTATGTTTTAATTTTTTAATTAACCATTGGTCTCTTTATAAAATATAAGCCAAGAATTATTGTGCATTTTTTTTTCAAACACGCTAATGGTTGGCTTTAAATATCTTTTTTTACAGAAAGAAACTTTTGCAATGAATTCGAACAAATTCTATAGTAAAGTCACACGGCTGGATTGATGATAGGCAAACTTATATTTAGTTACTGGATGCTAAGGACCCTGGTCACATATAATTGTGACGTTTGCTGATTTATCAAAAATATATAATTTCAAATTTTGTGTAAAGTCCGTTAGTAGATCGTTCAAGAGAAAAAGAGCAATGACAAGTACTTACGAATAAAATACGTTTGGGACTTTTATGAGAAAAAAATAATGAAAAGATGAGTCGAGAAGGTTTTAAAGTTTTTGTGTGTTCATAAACGTGGATTTGTAAATAACAAAACTTTTCTTGATACTCCAACTTTGTTGGGACAATTGAAAGCAAATATTGTACTGGCATGTATTTTTTTTTTGGAATTTTTTGGCGGGACGTTACAATTAGATGGCGTACCTTTGGCGGCAACAGTCGTCAGCGTTCGGGCGTCAGGCCTGGCACGTCAAACCTCAGAAGCTGCGCCATGTCTATCGTTGGCTGCCCTCTCCCTTTACTGACAGACTGACGGACCAAGGACCGGGCGGCGCGTGCGGCTGCGGACGTGGCTGGACGCAGACTGACACCAGAACCTTCCTCCTCGGAGTTCCCTACCAAGTGGGCGGCGCTAGGATGCTCCGCGCCGAATGGCAGAGCGCCTGGAGCTCAGGCAATCCGCCTTGCGGGGAAGCGCGAATGCTTGCGGGTAATCAGGCGCTAAACTGGACTGCGATAGGGCGCAGTTTATGGAAGGGTGGGAAATCATTATTGCCGGAGATTTCCTGTATAGTACGGTAAAGGATAGCGGAGAAGGGGATGTTGTGATTTGATACGTAGCACTCGCTACAGATGTTTTGAGATGAAGTTATTGACGAGACATAGAACCGATTGGATTATAAATTAAAAATACTTTTTTTTACCAACCTGTTTGATTTTGAGTCCAGTGGATAACTGTAGAATTTCTCGTTTATGAAAATGAAGGGTGGTGAGACGAAAGGGATATTGTGATTTGATACGTAGGACTAGTTGCAGTATAAAAATTCACATGTAAAATTAACCGTGTTTGTAAATGAGTATGATAACTAAATTTTCCAGCCGGGTGCCCCAATGCGAGGAGAGTCATATAATTTTAACTCATTCAGAAATAAAATAAACGAGTTCTAACTATTACATTTTTCAAAAAATGTAAGAGTACTAACTATTACATTTTTTTACACTTCACTTAAAAGTTACATCGTACTCTGGTTCGTTTTCTTTCTAAATGAGTACAAATATGTAGGTATCTCCTTGATTTGGGCACAGGGCTGTCTTAATACGTGCCAGATTTTTTTTTTAAGTGTAGATGTGAAAAAGTAAATATTACGCGAATGTTTAATTTTCATGCAAATTTCCAACTTATTTGGCGAAAGAAATTTCGGTGCATAAGTTTTTTTTTTCAGTTAAAATATATTAACGAAGTAACTCTCAAATCTTATTTATCATTCTTACGGTAGGTACTATAAACAAAATCCTGGTCACTGAGAAAGAGGCTTTATAGATATGTATGGTGATATGTTTTTTTTCTACTTTATTTCTTTAGGGTCTCCATTGCCAAGGGCCCCATGGAAAATTCTTTAGGGGGCCCTGGAGCCGTTGCATCGCTCAAAGCCCCCTTAATCCAGGCACCTACTCGTGTAAATATTAAACTCATGACAAAAATGCGTTTAAACTAAAAATCATTCTTCAAACATTGATATTATGTAGTGATTTGGATTTTGGAAAGGAATATTCTGAAATTTATATATTCCTTGGTTTATAGGTTGGTATGATGCTGACCAGCCACTCTGTAAAAAATGGTTCACTTTGCCAATGTCACCCCTGTTTCAGGAAAGGTCAGCAGGAATCGCAGGGCATATGTTTATTTGAGATGGGGGTTTTTATGTTGTAGATCCACATGCGGCATGTGTAAGCGCGAACTCGTCTGCTTGTGGGAATGCATGCAATATTATTGATTATATTTTTTATAGAATAAAGCCAAATTTATTAACAATATGTAATAATGCATTAAAAATAGAAATTAAATCTTTTTTCAAGACATACAAATAAAATAATATATTGTGTATGAAGTCAATAGTTACAAGCTGGTTGTAACTTTTGATGAATTTAACGATGTCAAGAGAAATATAAAAACTTGTTTTATCTCTTGTATCGTGTTCGAAAATGTTATCTATCGCTTATGTTTTTATGCTTAATTTTTGTATGTACTTATTTTTTTATTATACTCGTATGATACTAAAGTATGTACTAACTAAATAAATACAATTTTAAACAAATTTGTTAAAGAATTTAGTTTCTCACAGTTAATAACGAATTTCTTGTAAATGATTGTATTATTAACGGTACGTTTTATGAACATATAAGTTAAGAAAAAAAAAATCGTTCATTAAAATTCATTCAGTTTACATGAAACACTGAAAATATGAAAATGATACTAATCTAAATCTAAGCTGCAAGGATATGTATCATTTGAGATTCATATTAAATGCATTCCCACAAGCAGACACGCATATTTCGCGCTCACACATGCCGCATGTGGACCTACAATATTAAAAAAAAAAACAATTCTCAAATGGACATAAGCCCTGCAACTCTTGCCGACCTGCTCGAAGCAGGGGTGACATTGGCAAAGTGAACCATTTTTTACAGTATGGGTGGTCAGCCTCAAACCAACCTATAAGTCAACATACAATATCAAGTTAAGAAAATTAACGAGTCCTTAAATTTTTCATATTTGCTAATTTTGTAGAATAATAAAAAAAGATCCAATTTAAAATATGTAAGAACATTTATTTCAGTCAAAAAGATTCAATCGTCGATATAAAATCCTTTTATTTTACAAGGATCTAGTACAGGGGTGTCCAACATAATATTGGGGGGGGCAGGTTTAGTATTTTTGTAATCGTGGTGGGCCGAAAGAAATGCTCATTTTCGCTCTCCCAATTTCGTTCGACGGGGACGTCGACAATGTTTTTGAAGATGTGTTTTGCCAATTCTACACCTCCTACGTCGACATTTTTTTCCATAAGTACCTACAAATATGTTCATGTTATTCATAGTCGATAGATAGACGATTGAATTAAATACCTAATGATGGAAGATTTTTTTTTTAACTATTCATAATTCGCAATTCGAAATTCCTTGACTTATAGGTTGGTATGAGGCTGACCACCCATACTGTAAAAAATGGTTCACTTTGCCAATTTCACCCCTGTTTCAGTGAATGTCGGCAAGAGTTGCAGGGCTTATGTTCATTTGAGGTTTGGATTTTATTTGTAAGTACACAATCATCATTTGTAAGCGCAAACTACACGTGTTTGTTTGTGGGCATACATCTAAAAGATTTGAGTGAATATATCCTTGCAACTTAGATTATAGATAGATTATAGATTCGCGCTATATCGATTAAAGTCGTCGCGGGTTAATGTTGGACAGGCCTGATCTAGTAGGTAGCTACGTAAACCTTTCGTTAATCCCTCGTATTTTTGGCTTTTATCTTTTGTATTAGTTGGAAAAAGGTAAATGTATGTAGGACGTGTGTATATGTATGTATGTTACAAAATAATTTTATTAATTAGAAAACGTTTTCTCGTTTTTCTGTAGTATTTTAAAAAATATATCGGCAAGGTTTACTAAGCCTTCCCAAGAAATGAGTACCAGCCCCCACGGGAGCTGCGTAACCCCCATTTCAACTTAAGGCCGGCCTCCTTACCTGTAAAAAAATAAATAGCTTCCACTCTTTTTTGGAATGAAAAAAACGGATGTTACTGACCGTGGGTAAAGAGAAGAACGATTTTCTCTACGTTACGTCTTCTTACGAACTGAACGTGTTTCTTCCTTGTAGAAGACACACGTCTCCTGAAGACGTCGGATATGACTCCGAAGAAACGTAGAGAAAATCGTTCTCCTCTTTACATACAGTCGGTAACATCCGTTTTTTCATTCCAAAAAATAGGTTCCACTCGCCACACGCAACCGTTTCGGAGAAAGCGCGGCAAAAAGTTACACTTTATGTGTAACTTAGTAGCATTTTTGGCATTACAAAAAAAATATAGATAGAATGATAAAAAAATAAAGTAAATCCAATAACAGACATCCACGCAACGTAACTAAGTTTCGCATATTGTGGCGAGTGGAACCTATTTATTTTTACAAGTAAGGGGGCTGGCCTTACGCCAACCACTTCAGTTGAAGTGTGGGTTATCCAGCTCCCGAGTACTGGTACTCATTTCTTGTGAAGGCTGAGTAAAACTTGCCGGTATTTTATTTGAGGTTTGAAATTAACAGCGAAACGGGACATCATTTCTGACACCCTAGGTGGGATTCGAACCCGAGCTCACGGAATAGAATGCAAGCACTCCACCATTGAGCTATCGAGCGGACCACAAAAATACAAAAAAATTATATCAAAAGATACTATGTATTAATGTGTTTAAAGGTGAGTAAGGGTGTCTCTACCTCTCTACCTTTCCTAAGAAAATGGTAAAGTTGTGCAAGAGAAGCTTTTTTCAATACTTATGATCATATACTCGTATTATAGATAAATAGATGGTCAGTCCTATAGCTGCTGTACATATTTATTGAGTTTGACATACTCATATTTGTTGGATACACGTTTAAAAGCTTACCAAAAATATTTATTATCCCTCAAGAGTGAAACATCTTTTTCATTTACTTAAAAATTATGAAGGTAAACAAAAAACTTTCAACAGAAAATTGTTGCTTAAAAGTGAAATTAATTAATGTGTAATCGTATCTATAACTTTGTTTTCTTTTTATTAATTAATATTAATTAAATAAACAAAGTTGTTTATTTAATTAATATTAATTAAATAAACAAAGTTGTTTTTTTTTTTGTTGTCACATTTAATTGCAATTTCTGGGTACGTACATTTTTCAGCTGAATCACCCTCATGAGTTTGCGTTGCAGGCACTTCGGGTAACGACTGGAATAGCGTGAGATCTCCACTGACCAACATTCATCTGCATATCTCACCAACACACAATAAAACAATCCGTCTAGCCAATTTACAATTCGCGAAGAGTCGTATTTAAAACTCGTTTATTGATAATATTATTTACAGGGTATGACAGGACCGTCGCCATTGTTAATTAAACACTGAACTGAAATTTGTGAAGTTTATTTTAAGTCATGGTCTGTACCCCAAGTACAAAACTTAACGTTTAGACTCAACCATTTAATGTTTGTAAACAAAAACGCCCACTAATAACGCTGTTGTAGTTGCAATGTATATATTTGTTTAACGTTGTGTTTGAGTTTACGTGTTGTGTTAATACTTGGGCAGGGTATGAGTTATTGCTGGTTTAGCAGACGCATTCCGTTTGCCAGTTAGCAGGGAGCTGTGCTGCTTTATGACCGCTGCAATGTCTACTGTCTGCTCACTGGTGTCTGCTCACTGGTGAGTGTTTCAATCTCAAGGTGTCACATTTGGATTGGCTTCACTGATGGAAACAGGATTCTGCGTTTGGTGGGGAAAATTGCTGGTAGATCAGGCGTAAGCAACCAAAGGAAAACACGTGTTACGGGCAGTATGAAAGACATTAATTTGCATCAAACTGATGCTTAAATTCAAGTTAACACATTTCTTTCATCTGTTTATTGAATTATCGAATTTAGGAATTATTGTAATCCTGAAGCGCTATTCTGCTAAATTCCTTAGATACACTTTGGATATCCATACGAATCGGGAGTGCTAGCGCTTGCGAAAGAACTCCATAGATAAAACATCACAGTACACCTTATTTTTGGACACGAATCGCCAGCTCGTCGCCTTAAGGTCGTAAGGAATTTAGAAGAAAAGCGCTTCTAATCGATGTTATTCACAACACATGTGATCCATAGAGGATCATCGTTTTTTTTTGTACGGAAAACTCTCGTCAGGTGGCGGTTGAGCCATGGATTTACTGTGTGTGAATTAAACCGGATAGGTTTAGTGTTGAATTAAAATATATTGTTATAACGATGAGTAGGTACTCTACAATAAGTATCAAGACTCTTTTTTTCTCTCTCTAAAGATGTCAGTCATTTGCAATTTGATAATTTGATCAAACCATTCTGTCATCGGTCTTTCTGTTCCACGCTCACCTTTGACACACCCTTTGTACAATATTGTTGTCAATAGTTAATCGTCCATTCTTTTTCAACGCCCGATTCATCTCATTTTATTATTTTGTATCGGCTTTCACTGTCATATTCTCATTTAAACTGAACTTTTCCATTACTCAGCTTATCGCGGACCCATCATTCAGAGTCATACCAGCCATTCCTCTTAAATAAGCCATTTCTACCGTACACCCTTAACCAGTCACTGCAACAATTTTTATCGGAAAAAATCAATATTATTTTAAAATCAAGCATCTAATAATTTTGGTTTAATTAATTAGATTGCCAAAGCTTGCTTATTTCTGTGTTGATTACAACAGGCATCGATGATTGACAGCTGTATAAATAATATGCAGACCAGAGTCTGTGAAATGTTGCTTGTAGCGCGGTGTCTAGCATTGAATTAGAAAAAACCCGTGCCATAGAAAAGCTTAGCTTAGACTTCACAAAAATTAGAAACCATCTGATTCTTCTCAACGTGCAGATCAAAAGTAAATAGGTACAAGTGATTTTTAAGTTTGCATCTATTATTATAAGGTATGATCAATTTTGGATTCATATTTGGTTTGTGCTTGTACCCAGCCGCCATTGCGCTATGGGTGAACTGTACCTCCGGAGACGTGTCTCCACTTTGTCCTACCTTGCAGGCTTTTTTCATTTCCTCGAAATTTATTACTCACTTCATGCATGTTTTTCTTTTTCCAGATTTCAGTAATTTGCCATCTCGCTGCTTTGATCAATCCATTCTTCCCTCGGTCTTTCTTTCCACGTTCACCTTATACATTCTCTTTGTACATTACTTTTGCCAGTTGTTCAACCTTGCCGGTATTTTTTTTGGGTTTGAAATAAACATTGAAACGGGAAATCATTTTTGACACCCTCAGCCTTTGTGTGATTCGAACCCGAGCTCTCCGCATGGAATGCAAGTACTCTACCAACTGAGCTATCGACTCTCATATTTTAGTTTATCCTGCTCTGATTCATAACGCTGTAATTTCAGGCCCTATCATTCAGAGTCCTGATTTATGAAAATGCCCTTAAATATCATAGTCGAAATGTCATAGGCGAAACTGAGAAAAAACGTAAAAGAAGATTAGAACTATTTATCTGATTTTATACAAAAATAGACTTATTGAAGTAGCTCCCAAGAGTATTGCCAATATCACCCCTGTTGTACGCAAAATCGGCATTACTTGCATTCATTTAAGGCTTGGATCTTATTTTGTAAGTACGCATGTAGTATATAACTCACACGTGTTTGCTTATGAGCAAGCATCGAATATGAATCTTAAATCATTACGTATCTTTTTAGCTTAGATTATAGATTATATGTATAGTGGAAAGGCGACCAATTTGGAGAGGGAAAGGTGTAGGCAACTCCTCGAGGAGGCTGGTTTGTAGCGCCAATAATTACGATGATGATGAGTGTAAAGTCATCAAAGGTACAGCTAAATTTACAAATCAATAATGCAATTAATTGGCGTGTAACACTAATTGATTGTTCGAAGTTGTACACTAATGCTGTTTGCGTTTATTTCGGAATGCATTATCTCGGATCAACAGCGATTGCAAAATGTTTATTCGATACAAATGTGGCTGTCAGATTCTCAATGACACCTGTCAGTCTGCAAGTGGAAGATCTCGAGAAAAAACTTGTAACGCTGCTCGCCTGCTAGTTCCCAACTTTATGATACTTCACAAAAATAAATCAGTATTTGACAATACTCGTAAATTATTATTCAAAGTAGTGTCAAAGGAGACACTTTTATTAGCATTTAAAAAATACAACAAGCAACAAAAATCATCTTATTTAAGTTGAATACAGTGGTACCTCAAGATACGAGTTTCATTCGTTCCGTAACCTTGCTCGTATCTCAAGCAATTTTCCCCATTGAAATTAATTGAAATGCCATTAATCCGTTCCAGCCCCCCAAATGCTACCCTCAATTGTTTTCGTTACGTGCTTTTGATTTTAAAAATGTGCATATAAATGACAAATATTGTATATAAAAACATATAAAATGAGAATGTAAAGAAGAATAAACTGGTCGTTATAAAATGTACATACGTATGTATTTGAATTTTGGTCATTAAAATGCAACTTACACACAACTTGAATGCTACTATATGTTTAATTTTAGTCACTGTTTTTCTATGCACTGGTGTTTGCCTTTTTCGCCGGGTTAAAAAAAAAGGTCCAAGGAGGTTTGTTTCTTCCTCCCTTTCAGAATGCTGCGGAAATAAGTTAGGCAAGTGTCATTTAATAGCTCCGATGCACGACCAGTTGCAACTATTTCAGGTTGTTATTGTTTCACGAACTTTTCTATTCCTCGCCTTTCAAATTTTGCTCGTATCTCAAAACAAAACTTCGCTCGCTCGACAGCTTGTATCTCAAATAACTCGTATGTCAAGGCACTCGTATTTTGAGGTACCACTGTATATATATATTTTTTATTAATATTATTTAATTTAGAAAATCACGAGAAATTATGTCGGGATTTAGAAGGTGGAGGGGAAATGAGCATTCAGAAGGTCTAGTCCAGGGGTGTCCAACACAATATTGTGGAGGAATAGTTGGATACTCATCTACATATCTGATATCTATAATCTACCATCCAAATATTATATTCATATTTAATGCATACTCACAAGCTGACATTAGTAAGTACGCGTGTCGACTGTCACTGAAAATAAATCACGACTATAAAAAGTGCAATAAAACTTAAGAATGAATAAAAGATAACTCGATGTTTAAGGGTTTGTGTATTGACATGGTGAAGATTCATTGTAAATTAATAATATAAAAATAAAACACAAACTTTTCTTCGCTCGAGGAAATAAATCAACCAGTGAAGAAAAACTTATTGTTGTATTTTAACATTATTAAATTAATTTATTATTTAAATAGTGGATTAACATGACATTCCTCCATGTTAAACAAATCGAAATTTAATGTTATCTTTTAATTCAAAGCAAAATGCATTTATTTTCATTTGTTGCCTGTTTATATTTCCATGGATGGTCGCTCCTGCTACTACATAACGCAACTAAGCTACACACATAGTGTAACTTCTTGCCGCGTTATCCCCGAAGCGGTCGCATGTGGCGAGTTGAACCTATTTATTTTTACAGGTAAGGGGGCCGGCCTTACGCCCAACACTTCAGTTGAAGTGAGGGTTCCCGAGAGGGCTGGTACTCATTTCTTGTGAAGGCTGAGTAAACCTTGCCGGTTTGAAATAAACACCGAAAGGGGAAATCATTTCTGACACACTCGGTGGGATTCGAACCCGAGCTCACGGCATGTAATGCAAGCACTCTACCAACTGAGCTATCGACCGGACCCATAAAATGTAAAATCTATCTAGGTAGGCCCGTTAGTTTTCTTCAAGTCTTCGTCTTCCATCAGGGCGTTCGTGCCACATTCACATCTTCGCAGATTTATTCATACGTGCACGTATTTACAGAGGGATTAGTCCCAGCCCACTCCTCGCCCCTACAAAAGCCTCTTTCTCTCCATCCAGGGAACTGCCTAATGTTGTCTCTGCGATACGATACGCCCGGCAAATAATATCGTCATCAAATCTCGCAAGTACAACGCACCTATCTGTTTCGCACTCCAACTTGAGTAGGTCATATTGCTTTTTAACGTGAACGTGAAAGAAATAAACAATAATATTAGCGTAAAATAAAAAGGGAAGCGTTGATAGAAAGCATGCGATTAATTATTAAAACTTTAAGGGTTTGTGGATTGACAATGTGAAGATTATTTTTATTTAATTATTAGGTTGGCATGCGGCTGACTACCCATACTGTAAAAATGGTTTGAAGGTTTGAAGGAGAAAGTTTGAGGTGGCGGAGCTATGCTGGGGTGAGGGAAGGGGTAAACATTATATTTAAAAACTACAATTAGCGTTCAGGAGAAAGTTTCACATAAGGGGCGGGGCTATGAAGGGGTGAAGAAAGGGATAATTAATAGGGGTGAAACTGCAAGGATTTGTATATTTATAATATGACCATTTGATTTATGTTTACAAATTGCTATTGTTTCTAGGGCTGATATTGTTTCTATCTGTGTCTATATTCCTAGTGCAGGATCTTTACTTTTAAATCATTTGTAATATATATTTCCTGAAACATCAGATTTTCAAATTTTGTGGAACTTTATTTTTGTTTTTGTTATTTTCTAAAATGCATTTCTAGGTTCAAAAAGCTCTACGTAGAGCTGACACTATTGGTTTTTAAAACAATTTAATTACAGAAAAACCCTTAAAAATATCAAAAATCAATTCAATTCAGTTATCACATTGTCATAAGGTAGATTTGAATTGTCTGGTTTATGTGAAGATATCTCGTGTCATTTAATACTTGAGTGATTGTTTTACAGCGTAGTTCATGGAATAAGAAATGACTGTGAGAACTTTTGCTGCCGTTATTCAATCCAAACAAATCGTGAAGGTGTTTGGGTAAATAATTACTTACACAAACGACAGAATCGATACACAATAATTAATAAGCAAATACCAAGTATAAAACGCTTGCAGAAAACTTAAATCCGTCATTTTCGAAATTGACGTGTATGTTTGAAAACATAAATTTTCAATTGAAAAAAGTGCACAATGAAGCCTAACGAGAGCCTGACATTTTGTTTTAATTATTTAAAAATGTCTGGGTTTTGGCCTTCCCCAAATTTCCAAGGATGGAGACTGGCTCTTTATTGCATATTCAGTGTTTTTACTTTCACTTATGCGTTAGGTGAGCATCTCGGCGCGAATTCCATATACAACACAATTGTGACGTCACTTGGCTGGGTTGCTAAGGAAAATACAAGAAAAAAAAATTGTTTGTGGTTGCTAAGAACCTTAGTCACATAGACGTACGTAACGTTGGCACGCCGAGATTTTTTTTTAAATTTATGTGAAGCTTCATATTTTCTAGAGAACTATTCGCATTGACAAAATTTGTTCTTTTATTATAATAAGTATACATTAACTCGTAAAAACAAAAGAAAGACTCATCTCCAAAACATCTTATATATAAAAAAGGAGAGGGTATTTGCGTCTGTTTTTTTCGAATTTGCAAAAATGTTTTTCTAAAAAGTGTTTCTATTGACAAACTGAACTAACGCTATGTTCCAGAATTTTTGGTGTTTGTTTGTTTGTTTGTTTGTTTGTTTGTCCGTTTGTCCGTTTGTTTGTATATTTGTACCATTATAGGCGCCCAGACCGTTCGCAGCACGATGCTGAAATTTTGCACACCCCCATAAAATGTCAGTGGCTAAACAACTGTTAGGGTCCGGATGACGTCACGTGCATATTTCGCATACCTGCCATACAGACTGAAAATTGAAATCTTGCCGCTGGCGGCCATTTTAAATTTACAGGCTTGATATTCGAAACAGTCATGTCTCTTAGTAATTTTAACAACTTTTGGAAGAAACTTTTTCGCAAAAAGTAAATTCTTCAAACAAAATTTGTAAATACCTGCCTAGAAAAAAATCTAAAATAATAACTTTCAGGAGGCACAACGGACGCATGCCTAAAGTTGGAACATTGAAATTAAGCATGCTATCTGAACATAAACAGACTTACATATTTTCAAAAATACAACAAAATACATGAAGGATTAAGAGTAGCTGCCGTACATTTTTTTTGGTTTCTTCAATATTTAACATTCAACTGGCGTTCATTTTAAAAGTCTGAAGGTTTTTCCTCAATGATCAATTTGGTTTTGCTTATGTCAACATTTTTTGAAAGAAAACTTTTTTCAATGACAATTTTTTTCCAACAAAATTTTGAAAAACCTGATTTTCACAAAAAAGTCAAATTTATAAGTAAAAAAATCAACTGTTTTGATGCTACACAAACAATTATAATTTAGCGAAATGTAATGATATGTAATAGGACAATCACGCCAAGTATATATTTTGCATACCCGCCATACCAACTAAAAAAATACATTGCTCTGCAGGCGGCCATTTTAAATGTCTAGGCCTCATACTCAAATTCAAAATGCATTTTAGTAAACCCCATAAATGTTTGAAGAAACTTTTTTTCTACGGCAAATTTCTTTGAACAAATATTTAAAAAGTAAAATTTCATACAAAGTGTCTTATATATAAAAGAACAAAAAAAACTGAATCTTTTTTTTTTTAATTTTCAAAAGTCATTTTTTTCTTAGAGTTCTGTCGATGGGTCGAACGTTTTCCCATACTTAGATTTTTTGTAGATTGTGAGTTTAGGCATTTTAAGGTATCTTCAGGTACCAAGCAGTATCAGACACTAAAATATCGTGAAAATTATAACAAGCAGTTTTAAGATATCAAAAGATAACTCAGAGCAGGACGAGCAGTTTGAAGACATTTCATGACAATAAGAGCAGCTGGAACTATCTAAAAACAAAAGCACCAGTACCAACAAAACAATGCCGTACAGCAAACGCAGTCATGTTTCATGCCACTATAAGACAATTGCAAGCAATACAGGTACGCTTATGATACCATTACCAGCAAAACGAAAAAGAGCAAAAAAGACAAGTTATACACTTAAATGATAATCAACGGGAAGAGCATCATTATAAACCATCACCAGAAAAATAAAGAGCAGAAATAAAAAGCAGGATAAAGACTTCAGCACCTGCACAACAATAGGAAGTAGCACGATCAGGTCTGGGATTCTACCATAAAATTGTCCACTTTTTGTTGTTGTTGTTGTTCAGTTCTCACGGATCTTTTAAAAATCAGAGCAGGGGTAAAGTGTGCTGGTGAAGCCGGACTTCAAATTAAAATGCCGTAATCGTGCGCAGCACGAGTAGGCAGGCTATTTAACTTAAATTCGTCTTTCGTGGATTAAAGATATTCGGAACATGAAAATAATTCAATTACCTTTTTATCACAAAATTTATTAAATTATATCTTAAAGCATTCAATGAAGTAAACAACATATGGGCAAAAAATTATGGCGAAGCCGGACTAAAACCTGCCCGGAGGGCCTAGCAGCCAACCGTGCGAGAGCGCGGTTTGGTCTGCTAGTTATACATAAAAAGAAAAACATGTATTTTTAATTGTTTTTTTTGTGGTGACACTTTTTAAGGTGTATTATTTGTAAACTTCCCCTTTAAAATAACTAATGAACATTTTTTTTGAGAAAACGTTAATTTTGGAGTATGGTATTTCCTTGACCTATAGGTTGGTATGAGGCTGACCACTCCTACGTTAAAAAATAGTTTACTTTGCCAATGTCACCCCTGTTTCAGGGAAGATCGATAAGGGTTGCATTTCTTGTGTTCATTTGAGATTGAGTTTTTATGTTTTAAGTCTACATGTGCCATGGCGTGTCTGCTTGTATGAATGCATGCAATATAAATCTTCAATGTAATCATAGTAACGAATGTGTGATTGTGTGTCTGTGTGTTTTTACTTGTGTGAGCGTGCCTGTGTGTGTCTTTTTCTCTAGATGTGGATGTTTAAATAATTATTGTACCTGTATTTGTTCAATGGTGTGAGCGTTTGCTCGAATATTCTAAATAGAATATTCTGGCAAAATTTCGCATGGGGCCGTCCATAAATTACGTCATCGATTTTGGCCGATTTTCGACCCCCCCCCCCCCCCCTACAATCATCCTATAGTCATTATCTAATGACACCCCCCCCCTCCCTCTTGCTGTAATAATGGATGAGCTTAATAATGAATAATGTTATATTACTTACATAATATTTTGTATATTTTGTAGAAATTGGTATTTACAAGAACGACGTCACTTTTGGTACTCGTACATCATTTGCCATCATCCGCAGACCAGACTCCCCCCCCCCCCCCCTTAATGCGAATGACGTAATATATGGACAGCCCCCATGTTCCAGTTACAATTGTTTCAAGAGCCATCCTTATGTCATGCTATAAAATGGGCCAAAGCTGTCTGTAGCGTTAAACTTATATCGGAGCTGTCGAGCAATACAGGACAAAAGTTAGCTCTGTGAACGAACCAAATGTGTACGGAATCTTATAAAAAATTATGTGAAATAATTCAACCGAAGTTAACATTAAATTAAACACGTAAATCGTAACATAATTGTTATGATTTAACTGGGTTCTCTTTTAATTAAACTGCAATTATTTGGTTTACAATTTACAACAGTTGATTTCTAGCTCTGGCTTTCGACTTCACGGCTCAATGTTTTAATCAATACTCCACTGATTCCCTATTGCAGTCCCTTTATTTAGGTATAAAAGAGATCATTCTTGCATATTCCAGACCACTCGATCTTTCGCTCATACCAGACCGCCGTTCATGTACCTTACTACTATCATCATAGATCATACTGGACTGTTCTACACACACTATTAGGTACTCCAAGTTCGTAACAATATTTTTGTAGCTTAGATTATAGATTGTGCTTGACTTTCAGGCACCTATCTGCTCATCCAGATCACCAACCTGTACTTTGTGTGGGGGGACTTGCCGCAGATGACCATGACGGCTTTTCTGCTGTTCTCAAATCTCACACAAGTCACTAAATTCATTAACGTTGTAGTGAAACGCAAGAAGGTGTACAGTTTAATTGTTGCTTTTGAAGAACTCGCCAAGAATGACGACCAGGAGAAAATCAAAATCATGGATAAGTTTGTATCATTTATTTTACTTTTAATTCTTGTCAATGTCGATAATTCGTAAATATTTTAAAAAATAGATTTGTGAAGAGGAATGCAATTCACCAACCTGTTCTGCCTAGGCTGGAAGTCTCATCACCACGGTAATTCTTACCTACCGAATGTCGGTAATATTTGTATGAATACTAATCAACTTTTCACTTGCGGCCATCTTGGATTGACACGTCTTCATACAAAAATTATTGATATTCGGTAGGTAAGAATTGCTGTGGTGAGGAGACTTCCAGCCATGCCAGAAACAGGTATTAATATCATCAATTAAAAATTCATTATCGTATATTTTGATGAATTATTAAATAATAATAACCCAATGACATCTGTTTAACCAGGATCAAAGTTATTGTCAAATGACCCAAGCGGGGATCGAACCAGCGTTATTCTATTCCAAATACGCTAGAAAGATCAACCATTTAAACCCTCGGCAATAAGGACGGAACACAAAAATACAAAAAAAACACAAAGCTTTTCTTCGCGAGTTGATTTATTTCCTCGAGCGCTTTCGATCTTATCACACCACTATCAAGAGAACTCATTATCAAAGAACTCAACTCTTGAAGAAAAACTTTGCGTTTTATTTTTATATTTTTATTTTCAAATGAATCTTCTCAATGTCAACACACAACCCTTTAAACTTTTACAAAAATACTCACTAAGATTTGTGCCATTTGGTAAAATTAAAAAAATAAATTTAAAAAAATGTTGAGCCTTAAATCTGACTAATAATGTATGTATTTTGCAGATGGAAGAAGTACCTACGTAATTTTTTAAGCGATTAAATAAGCCGGTCCGTAGTCTAGTCGTAGTCTATGGGTGATCAGCCTCATACCAACCTATAGGTTAATTAAGTAATAAATTTATGTTTTGCAGATACTCCGTTAAATTTAGATTCATGTGTCACTGCTACATTGGTATCACTATGCTCACTGGCATATTTTGGATATTGGCGCCCATTCTAGCCGAAGGAGATGAAAGAATTCTACCCCTGCAAGCATGGTAAAGTTATTTGATACGTAGGTACCTGTATGTCATGAAGCTTAAAACATAGTTTGACAACTTTCAACTTACATAGGTAAACATGCAAACTCAAGACAATATAGAATCAAAGACGACAGTCCAGGATTTTTTCCTAAATTGAGATAAATATATATGGATGACGCTCCGCTACTAAGCTACCCACATATATAGTGCAACTTCTTGCCGCGTTTTCTCCGAAGGGGTTGCATGTGGCGCATGGAACCTATTGGTGTTTACAGGTAAGGGGGCTGGTTTTACGCCAACCACTTCACTTAAAGTGGGGGTTTCCCAGCTCCCGATGGGGGGAGGCGCCTTCCCTCCCATTCTGATTAGCCGGCGACCGCTCATGCATATACACGCTAAAGTACTGCCGCGCACATCACCTAGAATATTTTTCATAGACTTTCTAGACATTGTATCGTTCTATAATTATGAAGAAAAAAATATGTCCAAAATAATATATTAAACAACAAAATTAGAAGAAAAAGCCGTGTTTTTTTTAAAAAAAAATTGTAGCGTCATTTAAAAAAAAAAAAAAACTTAATAATTTAGGTAAGCAATCATTAAATACGCGTGATTTTTTTCATTAAAATGTCACTTCTTTACTAAGGCCATAAAGTGTAAGAAACATATTTTTACCAACAACGGACATTTTCGTGTGTGTGTGGTCTGTCGAATTGACCAAGTGGACGGAAAGGCGCAACGTACTAATTCTAGTTGAAATTCCATAATGATGTGTGTTTCTAAAGAGTGTCCTAGTCTCAACGGGGACCTAGAAATACAAGGGGCACCAAAATTTCGAATTGTCAGTGAAATCGGGTATTTTATTATTTTAGGTACCCTTATGACACCTCTAAATCTCCATACTATGAGCTCACTTACATCCATCAGATAACAGCCCTGTTCATAGCAGCGTCTACGAATGTGACTAAGGATTGTATCGTAGCGGCCTTTGTGAATCAGATATTGTGTCAAATTGCAGTGTTGAGCTATAACCTGGAGCATACTTCGGATTATCCAGATGTAACATACGAAGATTTTTATTCGATGAAAGATAATGTAAGTAGCATATCTCAGCGGTAGATTTGTTCAACGATAATATAGCCCAAGTGTTGAGATTACGATTTGAACGTTATGATACGTGGACTGACTTCATACAATAAAGCCATCCAAAATGGCCGCAAGTGAACAACTGATCAGTCATTTGAAGTTCTTCGTACAAAATACGTAACCGGAATTCGGTAGACTTGGCAAATGATCATGTATGCTAGCTGAAATATCGATACTAGCATTCACACGTTGATCGTTGTTGACTTGTCAGAATACACTAAAAATTATTCAAGATAGCCGCAAGTGAACAGCTGATTAGACATTGACACGTCTTCATACTAATATAACCGATATAAGATCTACCGTGGCGTCGAGACTTTCACCCCAGGAAGTATTGCAAATAAAATGAAATCTGACTAATCACTAATGTGAGTTATAGATTTGTGACCGATCTTTGATAATGGTGGAAGGAACTAATACCCTACCGAAGCTCAGAGCATTTCTGAAAATGAAATACTTTTTATGCTCTGCTGGAAGTCGAACCCACTTTTATTCGATTATGAGTCTGAAACGTAAACCAATAGACTACGGCTCGAGAAATTTGAGAAAAAATATAGGTATATGGATATTTTTTGATATATTAAATTGAACCAGTCATTCAATTTTCAAACCGATGGACCATCTGAAACCTTAATCACATTTTCAATAAAAAAAAACGATAACCCACGGATCATCTACAGATTAAACATTTCCTAATTACACTGCTAGAATTTTACAGTTGAGCGACTCTTAATTTTGATGTTAATATCTAAGCTACCAAATTTTACTTGAGTACCTATACTCGTATTAATTATAATGATTTTCACGCAATGTAACGCAAGTTACACTATATGTGTAGCCTAGTTACGTTTTTTTTTTTAAACCCTGAAAAAAAATATGGCACCAATATTGCTCATTTTTTAGCCTGTTATCATTTTATTTCTTGTATTTTCAGGAAATGGGAAGTGTGTCTGAATACATCGATGAAGTCCAATACGAGAGACTGCAGGAATGCATCGTCCACTATCAGACCATCATGATGCTTGTGAAGCAGATCGACAAGTGCTTCAGTGTTACAATAATCACACAATTTGCAGTATCGCTGGTGATCATATGCGTGACAGCTTTTCAAATAGCGGAAGTAAATGCCTATTTAAATATATCGCCACCTTAAAGGTAAAACTGAATTAAATACTGATTCACTGCTTTGAGAAATCGTAGATACAACATTCTATTGGGAGTAGCTTCACATAGTAAGTGAACTAGTTAATAAGGCAGTGCTTATGAAAATATTCTCAACTTCAGGATTTTCACACATGTTCAGTTTTTCATCTCGTAACAAATAGGAAAAAGTGCATTAACTGAGAAGTTAGATTACCCATGAGAGCTTAATTTGACACTAATTCAGTTTTACCTTTCATGCAGGTAGCTAAATAATAATCATCATTAAAATAAGATGAAGAAAAGTATAAAAGAGGAAAATGAGATGATTCAAGCATAAAGAAAGAACGAAAGATGAATGACTCACAATTTACAAACAAAGTGTAGGCACAAAAGAAATGTCCAAGGTACCTAAGCGTGAAAGGGAAAGACAGAGGAAAGAATGAATTGATGAAATAAGCGATATTGCAAATGACTGGTATCTGCAGAGTAAGAACAAGAGCAGAGCATACATGAAGATAGTCATGAATGTCGAGGAGATGAATGGAATGTGCAAGGACAGGACAAAGTGGAGTGGTAATGGTTTGGTGTGGTAATGGCCGTCTCTCGCGGCTGGACACAATTACCTTATATAAATACATACATATACAGGCCCGGATTAACCACTCTGGGGGCCCTGGTGCGGGGCAAAGCTCGGGGCCCCCTATATGCCCCCCCCCTCCCTCCTACTTTTCCATAACCTCAAAGATGCATATATTTTCCGAAAAAAAAGTAGGTTGAAGTTTTCTCGATACAATATTTTTCAGCTTTTGGGAGGCCCCTTGGTAGCGTATGCCTCATAAGACTTACACCCCAAAGATATTTTGTTGTAATGCCTGTAAACCAATTTCTATTAAGTCTGTCATCGAGGACCCCTTTGGTCACAAATGCCTGGAAAGACCTGGGCACTAATAAGAATATAAACGTTGTGTTGGCCCTGTGGCCCTGGTTCGGTTGTACCGCTCGAACCGCCCTTAATCCGGGCCTGTACATATAGCATGGAGAGAGATTTGTTGTAGATCACCTGTTTCATATGCTTTCAGCAAATCGGAAATAACACGATGCAAACCTTGGGAATGTCCAGTTATCTATTTAACATGATGTTTCAAGTCTACATGTATTGTTGGTACGGAAATGAGCTTTTATATGAGGTAAACAAAACATTAAAATGAATAATTAGGTAGTAGGTATACGTGTAATATTAATAAGGTGTAAAATTAATAAGGTGTATGACCAAAATAGCCCATATTTTAAATGGTAAGGTAGTATTTTCTCAACGTATAAAAATATACACTAGTTACGTAAATACGTTAATGTTCCATCCTTAAAAACCATGAGTCAATCTATGCCAAATACTCGTAGTATTATTTCCGTTTAAATAAATTAGAAGAATGGGTAAATACCCAAATTCATCAATGAAAACACGCCCTAAGAAACATTAAATTCTTGAGTAGGTACCTGCATTATTTTATTTATTTAGACTCCGCTTATAGTTCTATTGGCATAGTGTTTGCCTTCAAGGCTAGAGGGCTAGCGCTCGATTTTATTAGGATGTCAGACATTATTTCCCGTTTCAGTATTTTCTTCTTTGGCACGGCTCATACAGCCTTCACAAGCATCTAATGAGAACCTCTCAGGAGCAAAAAAAAAAAACTTGTGTGAGTAGTTAGCATATAAGTCTACCTCCTAACCTATGAAAATAAATGGTTAAAATAAATAAAGGTTTCACGCGCCAAATGCAAATCCTCTGAGAGAAATTGCCACATTATTTCAGCCAAGACTGTTTTTCTGGAGTAAGAATCTTATTTCCCGCACAACTCTTTAAAATTTACATATTTGAAATTTCCTCTGCGTTTGTTTTATAAGATGTAGGTACATAATAAAGTACAAAGTAAAGTGATGGGGTAGGTAACTGGTAAGTAGGTAACATTAATTATTATATTATTTTACTTTGTTTTTAGAGCAGTACCATATCTGGTGCAGCGTACAACTGTATATGGTACAATTGCTCAATGAAATTCAAGAAATCCCTACAAATGCTAATGCTCCATTGTTCAAGACCTGCTAGACTCACTGTCGGTGGCTGTGACACCCTTTCTATTTATTATTTTTTAGGGGTAAGGCGCGATAAAATTTGAACTGTAATTGTACCTAAACAATTTGTTTTGGAATAACTTTTATGTTTTATGATTTTTAGGTAATGAAAGCATCTTACTCACTTTTTACCCTTCTAAAGCAAAAGGATTGATCTACTCAAATAAATTGAAACAAAAAAATATTATTACCTATTAAATAACAGTATCACACACCAAACAAACACAATATGGAAACTTTTTGTATTATTAGTGCCTAAAGTGAAGCAATAATTTTTTTTTATTTGTATCATTAATATTGTTACCCTAATAATATTTTTTTTCAATAAAATAATTAAAAATATGTTTTATTTATTTATACCTACCAAGTAGTCTTTGAAAATACATTTTTGTATTCCACTGTTGGTCACAATGAATAAATATTTGTCACGTTGGTACGATTTGTAACTCAGCGAGCTGAGATATTTTCAAGGTTCATTGAAACGCGGTGAATAAAAATATTTATTTTCAAAATTATGGAGTGAAGAACTACGAAATATATCTGAATTTGTTTACTTTTCTTATTTTATCGGGTGGATAAGTCTGTTATTCACAAGCTTTACGAAAATTCATTACATTCGAACGAAATTGGACCAGGATGATCTCAGCTCTGTGAGTTTGAGACGACAGTCACGATTTCTTTGAAGTACGGTTTCGCGGACTCGCTCTACGTCGCCTAATTTCAAGGAAATTATAGAAGATTTTCAAAAAATATGGCTGACTTTCTAGATTCAGAAGCCGAGGAAAGCGAGGTTTGACTTCATGTTTCTAAAAACATCGGCCTACCAACCTTTGAAACTGCCGAAAATATGTAATGCATCATCCAACAGGCGCTATTTTACTACAACTTTTCACCTGGCATACCTATTTTACTTTTTATTTATTTATGCTGCAAATTTGCCAATTATATTAAAACGAGATGGAACCCATCAGCATCGTGGTTACACATAAAGGATTTCACTGTTTTCATCAAAATTTTAGACATATTGAAGTATTTCGACCTAATTCAACGTAACACATAATTTCGCATGTCAACTGAAAAATAAGTACATACCACGTTCAGTTGGGTAAATATTTTTAATGACTCAATATCGAATGATCTACCTATTCAGTATATTCAATGTTGTTTAAACATTTCATATCTGATTTATCAGATATAAAAAAAAAACAATGTTTTGTTTCTTGACTTATAGGTTAGTATGAGGTTGACCACCCAATATGTAAAAATTGGGCCACTTTTGCTTACGAGGGAAATAAGGCAGGTGCCATACTGTTAAATGTTTGTATGAGGCTTGTTTTTTTTTATAAATAAACATTCTGCATGTGTAGGTATGCGCAAACTCCCACTAGCCTGTGTGTGGGTTATTATGTGAACCGTAAATGTAAGTATATTGTTGCAACATAGATTATAGCTGTATATTATTTTCAGAATGAGTCTGATGATGAATTGGAGCCGTCTCAAAAGAAAAAGGCCAAAAGGAAAGCAGTCCAGAGTGACGATGAAGAGGAGGAAGAAGGTAATGCACATCTTTACTGTAACAGTGATACCTCACGATACGAGTTTAATTCGTTCCGTAACCTTGCTCGTATGTAAATTTGTGTGTATCTCAAAACAATTTTCCCATTAATTAAAATGCAATTTAAATAAGGTCCAAGGAGGTTTGTTTCTTCCTTGGACCTATGCAAATGAGTTAGGAAAGTGTCATTAAAGAGCTCTGATGCACGACCAGTTGCAACTTTTTCGGGGTGTTTCTTTTCCAAGTTGCTTGTATCTCAACTTTCGTTCGTATTTCAAAACAAAACTTCGCTCGCTTGAAAGCTTGTATCTCAAATAACTCGTATGTTAAGGCACTTGTATCTCGAGGTACCACTGTACTTACTTAATCTGGCTCACAAGCATTGAAGGCTCTAGGCCTCCTGCACCACAATCCTGCGGGACTCTCTGTTTTGTGCTGCTTATCTTCTCTCGTCCCCATACTTCCAGAATCCGTGTCTGCCTCAACACGAAAGAGTTTCTTCTTTTAATATGGTGCTACAGCCTGACTCTAGCCTTGCCGTCCTTTAACTTCTGCCTCCAATTCCGCCTGTCCTTCAATGCCTTTCCCACTTCATCCCTCCATATCCGTCTAAAATATAAAGTTTGAAATACTGAAAAATTGAATAAGTAAAATCTGTCAAATAGGTTATTTTGCTACCTAATGGTATATGTACTAGAGATGCTAGTATAAATATCCGATCTATAGCTATGTTGGTTGGCTTGCATTCCACGCCGAGAGCCGGGTTTGAATCCCAACGAGGGTGTCAGAAATGATTTCATGTTTCAGTGTTTATTTCAAACCCAAAATAAAATAACTGGCAAGGTTTACTCAGCCAGTACCAGCTCTCTTGGGAGCAAGATATTACACTTAATATGCAGCTTAGTTGCGTTGCGTGGGTGCACAAGGTAGTAGGGAGACTCCAACTGAGGTGGCTGGATGACATCAGAGAAACTGCAGACTTACCTGAACACATCAGCTTCTTTTTTTTAGGAGTAGACTGAGAAATGCTGGGAAAGTAAAAAAGGAACGAGAATAAAAGCACAACAGTAGATTTGTAAGAAAGGAAGTCATATGTTTTGTTTTCAGGAATAATACTTTCATTCCTCCTGTTTTGCAGATGATGAGGAGCGTTTGCGTGAAGAGCTCAAGGATTTGATTGACGACGCACCGATAGATGAATCGGGGAGTGACGGGGAAGACTCGGACGCCTCGGGGAGCGCCAAAAAGCGCAAGAAAAGTGACGATGAGCTGGACGACCGGTTAGAAGATGAAGACTATGATCTCATCGAAGAAAATCTTGGTGTCAAAGTGGAAAGGGTAACTATCGCACAACTTTTAAAGGGTTTTTGTTCTGTGAGATTATTTCACTCCATAAGCGGTCTAGTTACTTAATTTTTTGCATAGCATCTCACCTTTCAGAGCTGTATTTACTGATGAGTTGATTTAAATTTGTGAGAATAGCAAGCTTATATTTTGTTACTGGTTGTTGAGAAGCCTAGTCCTCCAAACCTGTGGCATCACCCTGCCGAAAAAATAATCATTTAAGACTGTGCTGATGATGATGTTTGTTTTACGATGATGTTTTAAGATGTTTAGATCTTGGCAATTAAATTATTTGATTATACATGATTTCTTTACTTTGCTCTTTTTTCTCCACATTTATTCACTATAAAGTACTTTTTTAGCAATTCTGTTTTTTTTTTTCTCTGCACCTCTCTTGTATCAGTTGTTTCTGTTGCATACTGTCTTAATAGAATGCTATCATTGTGGTACTTAATTTGTTATTTTGACTGCTAAAAAAAACTAAAATCTAAGCTGCAAAGATATATATCATTTAAGATTCATATTAAACGCATTCCCATAAGCAGACATGTATAAGTTCGCGCTAACACATGCCGCATGTGGACCTACAATATAAAAACCCTATCTCAAATGTACATACGACCTGCAACTCTTGCCGACCTTTCCTGAAACAGGGGTGACATTGGCAAAGTGAACCATTTTTACAGTATGGGTGGTCAGCCTCATACCAACCTATATAAGTCAAGGAATACAAACAATTACATTTCAGTATATAAAACAAACAATCACTAAACAATTAAACATTAAAAATTGAAACGTACAAAACTTATTCTATAAAAGAAAAAGTGAAAATTTAAATTTTTAAAGCCATTTTTTTCACTAATTGATAAAATATTATTTTTTACAATGCAGAAAAAATTCAAGCGTCTTCGCAGAATACAAGAAGATGAAAGTGACGGGGAAGATCATGAAGACGATGGTCTGGACAGAGAAGTCATTGCTGATCAACTTTTTGTCGCTAATTCCGATGATGTAAGTTATTTGTTTAACATTTGTATTTTTGCAATATCTTCTACAGCTTTCTTTCTTTCTAATAAAGCTCGAGCCCAAATCAAGCCTTGCTAGGATTATGATACTACTTGATTGCAACTCCAGCTCCCTGCAACCATACACATACTTGCCACCTGGAGAAGCTGTTTGCCATGTCTCCTCACTGCAGCCGGGGACTTACCAGTCTCACTGGTATTGACGTATAATATTTTGAAACCTCACTCAATTCAATATATGTGAATTCTTAAGTGTTATTGTTGCTTGCATGTAAAACAATGATGCACTTAGAGTTCACGCAGAGCATTGTGAGTTGTCAAAACATAGTTTGTGAATATGGGTGTTAGTCATTGCCTAATTCAATAAGGGATAAGGAAGGGAAAAGGGATAAGGAAGCATAATTTGGAAAGTAATTATTCAGTGAGGTTATACACTATGAAACTTATGATTTATTTAATGTTTTCAATCATTCAATCCGTAATGGAAAGGAGCGGGAACATTTGGTAAGACATAAACCATTATTGTTCAAAGGATAATTTTGTTGAATTTTTCATATTTTCTAAAAAAAATTTAAATATTTTTGACAGGAAGAGGAGCGTCGATCTGAGAGATCCCATCCCAGAGAACCAGAAGTATTTGATGAAGAGGGCTCGGAAGGAGAATACTCGGATGCTGATGACTTCATTGTAGATGATCATGGAAGACCCATTGCTGAGAAGAAAAAGAAGAGAAAGCCAATGTTCAATGATCCGTAAGACATTCTTTCAATCCATCCCAAAACTTAAATGCAAGATTAAGGTATTTTCAATGTTAGCATAGGGACTTTATACTGAATGAAAAGGATGGACATATTACGAGTATGTCAATTGTGTGGGTAGTTTTGTTTATTAGTTTAAAGTCACTTACGCTAATGTTGAAAATACCGGACCTAAATGTTTGTTTCATCTATCCTTATATCTTAAATCTCTCTCCCTTTCTCCAATGGCGCTATAATCCAAATCGAGCCTTGACCTTCCAAATGCTGCGCCTCCTCGTGTCCCCGCTTGTCATTGTGTAAGAGAAACTTATTTGGTTTTACAGCTCCCTGCAAGAAGGCCAGGACATTTTTGGAGTTGATTTTGACTACAATGAATTTGAAAAATATGATGATGATGAGTATGAAGAAGAAGATGAAGAGATGGATGAATACATTGAAGATGAAGATGAAGGGGGCGGTAAGAATATTGCCAATTAATCAACATCGTTTCTGTAATTTTCACTATAGATCTTTTATGGAATGCTGTGTGTGTTTAGGTGAGGGTCGAGTACGTAAAGCTAAAAAAGCAAAGGGTAAACGACCAACCAAAAAATCTATTTTTGAAATCTATGAGCCTAGCGAGCTGAAGCGAGGACATTTCACCGATCTGGATAATGAAGTAAGCTCTAGGATACAGTTTTTAAACCAAATACAGTAGAACTCCTATTATTCAAATCAATGTCGACCAGACCTCATTCAGATAATCAAAAATTTGGGTAATTGAACAATGAAACATACTCACAAATAAAACAATGCACCAACGCTAAAGACTACCGCCGCCGTAGCAGGACATCGGCACACTGAACTAATGAAAACAAAAAGCAACAGGTGCTAACAGTCAATCAATAATAAAACTGCACTATGAGTCAGTGACTCACCATCACAATAATGTAACCGCTGCACCTTCACTAGATTTGCAGAGAAAAGAAGTTGTTTGCAAATTGCAGTACATTTTAGTCCTAATTTTTTTGCCGAAACTCTGAAAATGATTCAGTTAATTAGCAATTCTGAGAGTCAAAGTTTGGCTAACTGGAGTTCTACTGACTGTTCTTTAATAATGTGGAATAATCCCGAACTTATTTATATTTTATGTACGTAGATAAGAAACACAGATGTCCCAGAAAGAATGCAAATAAGAGAGGTCCCAGTCACTCCGACGGCCGAAGGTTCAAATGAGTTGGAAGATGAAGCAGAATGGATATATCGTCAGGCGTTCACCAAGTCAGCCATCTCACAGCAGGTAATTTATTTCCACCAATGGAGAATCCACAAAATTTAATGAATGAAACTGAAATTCAATCTTTACTCTTGAAGGATGGAGGAGAGTCACGGGATAGAGACAGAAGTCGCAAAGGACCGCAGACTGTTGGGAAGATCCGTACAGCTCTTGATTATATGAGAAACCAAACTCTGGAGGTTCCTTTCATCGCATTCTATCGCAAGGAATATGTACAGCCTGAATTAAATATCAATGATTTGTGGAAAGTGTATCGCTATGACGCCAAGGTAAATCTTGAAACTTATCAATGTATGTTTATAAAATTGTGAAAAGTTTTCTACATGAGTTATTTTGTTTTAGTGGTGTCAACTGAAGTCCCGTAAAGAAAACTTGCTTAAATTGTTTGATAAAATGAGGAATTATCAACTTGATATCTTGATGGCAAATCCTGACGCTCCCATACCAGAAAATGTACGAGTCATCAAAGATGATGACATTGACAGGTTTGATTTCGCAACCACGATTCTCATCCAAAAATTATTATACATTTTTGATGATTGATGATTGTATTTTTACTTCTCTTTTGATAGGTTGAAAGCTGTTCAAACAACTGAAGAATTAAAAGATGTCCACGCGCATTTCCTTTTGTATTACTCTCCGGATATCCCAAAAATGCAGGAAGCTTGGAAAATCAAAGAAAAGGAGAAGGCCAGAGAAAACAGAAAGTAAGAACAGAAATCATATCAATCTGATTATTACATTGTTTTATCCTATATTCCTGTACTAATTCCTGATATTTATTTTCAGAGCTAAACGCCGTTTGGCCCAGGAGAGAAGAGAAGAGAATGGGGAAGATGACGCAGAAGTTGTTGAAGATGTGGATGACGCAGATGATGAAACAGCCGATGAGCCGCAGGTGGAAGGGTTAAAGCAGGCCATACGAGGAGGACCTTACACCATGTGCAGAAAAGGGGGACTTGGTAATTTCCATTTACATAATTTTGTGGTTTTCATCCTTTTTCTCAGCAGGAGTGCTAGATTTGAATCTGACTAGTGTCAGAAATTATTTCTTTCAACTCAAATCTTAGTGCCGGCAGATGAACTTAGTCTTCATGATAAATGGGAATATGTTCAGATACTACGAGTACTGCTAGGAAAATATTTAGTATAGGGACTGTACCTATAAAAACATATCGGTTTCACTTGGCTTAGTATTTTTTATATTATAAAGTGGTTACAAAATGCATACAAAAAAGTGGATAGGTATATTTGTTTAAATGTTTCTTGAGATGGTATGTATACCCATTTTGATTCCTTGAATTCGTTGGTCGCATTGGCAAACCTGAAGAAATCTCCATCCGGCCATCAAATTTGGAAGTCAAAATGTGTGTACATACCAAAATTCCATTGATTGATAATGAGATAAAACATGTTTTGAATTTTCAACAGATGGTTTTGTGAAGAAGTTTGGTCTCTCGCCCGAACAGTTCGCTGAAAATCTTCGTGATAACTACCAGCGTCACGAAGTGGAACAGGATCCCAACGAGCCTCTTGTTACCGCTGAAGCTTTTGTCTCCGACAAGTTCACCAATGCTGCTGATGTTCTCCATGCTGCCAAATATATGGCTGCCGCGCAGCTGGCTAGGGAACCTCTTCTAAGATCCTGCGTCAGAGAAGTCTTCAACGAGAGATCCAAAATATCAGTCATTCCGACTAAGAAGGGACTCAAGGAGATAGACGAGAATCATGTTTGCTATTCGTGAGTTCAAGGGTTTAATCGCATGGATTTATGTAATTAACTAGCAGTACCCGGCGTGTTTTACAACGCCATTTGTGCATGTGAAATCAATTTATTTCCACAGATAAAAGAGGCAGAATATACGCAACAACAGAACCACAAAAATATTGTAATCCAATCGGCATCAAAATTCACAATTCGTTTCTAGATTAATCGTCACATTTTCTGAAAAATTGGTCTAAAACTGTTGAGCAGTAAGGCCAGGCATAAGAAACAACAATTGCGGTGCTTCCACTTATATATTTTAAAATGAACATACACCCTGCAACTCTTCCCGATCTTCCCTGGAACAGAGGTGATATTGGCAAAGTGAATAATTTTTTACATCATAGGTGGTCAGCCGCCAATGTCACCCCTGTTCCAGGGAAGTTCGGCAAGATTTTCAAGGTGTATATTCATTTGAGATTTGGGTTTTATATTGTAAGTCCACATGCGTCATGTTTAAGCGCGAAGTCATACGTGTCTGCTTTTGAAAATGCATATTATGTGAATCCCTAATATTACATATCTTTGCAACTTAGATTAAATCAGAAGGTAATGCAAATGGAGCATTTTCCATAGACAGAAAAATTGCGAAGTCGCTCGTCCGCGAAAAGGCAAACCATTGTCTAGAGAATAGCAAATTTCTCAACGTTTCGTGGAAGTCGTATCCAATTTCATCATGAAATTTGTATCTTCCATGACGAAGAAGAGCATTTTGTCATGAATCTAATTGTTGTTGCTCGTGTTTGAAGATTGTAGGTACTTGAGAGGACCTTTGGTAATTCATCAACAGATATCAAAGATGCTCCATCAGATGAAAAAGTTGTTGGACGGTAAATTAATTTCTTGTAGGTCCGGTCGATAGCTCAGTTGGTAGAGTGCTTGTATTATATGCCGAGAGCTCGGGTTCGAATCCCTCCGAGGGTGTAAGAAATGATTTCCCGTTTCCGTGTTTATTTCAAACTTTTCGGCTGACCACCCATGCTGTAGAAAATGGTTCACTTTGCCAATGTCACCCCTGTTTAAGGGAAGGTCGGCAAGAGTTGCAGGGTATATGTCCATTTGAGACTTGGTTTCTATATTATATGCTTACTTGCGGCATGCGCAAACGCGAACTTGTACGTGTATGCTTGTGAGAATGCATGTAATGTGAATCCCCAATGGTACATATCTTTGCAACTTATTTATAGTTAGTTATAGTTATAGTTGAATAAAAAAACCGGCAAAGCTTACTCAGCCTTTAAAAGGAATAAGTACCAGCCCCCTCGGGATCTGAGAAACCCCCACTTCATTGAAGTGGTTGGTGTAAGGCCGGCCCCCCTATTTGTAAAAATAAATATGTTCACTCGCAAGAAGTTACACTATATGTGTAGCTTAGTTGCGTTAGTGTTAGTTGAGTTAAAATTCCGGTCGATATCGCAGTTGGTAGAGTACCTTCGTTGCATGACGAGTTATCCCAAAATAAAATCCCGACAAGACTTACTCACCCTTCATAAGAAATGAGTACCAGCCCCCTCGAGAGCTGGGAAACCCCCACTCTAAGGAGTTGGCGTAAGGCTGGCCCTCATACATTTTTTAGAGAAGGCCGGCAAAAGTTGCTGGGTGTATGTTCATTTTAGATTTGGATTTTAAATTATAAGTAGGCACATATGCAGCATTTCTAAGCGTGAACTTATACGTGTTTACTTGATGGCACGCATATAATTTGATTTTTAAATGTTAATATGTCCTTGCAACTTAGATTATATGTACATTAAACAATATATTAGAGAAGAATATTATGGTCTTCTTCTATCAAGTGGTTTCAAAATTTACCGACCTTGTTGCTGAAAAATTGAGAATAGGCAACCTTTTTTTGTTTGATCACCATCAAACTTTACAGGAACCATTCTAAGAATATTTGACATGTTTCCTGAAAATTTCATCAAAATCGGATAAGCGGTTTAGGAGTCTATAAAGGACATACATACATACATACACATACATTCTATTTTATAGGTTTAGATTTATATGTGATGTCGTCATCTGTTGCCTCCTTTTTATACAAAATGGTATCAGAATTTTTTTTCATGATAGAGCTTATGATATATCAAAGTGATTATTTTTTATAAGTCACTAAGAACTCTAATTCTTTTTCTGCCATTTTAAAAGTAATTTGATTTTGAAAAGTTTAAAATCTTGTATTAGAATAATTTTAGGAATATCTATGCTTCAACGCTACAAAAAAATAATCTAGAAATGGAACAAAATATGATTACTGTTCTACAGATGGTAACGTCATTCATAAAAAAAAAATGAGCCATAATATTACACCTATTTTTATTCATGATTTTTTAATTAATCTTATTGTATTGTAGGATGAAGTTCATCAAGAATAAGCCAGTGCGGGATCTGAATGGTGATCAGTATCTGAAGTTGGTGATGGCTGAAGATGACAAGCTCGTTACCATTCATCTCAGTGACAGCATCGAGGGAAACACTTCATCGTCTTACCTGGAGGAAGTCAAACAACTGTTTCAAAAAGTAAGCATGATTTATTTAGTGGTTGGTTCTTACCGTGGTGTTTGCTGGACCAAATAGGGAAGGTCTGCAATCTGAGAGGCATTTATACGATGGATAGAAATTAACAGTATGCATTTTTTAAAAGACTGATTTCATATTTTTTTCCTTTAGGATGAGTTCGCTAAAAATGTACAAGATTGGAATACAGTAAGGGCAGAATGTGTAGGATTGGCTTTGAACAGGATGGTTCTCCCTGATTTGCGGAAAGAATTGCATTCTCAACTTTTGGCTGAAGCAAGGGAGTGTGTTTTGAAGGCCTGCTGTAGGAAGCTGTACAACTGGATTAAGGTGAAAAATATAAAATCTTAAATTCTTTTTTACATCCTGACAATAGGCAGAAAATAATATTCACTTGGCTTTTCAGGTGGCACCTTATGCAGTTGAGTTTCCAGATGAAGAGGATGATGAATGGGATACAAGCAAAGGTCTCAAGGTCATGGGGCTATCCTACGTCCCAGACTTCACGCAGGCAGCTTTCTGTTGTGTCATAGATGCAGAAAGCGATGTTGTTGATCATTTGCGATTGCCCAGTTTGCTGAAACGGAAAACCTCCTATAATCCAAGTGACAAACATCTCAAGGAAGCCGACCTCAATGCCCTCAAAAACTTCATTATGGCCAAGAAACCTCATGTTATTGTGGTTGGAGGAGAGTCCCGTGACGCCTTGATGGTCAAAGCCGATCTGGCTGAAGTTGTGGCACAGCTTGTGGAAGATGAACAGTTTCCGCGTATTCCTGTTGAAATTGTTGATAATCAACTGCCAAAGATTTACGCTAAATCTAACAAAGGAATCAGTGACTTTCGGGAATATCCAGATGTACTAAGAGAGGCGGTGTCATTAGCTAGACTAGTCCAAGACCCTCTGGTTGAATATTCACAGCTGTGCACTGTAGATGAAGAAATTCTATGTTTACGCTTTCATTCACTTCAAGACCAAATACCCAAGGAAGAGTTGATAGAGAATCTATACTTAGAGTTTGTGAATCGTACTAACGAAGTGGGTGTAGATATCAACACTGCTGTACAGACTGGCTCCACTGTGAATTTGATTCAATTTGTTTGCGGTTTGGGACCGAGAAAAGGACAGGCTCTGGTCAAGATGTTGAAACAAACTAATCAGAGACTTGAAAATAGAACACAGCTAGTTACGGCTTGTCATATGGGGCCTAAAGTGTTTATCAACTGCTCAGGTTTCATTAAAATAGACACCAACAGCTTGGGAGACAGTACAGAGGCTTATGTTGAAGTGTTGGATGGCTCTCGAGTTCATCCTGAAACTTATGAATGGGCTCGAAAGATGGCGGTAGATGCTTTAGAATATGAAGATGAAGACGCTAATCCAGCTGGAGCATTGGAAGAAATTTTGGATGCCCCAGAAAGATTAAAAGATCTTGATTTGGATGCTTTTGCAGAAGAACTGGAGAGACAGGGCTTTGGCAATAAAAGCATAACACTTTATGACATCAGAGCTGAATTAAACTGTCGGTACAAAGATCTCCGGGTGCCTTTCAGATCTCCAAACCCTGGTGAATTATTTGACATCCTTACCAAAGAAACCCCTGAATCATTTTATGTTGGTAAAATGGTTCTCGCCTCTGTCAATGCCATTTCTCATAGAAAACCACCTAAAGAGCAACTAGATCAAGCCAATCCTGTAAGAAATGATGAAACCGGAATGTGGCAGTGCCAGTTCTGTAGGAAGAATGACTTTCCAGAATTGTCAGAAGTATGGAATCACTTTGATGCCGGTTCTTGCCCTGGACAGGCTGTGGGTGTTAGAGTGCGATTAGATAATGGCCTCTCAGGCTACATTCATGTGAAAAACTTATCTGATAAACATGTAGACGATCCGGCGGAGAGAGTTCGACCTGGACAAACTATTCATTGTCGTGTTACCAAAATTGATGTTGAAAGGTTTTCCGTAGAGTGCTCTTCCAAAAGCTCTGATCTCATAGACAAGAATAATGACTGGCGGTAAATAATTCAATTTCTTCACTCACTTTGAAATACGTTTTATTTCTTTAATATTTTTAAATTTATATTTTGTTTCAGGCCGGCAAAGGATCCTTTCTATGACCAAGAAGCCGAAGATAAAGAAACAAGAAAGGAAACTGATGCTAAGCAGATTAAGCAAAGACAACAGTATACTAAGCGAGTCATAGTACACCCTGCTTTCCACAATATCTCATTTTCAGAATCTGAGAAAATTATGACAAACATGGACCAAGGGGAAGCCATCATTAGACCTAGCAGCAAAGTATGTAAACCTCATTCTCATGCAATTCATATGTTATCATTTCTGTGTAGTATACATATTGTTAATGTTCTTTTTTGTTCTTAGGGAGCTGATCATCTGACTGTTACCTGGAAAGTAGCTGATGGAATATATCAACATATAGATGTACGAGAGGAAGGCAAAGAAAATGCTTTCTCATTAGGTACATTTCAACTCAATATTATTAAGTTGCGTGAACTTATTGCAGGCCAATAAAGACATCTACCAATCAAAGCATCAGCTAGAAAAATAAATAGCACAATTTTATTGTATTTTAGGTCGTAGCTTGTGGATAGGAGGCGAGGAGTTTGAAGACTTAGATGAAATTATTGCTCGGCATGTTACTCCAATGGCAGGGCATGCCAGAGACATCCTCTCCTTTAAATATTACAAAAATCTTGGCGGAATTAGGGACAAGGCGGAGGAGTGTCTCAAAGAAGAAAAGAAGAAAAATGCAAATAAAATACACTACTTCTTGAGTGCGGCTAAGGTAAGGTTTTGTAAAAAATATTCTTTGATTTGATTGTCGGGTGGTTTTTATAAAAATCCCTAAGGCTCAAGACTCACTTACGCCCGATTTCATCAACAAACCTTGAAGGGATTCTTAGAAAATCTGATGTGACATTTTAGAATGTTTCTATAGTAACTTATCAGGTGCATGCATCTTAATATCCTTAGTGGATCTGTGGAATCATGATGTGTGGACTTTTGTCTTGCTATAATGAATATTTATTACTTTTCATTTCTTCAACGAAATACTTCTTATATCTTAGCTATTCAGCTCACTTCACGTTGAACCATCAAAAGTGGCTTTATACAAGATGGGGATGTTAGTAGCAATTATTCATTTAAAGCCTTATAGGTCTGTAAGAATTTGTTTAATGGTAACCCTTTTTTTATATGAGAAAATCTTGTCCGCCAATCTTTGACAAAATAAATATAATTTATAATTTTTTTACAGAGCTATCCGGGTAAATTCATGTTATCATACTTGCCAACACAGCGATGTAGGCACGAGTATGTGACAGTCACCCCGGATGGGTTCCGCTTCAGACAACAGATATTTGAGTCTGTGGGCAGTCTCCTGAGGTGGTTCAAAGAGCACTTTAAAGATCCTGTACCCGGGGCCACCCCGTCCACCCCAAGAGCTGGCTCCAACTCACTCAGGACGCCTTATCAACCACACACACCGGCAGGCGGTTTGTAACAATTTACTGTCACTTTGTTTTGTGTCAGGGTGTCTTTCTTCTTCCGATATAGCTACAGCCCATATCTCTCCTTGGTCTCCGGTAACATTCACCTCCAGCAACAAGAACAATAACAAAGTTTAGGTCTTCCCACTTTCTTCCTTCCCTCCGAGTGTCCAGTCATAATTGCTCTAGGGACGCATGCATCTGGCATTATTTGCTGTATGAATAATACAACCTTTTAACATAATTATTGTTGCAGATGCCATACAACGAGTTGCTCAAACGATGCCCCCGCACATGCTGCAGAAGCTATCACAAGTCGCCACTTATCCACACACTCCCGCCAACATGTACATAAATACTGTGAGTTCACCTTACTTTTATATTGTATTGAGGAGGTTCAAGACGCCAAGTAATGTGGCAGATAGAACCAAAGGGGGTGATCTGGGTTTTTTGTCAGAGATGAGATAAAGAAAAATAATAATAATAATTACCTTGTATGCCAGCAGGGGCGATCATAGGAATTAAGATCTAGTTCGGCAACTTCTAGGTTTTGGGCGGTTTTCGACAGGACAAGATTATTTTTTGTGCGCAACTCCAAAACAATAAAAATCCAAGTTTTTTCATATTCCATATAGCCAGTGGCGTTTACAATTTAATTAAACCAAAAACGAAAAACCGATTTTTCCAGGGAAACCTGTCGGAACAAAATTTGAAATAGCAATTATCTGAAAACAATGTTAAGAAACATATAACATAGTCGTTGTTCTTGTCCCACGACACTTACACATAAATAATGAAAAGCTTAGTGGAAGCCGCCTGAGCCACATCAAATATCAGAGTAAATGATTGATTATAATAAGACAAGTCAATAACTCGATACTTGAAGTGGCCTTAAGAAAGGCCGTTTTTCTCAATTCTTCCAAACACACACAGTATCTAAGGCATAAAACCGCTGACTTAATGATTTTTAAAATTGCGAAAAAAGTAAGGAAAATGTGCATGTAAAAACCTAAATCATAAATGAATGCAAGCCCTGCCACTCTTATTTGTAAATAAGCTCAGGGCGCCTCTCTTTTTTTAAATATGCTTTTAAAACGTCATCGTAAAAAGAAGTACCACGTTTTATATCAGTCAACATTTTTTTTTCTATCGCGATACTCGAGAGGTCGGTGAGGCGTTGCTGACCCTGAGTATTACGCAAATATGTGTGCAAACGTTTGAGGGACGAAAAAGAGCGCTCTGCAGAAGCACTACTCGCGGGAATAGTGACGATCAACTTAGCCAGCCGGACCACCTGGGGGAAAACTTTATCTAAACTGTTGGTGAATACATGTTCTATTAAGTCATGAACACTTAAATTTTGAAAATCCGCTGTTTTATAAACGCATCTTAATTAATTTTTTAAACGGTCTACATCAAAGCTGAGAGTGCTGTACAATCTTACAAAGTTATTCACTAAATCGTCAGGAAAAGTAGAGGTAAATTTACGGAAGTTATCACAAGCAAGTAACTCAAAAAACTTTAAGTCTTTTAAGCTCTTAAACCGATCGCGAATCTCGCTAACCACATTGTCAATCAATCCATTGAAGAGTTGTTTGAAATGTGTCTCCATATTTTCAATATTACGTTTTCGTTTAGGAGTTCCGCAAATTTTAACTACTTTATTATAAATTTCCATAAACTTAGAACGTAAATTTAGTAAATAAACTTCGAAATCTTTAATTTTACGAACGCAGTATGCAATATCAGACGTTTTGTTTTGTAGAATATCGAAAATAATGTCCGTCTCTGAGAAAATGGCATCAAAAATATGTAAAAATAAATTAAATTCAAATTCTTTCAGGCTATAGAAAAAAAACGTAGCTTGTGTTAATGTATCACCGTCCCACAGATCCACATTGTCACACATTTCCTCGAAGAAATTAATCAAGTTACTTTTTTCTTTAAATACAACGTTTACTATACGCGAGTGATACGACCAACGAGTCTCAGAAGCGCGAGGATTTTTTTTCATGTCAGCGAATTTATTAAAATGAGCTAAACATTTCGTGCTAGTGTGAAAAAAATTACCCAACATTTTTAAAATATGAAAAAAACGCTTTGCTTCCCCGACACGTTCGAAAGATTTTGATAGAACTAAATTTAGGACATGCGCGGAACACCAAACATATAAAGCCAATGGGCATTGAATCCTTACTAATGCTTGAACTCCGTTTTGTTCAGACGATAAAACTGCTGCCCCGTCGTATGTTTGAGCTACTAATTTAGATAAACAATTATATTTTTCGAGAATTTCCAACACCACGGCACTAAGAGATGAAGCTGTGCGATCAGCACTCACATCTACGTATTTGATGAAACGATCTACAACCTGAGATTCATGAAAATACCGCAAAATAATAACTAATTGTTCTCGACCGCTTATATCCGGCGTTTCGTCAATCATTATAGCAACAAAATCCGTCGAATTAATTTGACTTTGAATTGAATCATTAATTAAGGAAGCTACACTAGAAATTAAATCATTCTGGGTTCTACAAGATAAACCGGTAAAAGCATTTGTGCAAATTTGCAGGTGATTTTCTAAAACACCGTCGTATTTAGCTAAGAGGTCTACTAACTCTAAAAAATTCCCTTTATTAACTGAAGAAGAACTTTCACTGGCTCCACGAAACGGTAACTCTTGTTTTCCTAGAAAACAAACTATATTGATTAATCGTTTAAAAATATTAATATTTCGTTCTACCTTTGCATTATGTTTATCGATATCTTCACGTAATTGATGATTGATTCTTGTCTCAATACAATTTTTACCAAACATTTTAATTTTTAAAGACGATTCAATATGTCTGAGGGAAGTTTCATGTTTTTTCGCGGTCTTGTCTTGTATCCTGCCGCCATTCCTCTAGGGGTGGCCAGTACCTCCACATAAGTGCCTCCACTTGACTCTGTCCCTGCATACTTCTTTCATCTCATCTAATTTCATCACTCTTTTCATGCATGCTCTTCTCTTGTTTCCACTCTGTAAATTCCATTCATTCGCAATCACACTTATCTGATCAATCCATTCTTTTCTAGGTCTTCCCCTTCCACGCTTACCTATTACATTCCCTTTATACACTCTTTTTGTCAGTCGGTCTTCATTCATCCTTTCAATATGTCCAAACCATCGCATCACACTTCTTTGAACTTTCACTTTCACGCTTTCTTTTACTCCGCATTCATTCAGAACCCATTCGTTTCTCACTCTATCTTTCAGTGTTTTTCCTGTCATACTTCTTAAATGAGCCATTTCTACGGTGCATACCTTATTTACTTCTCTTTCATTCACCGTCCATGACTCGCTTCCATACATCAGGGTCGGCAACAATATACAATTGTGTACCGCCATTTTCATTTTCTTTGGTATCCTTTTATTCTTCGCTATTCTACCAAACGCTCCTATCACGCATCTTCCTTTGCTGGCACGCTTCTCTAATTCCTTCGTCATCTTACCATTCGCCTCAAACTTGCTTCCTAAATAGTCAAACTCATTCACTACTTCAACTTTTTTTCCATTCAAATTAACTGTAAGTTCCTCACATACTTCATTCCTGTCAAAAACTAATATTTTTGTCTTATTCGCATTCACTTTCAAGCTATTTTTACAAAATGCATCATTCAGTTTGGTTAACATCGCTTGGAGTTCCTCCGCCGAGTCAGCTAAAACTATAGCATCATCAGCATAAAGAAGTACTCCAACTCTTGTTTCACCCACTTTCACTCCGCTCTCTGATATTCCAGCTTCTTTTATGCAACTGTCCATGATTATATTAAACAACCATGGACTCATCACGCAGCCTTGCCTCACTCCCTTATATACATCAAACCAGTCACTATATCTCCCATCCACTCTTACACATGCCGAACTATTTTCATAGATGGCACGTATCACATTCAGAAGGTTGTCATTCACACCGTACTTCCTGAGAACATTCCACAACATACATCTGTCCACCGAGTCAAAGGCCCTCTCGAGATCCACGAAGGCTGCGTAGACCACCCTCCCCACAGCCAGATGTTTTTCAACAATCTGTCTGAGAGTAAAGATTTGGTCCACACAACCTCGTCCTGGCATAAAACCAGATTGAATATCAGAGACCCTGTGATCGGTGGCCATTCTCACTTTTTTTATGACAATTTTGCATAAGACTTTCCCAGGTATACTAAGGAGACTAATGGGCCTAAACTTACGGCAGTCTTTCTTGTCCCCTTTACCCTTGTAAATAGGGACAATGACCGCCTTTCTCCAGTCCATCGGTACTACCCTGTCTTTCATACACATCTTGCATAATTCAAACATCCACTCTACCACACATTCTCCTCCTGCCTTTAACATCTCGGCATTCAATCCATCCATACTTGCAGCCTTTCCATTCTTCAGCTCTTTTATGCTTGCTTTTATTTCCTCTTTCAAAATATCCTCATTACTTTCATTTGTAGGGTTTTTTGCGGTACCATGTAAATTATGCAAATCTATATACCCGGTATCGCACCAAACAGATTTATCGTTTGAAAACAACAAGCACGAAAAACAAAACAAACGATTACTATGCACACAGCCAGTTAACCACGGAAAAGTTTCATAAGCTGATTTGTGAAATCTTCTCGACCGATTAACCGTTTTCTGGATTTGCACTAACTCTAAAGATGGTGTTGACCGTCCTTTACTTATCACTTGCATTTTATCGTTAAAACTAAGCTTAGAAAACGAACCGAATTTAATTTTTAGAAAGCACACATTTCCCTTACAATTTTCACAACTGAAGTTATCCATTGTAATAATTAAGTTTCACAATAAATCACAAAAACAATCACAGACGTCAAAAATAACGCGCGCGGGCTTGGAAGAAATTGGAGAATGAACAAAAAGTTAAAATTCACACACTTCTTTTCTGCATCTCTTTCATATATATCACCAGTTTATTTCTGTCTCTACTCTACTATGACGTAAGTGCGTTTCCAATTATTATTGTCCTTTGACCCAGGCAAGCCTGAGTTGAAGCGTACAGACGGTGGCCACATGTGGATGTATGAGTGGGAATTTGTTTACATGTATGGCCGCGCTAGGACCGAGCTAAAGTTCAAAATCTCGTTGCTGGACCGCGCTGAGCGTATTGCATGCGTGAAAACGGTAGGCGCTAACTTACAAATGTCTAATTCGGGGCTACGAAAATTGCCTATCTTTTAGGCGTCAATTAATATTGTTTCTTATTAAAATTATTGTTACAAAAATATTTTTTCTTTCCTAAAAAGTAAGTTAGGCGAGGCCTAATGGTCTTTATGATATGCACGCCACTGTATGCCAGCATAGTCAATATGTGACCAGCCATATAGTAACATTAAAAAAGAGTACATAAAAATATCACAAAATGATTTCCTTTGTTTCCATATATTTATCTCATTTTTAAATAAATCCCAGATTTCAGCGTTTGGTTGCATAGGACCCAAATGAAAGGAAAAACTGAAAACGCTTGCATGTATATTTTTTTCAATTTGAAATTTGTGTGATTTCAGCCCTACACTCCGTCCGCGCAGACGCCCTACATGACACCGTATGGCACCCCCCACCACTCGTCCACCACCCCCCGCTACCACCAGCAGGCGCCCCCGCAGGCCCTGCAGGGAGAGGGTACCGGGGTGTTCCTGCACCCGGGGGCCATCACCCCGCGCAGACACCAGCCGCCCCCGTCCCCACACCACCACTACCCGCAAGGGGGGTACCCCACACACTCATCCAACTCCAGGTATGATTTATTCATTACCCCTAGTATATCTCATTCATGATTAGGAGAGCCCTTGAGGTGTGACATACACAAAAACGGCGCTCTTTTGTCATGTATTAATTTTTAATTAAATAAATTATCCTCATATATCCCCCTATAATATAAAATTCAACGGCCTCCCCATACAAAATAATTGTGCGTTAATGGATGACAAACTGAAGAACTCCTGAACAGATGCACGTCATATTCACAACAAATATTGTTGAGGACTTGGGATGTGCTTCCTCATCATTAATAGATTTTTAATTGTTGTTTTTTAAATAAATAAACATGATCAATCACAACACCTTTTTATGTAAAACCTATGCGAGAAACAAAACTCATTTTGACATTCGAATTTCAAATAAATTGCCAACACTTCAACATACGCTTCAAAGTTGCCATACAAGTCGATTCTTTTTCGGTTGAATTCCGTTGAGTACCTACCTATATTCTTTATTTATTTCAAAATTATACTTCAACCAGTTATAACATGTATTTTTTAGAAATAATGACGATAGATTAGGTCAACTTTTTATATGAAACCATACTTATTGCGGCATTTAATTTTTTTTAAGTATTATTATAATATACAATCTAAGTTGCATAGACGCATTAACATTTATAATTCATATTCAATGCACTACTCCACGGAGACACGAGTGAGTTTGCGCTTACAAATGCTGCATGTGTATTTACAAATAAAAATTTCAGCCTCTCATGACCATAAGCCCTGCAACTTTTGCTGACCTTTTCAGAAACAGGGGACACATTTGTTAAGTGAACCCATTTATGCGATATGGGTGGTAAGCCTCATACTAACCCTTAAGTCAAGGAATTTGATTCAACAACGTTAAATTTAATTTATAATCTAAAGTTGCAAAAAAAGTTATTTGATGATTCAAATTGAATGCACGCCCACAAACTGGCAAATGTCATTTCACGTTAACATATAGTTGTGGCGCTTGATTTTTTATAAATATTAGAATAAATAATCTAAGTTGCACAGATACAATAACTTTTATAATTCATATTCAATGCATGCCCCCCTGGAGACACGAGTGGGTTCGCACTTATAAATGCTGCATGTGAACTTACAAATTAAAATTAAGGCCTCTAATGAACATAAGCCCTGCAACTTTTGCCAACCTTTTCAAAAACAGGGGAAACATTTGTCAAGTGAACCATTTTTTGCGATCTGGGTATTCAAGCTCATACTTCCCTATCCGTCAAGGATTTGAGTTTAAAAAATCCTTCAACAACGTTAAATTTCATTTATAATCTAAAGTTGCAAAAAAAGTTATTTGATGATTCAAATTGAATGCACGCCCACAAACTGGCAAATGTCATTTCACGCTAACCTATAGTTGTGGCGCTTGATTTTTTTTAAATATTAGAATATATAATCTAAGTTGCACAGATACAATAACTTTTATGATTCATATTCAATGCATGTCCCCCTGGAGACACGAGTGGGTTCGCACTTATAAATGCTGTATGTGAACTTACAAATTCAAATTAAGGCCTGTAATGAACATGAGCCCTGCAACTTTTGCCACCCTTTTCAAAAACAGGGGAAACATTTTTCAAATGAACCATTTTTTGCAATATGGGTATTCAGGCTCATACTAACCTATAAGTCAAGGAATTTCTAATCTAATCTAAGCTGCAAGGATATATATCATTTAAGATTTATATTCAATGCATTCCCACAAGCAGACATGTATAATTTCGCGCTGGCACATGCCGCATGTGGACCTACATTATAAAAATCCAATCTCAAATGAACATAACCCCTGCAACTCTTGCCATCCTTCCCTGAAACAGGGGTGAAATTGGCAAAGTGAACCATTTTTCACAGTATGGGTGGTCAGCCGCATACCAACCTATAAGTCAAGGATTTGAGTTTGAAAAATCCTTAAACAACGTTAATCTTAATTTATAATCTAAAGTTGCAAAAAAACTTATTTGATGATTCAAATTAAATGCACACCCATAAGCTGGCAAATGTCATTTCACGCTAACATATAATTGTGGCACTTGATGTTTTTAATATTAGAATATAAATCTAAGTTGCATAGATACATTTTATAATTCATATTCAATGCATGCTTCCATGGAGACACGAGTGAGTTCCCGCTTAGAAATGCTGCATGTGAACTTACAAATTAAAATGAAGGCCTCTAATGCACATAAGCTCTGCAACTTTTGCCGACCTTTTCAGAAACAGGGGGAACATAAGTTAAGTGAACCCATTTATGCGATATGGGTGGTAAGCCTCATACTAACCCTTAAGTCAAGGAATTTGATTCAACAACGTTAAATTTAATTTATAATCTAAAGTTGCAAAAAAAGGTTATTTGATGATTCAAATTGAATGCACACCCACAAGCTGGCAAATGTCTTTTCACGCTAACATATAATTGTGGCACTTGATGTTTTTAATTTTAGAATATAAATCTATGTTGCATACATACATTTTATAATTCATATTCAATGCATGCCCCCAACCAGACATGAGTGAGTTTGCGCTTACAAATGCTGCATGTGTAACTACAATAAAAATTTCAGCCTCTCATGACCATAAGCCATGCAACTTTTGCCGACCTATTCAGAAACAGGGGGAACATTAGTTAAGTGAACCCATTTATGCGATATGGGTGGTAAGCCTCATACTAACCCTTAGGTCAAGGAATTTGGGTTTGGAAAATCCTTAAACAACGGTTATCTTAATTTATAATCTTAAGTTGCAAAAAGAGTTTTGATGATTCAAATACAATGCACACCCACAAGCTGGCAAATGTCTTTTCACTCTAACATATAATTGTGGCACTTGATGTTTTTAATTTTAGAATATAAATCTAAGTTGCATACATACATTTTTAAATTCATATTGAATGGATGCCCCCAAGCAGACATGAGTGAGTTTGGGCTTACAAACGCTGCATGTGTAATTATTACAAATAAAAATTTCAGCCTCTCTTGACCATAAGCCCTGCAATTTTGCCGAACTTTTCAGGAACAGAGAAACATTCGTTCAGTGAACATTTTTTTAGGTATGGGAGGTCAGCCTCATACCTCATGCTTCATACAAGAATCTCAAAACATGAAAGAACTAAATAACCTTTTTACCGCAATTTTTTTTCAAATTACTTCTTAAAGCGTTTAATTACTATGAAGGAGGTGTGAGGAAAAATTATTGCGAAGCCAGACTCACTCTGCCCGAAGGGCCTAGCAGACAACCGTGCGCAGCACGGTCAGTCTGCTAGTATATCTATATATATAAAACAAAGTCGTGTTAGTTACACTATCCATAACTCAAGAACGGCTGAACTGATTTGGCTGAAAATTGGTAGGGAGGTAGCTTAGAACCAGGAGAAGGACAAAGGATACTTTTTATATCCTTTTTATCCTTTTTTTATACTTTTTTTCAAGTGACATAAAACGTGGTAGGTATAAATAAAAAAACGCAACTGAAAGCAATCCGTAAAAAACAGTCTAGCCGTTCTTTTTTTAAAAAAATAAACAAAATGCAAATTACAGCTAAACATTATGGAGTCTGTGAATAATTGAAGTTGACCGATTTGTTTCAAGTTTCTATGAATCTAATGTACCCAAAAAAATATTAAGAAAGCCATGCCACCACCAAGGCGATCAAATCTTTCCCGAGGAAGCTGTAATGCATTAAGGATTCAAAACATTGCGAGTGAAAGGAGTGAAAAAGAACAATAAATTGCGCGTGAAGAGCGCCGCGTCGGTATGTGAACTGCAATGAAGCGATTTGGGAAACAACTTGATCGATGTCAAGAGATGAATGCAGCAATGAAAAGAGCAATTCTTCAAGATCTACAGCAACTACTTCATGAACATCATGCGTTGGTAAGGCTGTTTAAGAGTGCTTTGGAACGCATGCCAAATCATGACTACAAAGTCGTGATCAGAGCGGATATGATTTCAATATCTAATATAATCTAAGTTGCAAAGATATGTTACATTGGAGATTCACATAACATGCATTCTCACAACCAGACACGTATAAGTTCGCGCTTGCACATGCCTCATGTGAACCTACAACATAAAAACCAAATCTCAAATGAACATACACCAGGCTGCAACTCTTGCCATCCTTCTCTGAAACAGGGCAAACATTGGCAAAGCGAACCATTTTTCCAGCATGGGTGGTCAGCTGCATACCAACCTATAAGTCAAGGAACATACAGGATAAATTTCATTTTTTTAAATCAATAAATAATAATATATAAGGACATCGAAAAACTAAAACATAAAACAAATTTCACTTTAATAAACCCTAGCCGCCAACATTATCAACCGCCATTTCTTTCTATCCTTACATACTTCTTTCATTTCCTCCAGAGTCATAACCTTCTTCATACAGGCTCTTCTTTTATTATGACTCTGGATATTCCATTTATTCGCAATTTCGGATATTTGGTCCATCCATACCTTCTCAGTCTTCCTCTACCACGACATCCATCTATTCTACCAACATATACTTTCTTCATCAGTCTTTCCTCATTCATTGTCTCCATATGCCCAAACCATCTTAACAAACTTCTTTTAATCTTCACTTTCACACTTTCTCTTGCACCACATTCTTCCTAACAAAATCATTCCTCCCCCTGTCACTCCGTGTTTTCCACATCATACTTCTTAGAAAGTCCATTTCAACACTATGGACCATCAAAATGAAAAATCCATTGAACGGTCAATATATATTTTTTTTTAAGGGAACCTTTTTCGGGAGACTCCCCAACTCCTGAAAGGCTTGGGGGTCTATATCACCCAAGAAGGGTGCCACAGAGGTGTTGCTACAAGCCTGGTAGTCGTCGCTACAAAGCGCAAATTCTCAAGCAAGATCCATTTTTTTGTACAGGCTTGATGAACCCTTTATATATATGAGGATTATTTATTCAACGCTTTTTTTGTTATTTACCTCATGAGCCCTCTGAGAGAGTGGTCGTCGCTGAAGAAAGCGTCAATTCTCAAGCAAGACCCAGTTGTTGCAAGGCTGGATGGACCTTTGGTGACTGGTCTTTGGTAAAGATATATGAATTTTAAAATCCAGCTAAGAGCATATATGAAAGTATAAATGGTATATATTTTTGTGCTCCGCCGGGATTCGAACCCACAACCTTCCATTCAAGAGTCCAATGTGTTAACCACTGGACTACGGACTACGAACCGGAAATATAAAAGTGAAATATAAAAGCATATATTCGCATTCCCTATTCATGAACGTCATCCTCCTGTTGTGCATTTGGCGGTGCATCTGGAAAATGGTCAAAGAGTATTGTTTACGGCTTCGAATGTTGTTCAACGTGCTGAAACACCTCCAGCGACATCATTGACCAGTTTTTTTGCGATCTGCCAAAGAGATCCGTTTGCACAAACTTTGCTTTACTCGGAGATGCCACGTTGTTATACTTGGAATGCTTCATTGAGGAATTTTCTAAGACGCAAGCAAGGCGATGCGGTTCTTGGTTATCCAGATGCGCGTTCTACTGATGCTCTTGGTCGTATATATACAGTTCATCCAAAGAATGATGAATGTTTCTATTTGCGGTTGTTGCTGGTAAATGTGCGTGGGCCAACGTCATTTGATTCACTTCGGACTGTTAATGCTACAGTATTCCCAACATATCGTGCTGCATGTGCATACCCATTGGGAGACGACAATCGTTGATGCAACTATTTCTGCATAGTTAAGTCAGATACGCACATTATTTGCTATCATCATTTCGACATGGTTTCCATCGAGCCCATCTAACCTGTGGCATAAAGACAAGGATAATATGTCGGAAGACATTTTACATCAAATTCGTTCAAGAAATCCCGACCTTCAAATGAATGAGGAATCAGGCTTTGATCTTGACCAAATACATGTGTTACCTCATGTGCGGTAATTTATTAGCCAGATTAGGAATGAAAGCGCTAAATCGTAAAATAAATGACGCATTTAATCGAGAATTTGAACGGGAAAGAGAATATGATCACCAGGAATTATATTTAATAGTTCAAACAAATGTACCCCTGTCAAATCAACAACAAAAGGAAGTTTATGATACATTGATGAAGGCAATTGATGATGAATATGGTGGTTTATATTTCCTGGATGCCCCTGGTGAAACTGGTAAGACAATCCTCATGTCAGTAATTTTAGCCACTGTTCGTGCGAGATCCAGCATTGCGGTTGCAGTTGCTTTCTCTGGAATAGCAGCCACATTGTTAGAAGGATGCCGTACGGCTCATTCAGCATTAAAATTACCGTTAAATCTTCAAACTATTGAAGAACCAACATGTAATATTGCAAAACACTCCGCAATGGCCAAAGTTTTATCAGCATAGAAAATCATCATCTGGGACGAATGCACAATGGCGCATAAACGTGCATTGGAAGCACTTCAACGAACATTGAAAGATCTACGCAGTAACTCGAAATGTTTTGGGGGCGCAATGATTTTACTGTCTGGAGATTTCCGCCAAACACTGCCAGTAATTCCAAGAAAACTTCAGCTGTCAACAAACATGAGAGCTGCATTGCTGAACGATACATCTGCTGAAGATTTCTCTGAGCAATTACTGACTATCGGTAATGGTCGAGTACCTGTCGACGAATCGAGCGGGTTAATTTCATTTCCTTAGAATTTCTGTAACTTTGTCTCATCAAAAGAAGAAGTCATCAACAAAGTATTCCCAAACATCATTACTGATCACAAAAATAATAAATGGTTGGGTGAGCGAGCAATTTTGGCGTCTAAGAATAAAGATGTAGAAGACTTAAACTTCATAATTCAGAATGAGATCATTGGTACACTGCATTCTTTCAAATCAATTGACTGTGTTATAAATGAAGATGAAGCCACCAACTATCCAATTGAATTTTCAAACTCCTTGGATGTGCCGGGCTTACCACCGCACAATTTACAATTAAAGGTTGGCTCCATAGTAATCATACTTCGAAACATAAACCAACCGAAACTGTGCAACGGAACACGATTGGTGGTGAGGAAATTAATGAAAAATGTGATTCACACGACGATACTTGAGGGAAAATTCGAAGGTGAGGAAGTTCTCATTCCAAGGATCCCGATGATTCCAACTGACATGCCGTTTGAGTTTAAACGAAAGGTTGGCTCCATAGTAATCATACTTCGAAACATAAACCAACCGAAACTGTGCAACGGAACACGATTGGTGGTGAGGAAATTAATGAAAAATGTGATTCACACGACGATACTTGAGGGAAAATTCGAAAGTGAGGAAGTTCTCATTCCAAGGATCCCGATGATTCCAACTGACATGCCGTTTGAGTTTAAACGACTTCAATTTCCGATCTGTCTTGCATTCGCCATGACCATCAACAAATCACAAGGCCAATCCTTAAAAGTTTGTGGTCTGAATCTAGAAAATCCATGTTTTTCCCATGGTCAATTATATGTGGCATGTTCACCATCTGCATTATTTGTTCTTGCACCTAATGATAAAACGAAAAATGTCGTGTATCACAAGGTGCTTCACTAAAGAGTGGAACCCATGCACTAAAATGTGACTGGGGTGAGGGACCTTGGTGTTTTTATGGATGCTAAATTAATTTTTGATGCCCATATTTCCTCTACCACCGTTAAATCTTACAAAATGCTGGGATTTATTTTAAGGACCTGTGAGCCCTTCAGGGGTTCTAATGCCGTTAAGATGGCCTATTGCGCGTATGTTCGCAGTAGGCTTGAATTCGCTTCACCTATTTGGAATCCACAGTACAGTGTTTATAAGGAACAAATAGAAGCTATACAAAAGAAATTCCTAAAGCATCTAAATTACAGGGAACATTTAACTTTTAATAATTATCATGATGCTTGCCGTCATCACGGTTTTATGTCCCTAGAAGCCCGTCGAACGCTATTAGATATGGCTTTTCTGTACGATATAGTACACGGCCATATTGACTCCACCGTTCTTTGTGAGGGGCTCACTTTGCGTGTACCTACAAGGCGCACTAGGTTAAATTCACTTTTTTATACGGGAGCGCACACTACAAACTATGCCAGGAACTCGACTTTAACGAGAGCTATGTTTTGTTATAACTCAAATTTTAATCACCTGGACATTTTTTGTTTGTCCAAAAACGCATTTCTTCAAGGGGTGCGGATGTACTACTTGAGAAAATGCAAAACTGATTGAATGGCATCCTCTTCCCCTTCCATTGTCCTTTCTATCCTATTTTCCCAAATCTTCTCTGATAAAAACCTCCGCATTCATATTATTTTTCTTTTGTTCTTTTCGTTTGCTGTTACATTTGCTGTAGACAAGCTTTTATTGTAATTATTTTTATTTAAGAAAACTATTATTGGCCTTATATGTATTTATTATAAATCTTTACTTGTTTCATGTGTATGTGCTGTTGTTTTCTGTAATAAATAAAAAAAAAAAAAAAAAAAAAAAAAAAAAAAAAATGTACATGGCCAATAAAAAATCATTAAAATAATTCCTTTTTCATTTTATATTAATAATCCAAATAAAAAATTGACCTTGATGAAATCAAAAGTCTGCTCATTTATTGCCTCTAAGGCGGAAAAAAATTCGCCGGGTCAGCTAGTATATATATATATAAATATAAAACGTTGTGTAAACTCACCTCTATAATATCTATCTATAATCTAAGTTGCAAGGATATATTCATTTAAAGCTCTCAGATGTATGCCCACAAACCAACAAGTGTAGTTCGCGCTTACAAATGCTGAATGTGTACTTACAAATAAAATCCAAACCTCAAATGAACATAAGCCTCACAACTTTTGCCGACCTTCCCTGAAACAGGGGTGACATTGGCAAAGTGAACCATTTTTTACAGTATGGGTGGTCAGCCTCATACCAACCTATAAGTCAAGGAATACCTCGATTGCGTAAATTGAAAAAATGTATGAAAACTAAACCACTATCTAGGAGTGCCGTCGTATATCAGGGCCGTGCATCCCATACAGGCACATGCGCCTAATAGGTAGGCAATATATGGTAAAAAAATAATTTAAGCTTGATATTCAGATTTAAAATTCAAAAGTTAAGTTCAATTGGAGCCATTCAGCACTTCAGTTAATTTCAAATTAGTTATTATAAAGGAATGGGAAAAAATATTTATTCTGAAATGTATTTTCCTATGCACGCGCCTGTCATAATATTCCATTTATTTTTAATTTGCACAATAGAGGTGTATTCAACTAATTTCAGATCTGAAAATAAAAAAGTTATTTAGCATTATTCTGCAGCAAATCTCAATTTTTCAAGATATTTCTGTTGAGTATTTCTGCTGAAGATGGTTTGGGCATATGGAGAGAATGAATGAGGAAAGACTGACGAAGAAGGTATATGTTGGTAGAATAGATGGATGTCGTGGTAGAGGAAGACCGAGAAAGGTATGGATGGACCAAATATCCGAAATTGCGAATGAATGGAATATCCAGAGTCATAATAAAAGAAGAGCCTGTATGAAGAAAATTATGACTCTGGAGGAAATGAAAGAAGTATGTAAGGACAGAAAGAAATGGCGGTTGATCTGTAATGTTGGCCGCTAGGGTTTATTAAATTGGAATTTGTTTTTATTTGTAAATGGATATTTTGTATTTGGATATTATTATTTAGTGATGTATAAAATGTAATTTGTCATGTGTGTGTGTTCCTTGACTTATAGGTTGGTATGCGGCTGACCACCCATGCTGTAAAAATGGTTCACTTTGCCAATGTCACCCCTGTCTCAGGGAAGGACGGCAAGAGTTGCAGGGTGTATGTCCATTTGAGATTTGGTTTTTATGTTGTAGGTTCACATGAGGCATGTGCAAGCGCGAACTTGTACGTGTCTGGTTGTGAGAATGCATGTAATGTGAATCTCCAATGTAACATATCTTTGCAACTTAGATTAGATTAGATTAGATTAGTATCAATGCACGTTGCCAGTGTTTTTTCATTGTTTATAGGCTGCCTGTATATCTCCACACAAATGGATATGAAAGAACCTTGTTGATGCTGCATGAACTGCTAAATTGTGTTAAATTACTTCTTTTTCTGGATTTTCTTGCTCCAACAAATGCAAAAAAAAAACACTGGGAGCAGGATCAGTATTGTTAAAAGGATGCCAATATGTTGGCATGTTGCTAGGCCGAGTTGCTAAGGATAAAGGCAAACAAATATTTGTTATTGTTTTCTGAGTACCAAAATCCTGATGTTTACCCGCTGAGGAAAAATATAGTTTGAAATTTGTGCTGAGTTCATTTTCCAAAATACCTTGGTCCGGTGTTTAGGAAACTCTTCATAGTATTTTTGATTTTATATTTCTATTTTTTTTCTTAGACACATCTTGCGCTTCAAAATCAATCAAATTTATGTGATGTGATATTTATGCGATATTTGTTGACTTCTAGGCCGGCTGCGTCCATCACCAACGACCCAACAGACTGGCAGAAAGCTGCCGAAGCGTGGGCTAAGCTCAAAAACAAAGATCCCTCTGGGACTCCGAGGAGCGAGGGAAGGAGCACACCACGTGGAAGGTATTGTTAAAACATCATATCATAGCAGCCATTCTCACTATTTAACACTGTTTCACTTACGTCATGGTGGCAAATTTGTCAAGGCAAATTCTGCGCCTATAACTATATCAGATTGGTGAAATTGTGTACAAAAATACAAAGCGAATGTAAGAGAAGGAAATGTATGAAAAAGGCGGTGGATATGAATGAATTGAAAGAGGTATGTAAGTATAGGAAAAAATGGAGGCTAATCTGCAGAGGCTCTGGCCACCTCTAGTGAAATGGGGATAGAGTAAAAGCTATGTTTTGTTAGTAAAAAAAAATAATACTAAATCTAAACAAACAGGAAGGATTTTATTACTCATAAGAAACAAAAGGAATAATATATATCATTAATTTAATGAGGAATGATTCATCTTAGTAAACTTTTATATAGAACATTTTTTTCTATGAAAAAAAACCAGACAGATTTGGTAATAAAATTCATTAAAATCTGGTGGTATTTCTGTGAATCAATATTATGTGTTTTCTTTTTCATGTATATTTGTATAAGTGTATCATCTTATTTACATTTTGTGGTTTTTATAAATACTGCGACTCCTCCAAAACAGTTTTATTGTATGGATATTTCTGCATAATTTAAATATTTGTCATTGGATCATTGAACTTCTCATTATTAATGCAGAAACATATACATACCTGTATGTATGCAAGATGAATACCAGTTTAGCACTTATTTTTCAATGAACAAATAACAGTCGCTTGATATTGTTCTTCCGGGTTTTTTAAAATCAATAACTCTTTTTTCATTATGTCATATTAAGGCGTCAGCCGGTCAGGAAAAAAGTTAAAGCTAAATACCCTGAGTATAAAACGTTTACATAAACCCCCTTCAATTGCATAAATCGAGAAATTGCTTGACATATATTTTCTCTTTTTATCTTACATATTGTCTTTTTTTTCAGTTCCAATCGCACACCACGCTACGATGATTCCAGCGTTGGGCGCAACACTCCTCAGTACATGGACGCACGTGCTCACGCCCATGCCATGGCCTCCCCCGGAGGTCGCTCGTCACGCCAGTCGTCACACATGTCGGCACGCTCGCCACGCTCAGCACGCAGTACGCCACACACCAACACGTCGCCCCGCTCCATGTCACTAGGGGACGCGACACCTCTGTACGATGAAAACTAAACTTCTGCTGTGTATCTACATAAATAGATCTAATCAATCAAATCAGACTGAATTATGCTGAAGTGAGCCTATTCTCAAATAAATTAATAGGGTTACCTATTCTACTTTATAGATAATAGCACAGTCACATACCAATTAACCTCTTGTTATGTGTGGTCTTGTCCAGAATCTATCTACTTCATTATTAGTGAGAAAAACATCCCTTTTTCCCTTGAATGATTTTTTTTCAGTTTAGTTCATCTTTTTATCACCTTTGACCTTGGTATTTTACATTTTTTGATACTGGTTGTTGTGCCTATCTTAGTCAGAAAATCAAAGATACAATATTCCTAAACTTTGTTCAATCTAGTAATGTAAAAAAACTTTTTATTTTAATATTTTTTGTAAGTTAATCCATGCATTAACGTGCAGTTAATTTTTTGCTGTTATGGCTAATCGGTCAAAGAAGATTTCCTGAAGAAGTGTCCCAAAGTACATTTGACATAGCCAGGTTTTGGACATTTATTTACCCTGTTTTACAGATATAATTAGATAATCTTAGGTAGACTAAAATAAAATAAAAACTGCAGTCCCTGTGCACAGAACACTTTCACAAACTTCAAATAATTGTTGAATAAAGTTGCTTTATAGAATATAAAGTATGGTTCTCTTCTCGATAGCTCGCTCTGATTTGTTGGTTATGTATGTATTATAATGTTTTTTTATTGAACCTAAAGCCTATCTAATTAAATATATCTAGTTGCTTCAGACAAATAAGATGTTGTCTATATTGTAATCATGTAAGCAAAATCTATTCTCACAAATGTTACTCTAAATTCTTATAGTGGAATTTTGAAAAGGTTCTACCTTTCAGAAATCAAATAGTCAATTGAGGAGAACATTAAGATTAACGACACTTCTTTTAAAAAATCTTTATTTATATATTTAAATATTGTGCTATTTGTTTTCAACACATTTTTGTGTTTACTTGCTTATTTAAATATTTTTTTGTTGTACATCATTTCTTTTTAAAAATTACATAACTCCGAAAGTAACACATTTATTTATTTTCAAAATTTCTCATTACTTTAACTAAGTATATCTTTACTATTGAATTTCCAATGTAAAAAAAATATGCTAGTTCTGTAAGTAACTGGAAATGGAGTCTGAACAAAAAACATGTGTGGGGAAGGGAAGAACTGCAATGTTTACTTGCCAGATTGCTGACCAAATAGCTTTTTGTGATAGATTGCGAAGAACTCTTATTCTTAGATCTATGAAATCATCCCTGTTCTGTAACCGTAAAGGTAGGGTTCCACCAAAATCGTGTGCAGCACAATTTGTTACGCACAATTTGTACAGAACTTGGAGAGTGCGCGCACTGCGCCATTTGAATGGAAGCGTCTGTGTCCACCAACAAAGCTGTGCGGAACTTGGGTTCGCGCACAGTGCAGCACATTTTGTTTGCAGCTCGCACAACGCACACGGCGGGCTCGTACCAAAAATTGACAGATGTTTTTCAGGTTATGTCTCTCATAATTATGGTCGAAGTAAAAGTAAAATTTGAAAAATAAACACGCTTTTTCACATATTTTTCGTTTTATTTGCTGCTTAATATTATGGCAATATATTTTATCCTTTTAATTATAGAATGATACAATGTCTACAAAACGTACATTAATTAATTTCGTTGATGTGTTTGAACAGTTTTCGAGATATCTAAAAAAACCTTCTATATTTTTGTAAACTTATAATTTAGGTAATAAATAATTAAAATCAATAAACATGCGTGATTATTTTCATTAATGTCACACTTTTACAAAGAAAATAAATACCAGGATTCATTTCCATTGCTTAAAAAATCGATAGTTTTATCATGACTTCAATCCATTGTGCGCGCACAAATCAATGTTTTCGATCGAGAAGCGGAAGCAAAAAGTGAGTTCGCGAACACGAGTGCGGCACGTCGAGACAAGTCCACCGCTGGAGCAGTGCGCGTACACAAGTTCGCAGCTGTGCGCGAACTTTGCTAGAATGTTCACGCACAATTTGTTGCTGTTCGCTTGCGTGAGTCGACCGGAACGAACATTTGTTTTGCACGCTGTGCCGCACTGTGCAGCACAGTGCGGCACACTGGTGGAATTTCACCTTAACTCTCGCAATTTCAAAAGGGGTGGCTAGAACCTTTGCAGAGATGCCTCCACTCTTTCCTATGTTTTCATCAGGCATGTGTGGATAGAAGAAAATACATTTCAGAATAATTTTATTTGTCATGAAATCATTAGATTAAAACCATAAAATAAATTAAAATTGATAACCTTCATTGGCACGTTAAATGCATTTTGTACCATATGTTGCCTACCTTATAGATACATATACCTGTATTGGATGCTTACCCCTGCCTTTCATACCACTCTCTACACCTATCCCACCAGGGGAAATGTTCCGTCTCTATTGTTTTTAGTTTCCTCTATGATTATAGATTATTATCTTAAGACACATCTTACAATATTGTCAAAGGATATATTTTTAATTTAATTGACGATAACTTGGCTGTTGATAAAAACCGTCATCTTCTAATGTCTGTTATAAATGTAGCTATAACATTCAATGAATATAAGTTAAGAACTCATTGTGTTTAATTTTTTTATGTATTTATTTTAATAAATATTTTTAAGTACCTAATTGTCTTTATTTCTTTCATTACCTCATTTAACAAACATGCATGTACATTAAACTTGATTTTGTAGACAACAAAATCTACATAATATGTACATACTATTGTTAATGGAGTCCGCACAAATGATAGACAAAAAGTGAGTTCACACAGCAAGATGAAAAATGCTGGACTGGAAAATTAGAAAGACATCGCTTTAGTGGATAATGCCAGTAATATCTGCAACGATTAGGGCAGAAGGTAAAAAAACTACATTATCACCGAAAATATAAGATTGGTAAGTATCCTGCAATGTTGCTGTTTACAGTCGGGAATGACTTTTATAATGTTCACAAGTTCACAATTAATGCATGCCCACAAGCCGATATGCGTAAGTTTTCACACAATATGCTACATGTGCACTTACAAAATTAAAAACCAAACCTCACATGAACACAAGCCTTATAACTCCTGCCGCCGTTCCCTGAAACGGGGTGGCATTGACAAAAGTGAACCAAGTTTTGACAGCACAGGATTCAGCCTCATATCAATTAAATTGAGTAAATTTGCATAAACAATATTGTGTCGTCACCCGGCCGGGTTGCTAGGGAAAAGGCATACAAATATTTTTAGTGTATGAAATCTTCTATACGCATAAAAACAAAAACAGGATTACTATTCCTCAGGTGAAATGAGCTATCTATCAATTAAATCCCTGGCAACACATTTTTGATTCCCCTAGAACAGATATCGGCAACCTGTGGCTCGCGAGCCATATGCGGCTCTTTGGATGTGAAGCTGCGGCTCTTTAGTCCCATACGCAAATAATATTTACAAAAAAACACTTTAAAAAATTCTGAACCGATTAACAAGGATTAGGCACCGATTTTACGATTCTATCTCTCAGTCACTTGTACTCAATTTTCCACTTCCCCCTCCCTCGTCGACACTGTCGTTTATACGAGTACTATGTAGTGCTGCCAAGAAAAAAATGTGTCTCATTACTAACTTTGAAATTTTGTAAATAGGGTATTTTCACATTTTTCTTTTTTTTGTGATTAAAATTCGTTTATGCTTTATTAGCCCAAAACTTCTTGAATTTTAATTTTAGTTGTATTTTTAGCAAAGTTATAAGCATTTTAAAATCGATTTTGGAATTTTCTAATATTTTCGGCTTCAAATCAACAAATTATTATTTGATTTTTCGAAATCTATCAAAATAATATACTTTTTATCATATTCCTCACTATTGCAAATACCCTATTGTAATTTTTGGCTCTTCCGACACAAACTTTTTGTTTTTCTTTACTTTTTATTTATTACCTGGCATGATTTGTAATTTAAAATATTAATTTGTAGAATACAGTAATAGGCGACATGAATTGTAAAAAAATTCTTATATATGTATACAAAATTATATTCAATGCTGTTGTATTCTTGTTTAAACAATAAAAAAAAAAAAAAAAAAAAAAAAAAAAAAAAGGTTGTCGATCCCTGCCCTAGAAAATAAAAGCAAAATCGTGTTTTGTAAGTCCCTTCTTAAGAAACTTAAGAAAGAAGCAAATTAAGAAAAAACATTGGATTGCTTTGTTTACTTTTGTGTTTAAAATTAAATAGAAATCGCGTTGGCCATCGTATTTTTGTATTTTCTGTGTAGGTATTTTAAAAATAGCGCTCTCTTCTGCCCCTGTGGGAGACCGCTGTGCGGCGTGCGCACCTCCTACCTGCGCAGATGCGCGCTCGTCATCTGCGCATGTCATCACTCGTCAAAAATCGGCCATGTTTAGTGCGAGGTGGAGTTATAGAAAGTTCTGAAAACTCGTTCACAATTTGTATGTATATCTCCTGTTTGTGATTGTTATGTCGTCATAATGTGATTCTGTGTGTATTTATTTATTTATTAGAGTTCCTCGAAGGTGGCATAATATTAGTTAACCCCGATATTTATGTGAATTTGATTTACATTGACAAGTCCGATAATCCTACACATGCACGGTAAATGAGCAATGTTCTTGAATTTAAAGTAAACAGCGGTTGTGTTGCTTCCCCTCCATTAACTGTTATGAAAAAAATCACGTTATAAGTGCTTTGCGTGATATTTTCCTTCCATGACACCTGCCGAGTGAGGAATTGTAAGTGACAAGTGCATCACCCCGTCTGGTTTCCATGTTTGGCAACAAACCGATCTCAATACTTTTAATTATTATTGCTGAGGAAACATTTGTAAGCGTGTTAATGTAATATCCGTGTTGTGACCTTTACGAGATGATGGCTCATTATGAGTCACCCTGCGCCCAACCGTTAGTTGTCAACACAACTGAAGGATAATTACCTACGGATCAGCCAGTACTCTCTTATCCATCGAAAGTGAATAATGTCTGATTCACATGGGCTGGTCTGTCAGGGCTCAAACAAAGCAGTTATCCACACACTGCTCAGTCATGTAGTGAACCAGCTCGGGTTCACTCTCTGGTAGGATCAGCAAACATTTAGTATTTCTGTTAAACCATCCGACTTGTCAACTGTCATCACTTGGCCCATGCAATCATTCTGATTGAAGTAGCTTATCTTTGTTACAGATAGAATGACAATTTATGTTTCATTGTATTAATTTGTTAAAACTATTAAAACAGTGAACACAAATTTTAAAGACAGAAAGGTTGTGACGTCCCACTGCCGGGTTGCTAGGGAACAGGTGGGCTAATATTTTGTTATCTGTTGCTGAGGACCCTAGTTACATATATAGGAGGCGCTACACGCCGAGATATGATAAGTTTACATCTGTTGTAATAGATGTTTTGGATCCGTTTTTATAAATAAGTTGTGAAGAGCAGTGTAGCTAATAAATGGTGTCCCATTTCAGGTGTGAAGATGGCATTGAACTATTCAAACGTAATGAATAATAAACAATGAATGAAACAAAACAGTGGTCAAGAAACAATTACTCAAAAACGGTCTAGATTATAAAGTGAGAAAATGCCGGCGCCTCCGCCGCCCCCGCCTCCGGGCCCCCCGCCGCCCCCAGGGCCGCCACCGCCCCCCGCACAGGGCTTGCGCCCCTCCAAGCCTGCCGCTTCAGGGGATGGGCGAGATATGCTTCTAAACTCCATAAGGCAGGGCGCAAAGCTCAAGAAAACCGTCACCGTGGACAAAAGTGCCCCCATGATTGGCAATAAGGTAGCAGCTGTGAGTTCTGGACCCAGCGGGGCTCCCATGGGTAATGGGCTGGGCCCTCGAGGCCCTGTTGTGCAGAACGGGGGACCCCCAGGACTGGGAGGTCTATTTGCGGGAGGAATGCCAAAGCTGAGACCAACTGGAAGATCCATTGGTGAGATATTTATAATTATTCCTAATTTTAAAGCTTGTCGAGGTGTGTAATAAGTTTAGTCAACACAGTCATGTCGATTATTCACAATGCAACTACGTTACTAAGCTGCACATTTGATGCAACAGCCTTGCCGGTACTATGATATTAGATTTGAAATAGACGCCGTAATGTATTATTTTTGTCATTCTTGGTGGAAATCGAACCCCATGCTTTGATCGCAAGCACTCTACCAAGTAAGCTATCGACTGGATATTATTGTGATTTCAAAAGTATGTGGGAAAAAATGCACTTGATACATTTATTTAAACGCCCTCATTAGAAACAGGTATTTAGATCATTAATTACTGATTGAAATAATAATTTATTAATTACACATACACAAGTATGTCTCATCAACAATTCTACTTTAAAGTATCAGATGATGTGTTGGAGAAATTTCTGAAAACTTTGAAGGGGCGTGGGGATTATAAATTTTATCTTTCAGTATTGAGAAACAAAAAATACAGAAACTCTAATTAAAAGATTACTGAGTACTTACATCCCAAACCATTGATTATTTCTCTATCAAACAAAATTCATGCAGGATAAACAATTACTTAATTGAATTACATATTTTTTATGCATATAATTGTATTTTGAGGATAAAAAAATATAGAAAGCCTTTCTCAACTGTTTTTAGTTGATTTTTTGATGAAGTTTAACTCCGTAAATGTACAAGCATAAGAAAATTGAATCAGTTTAGTATTAAAAAAATATCCAAGCATTGATGAAAACTTGCAAGTCAAGATTGAAATTAAAATGCAACACAACTAAGCTACACGTATAGTGTAACTACTTGCCTTGTTAGCCCCAAAGGGGTCGCATGTGGCGAGTTGAACCTATTTATTTTTACATGTAAGAGGGCCGGCCTTACGCCAACCACTTCAGTTCAAGTCGGGGCTTCCCAGCTCCCGAGGGGGCTGGTACTCATTTCTTGTGAAGGCTGAGTAAACCTAGTCGGTATTTTATTTTGGAGTTTGAAATAAGCACCGAAACGGGAAATCATTTCTGATAGATTCAAACCCGAGCCCACGGCATGGAATGCAAGCACTCTACCAACTTAGCTATCGACCGGGAGATTAAGATTAATAAAAACTTCAAAATCATCTTGCTTTAGTATTTTGTAAAAAGTTATTTTCTAATTTGATTTAAGCACATTTTTAATGATCTATGATTTTTTTTCTCAACTAAAAATCATTTCGCATTTAGTTGTGCACTCTTTACATCTTTTCAATTTATATCCTCATGTCTTATTAAATTGATTCTCTTTAAATTTTGCTCCTCATAATTAGAATTGACTTATTTGTTCTTCACAAATTGCTTGATAAAGTCATGTATAATGTAATGATGATTTGATGAGGTTGAATTGATTTTCATCTTAAAATCAATGTTAAAATATTTAATTAATTTCAGAGTGATTTTATGTTTGTATCAACATTTTTCAGTTTAAAAGCCCAAAAATATATTAGCATCAAAGTGTAGAAGGATATCATGTATGGAGAAGTGATTTATCAAATCCATCAGTATTTTACGATTAATAAATCTTATCTTTTTCACCATGCTGATATTTGATAAGAACCATATTTTATCATTGAAGCAAAATGATAAATATAGCACATATTTATAATATTTTTATGTTTTTTTTTTCATTTTTATTAAAACGCTTGTATCCCCTGTTAATTCCTTGGAATTTCCACTCAATCTTAATGCTACAATTTTTTTAAGTTGTTCTTAGTTATGATAAAAAGTAATCTTTATTTTCATGTAACGCCATATGCCATGTAAATAAAGTGTTGCCAAATCTGTTGTTTTTATTTTCAATCTGGTGTTTGCTTTTAAATTATTCTTTTATTTTAATCCGTGACAATGCAGAGGTGTTGCGCTGTAGCTGTGCTACTTGTCTCCTTGTACCCTTGTTGAGGCACCCACACTCTCCCAAAATACAAAATAATAGTGCAGTATCTTCGTATTATAATGATGTACACACAAAACAAGGTCACTGAACTTCAAAAAGTGATGAGATTCACATCCAGTATTAATTTCCTTGAAGATCTACCCACCACATGACATTATTAATAACATTAAATCATGCATATGATATAATTTATCATTAACAAAGGATTATCTCCATAATTTTGTACATTTGTGAGTGTAAAAACAATTATTTTTGATGGTACTTTATTCAATATGCGGCATGGTCCGGTCGATAGCTCAGGTGGTAGAGTGCTTGCATTCCATGCCGAAAACTTGGGTTTGAATCCCACCGAGGGTGTCAGAAATGATTTCCCGTTTCGGTGTTTATTTCAAACCCCAAAATAAAATACCGGCAAGGTTTACTCAGCCTTCACAAGAAATGAGTACCAGCACTCTCGGGAGATGGGAAACCTCCACTTCAACTGAAGCGGTTGGCGTAAGGCCGGCCCCCTTACCTGTAAAAATAAATAGGTTCAACTCGCCACATGCGACCCCTTCGGGGATAACGCAGCAAGAAGTTACACTATATGTGTAGCTTAGTTGCATTGCGTACTACATCCCATACATCGAGCCTCTTATAGCTTTTACCTTTAACTCCTCCATCCTAGCCACTGGTCCCATCCTATTTCCAATTGTTGTCCGGTATTTTCAACTTCAGCTCATGTGGCTTTAAATTGATGAAAAAACTACCCACACAATTGATATAAGTGTATCCTACTAAAATTTATAGAACCAAAACAATTCTAATTAAACACTTTTATTTTCACTCCAATTAAGTAATAATTTGATCTGAAGATGATTGAGAGATCGAAAATGTTTGTGGATATTAATTAAAATAAAATGTTTCAGGGAAGGTTGGCAAGAGTTTCAGGGCGTATGCTCATTTGAGATTGGGTTTTTATATTGTTAGTCAATATGCGGCATGTTTAAGCGCAAACTTATGCGTATCTGCTTGTGGGAATGCATTTAATATGAATCTCAAATGTAATATACCTTTGCAACTTAGATTAAGAGGGGAAAAAACAGTGTTTAATAAGAACTGTTTTGGTTCTATCAAATTTAGTAGAGATCAAATATGAATTTTCAGTGTTAATAGACTAACCATACTAAAATATATAAATGTATCCTTTTCATTCAGTATAATATCGCTATGCTAACATTGAAAATACTGGGCCCGAGGCAAAAAAGTGTTTGCAGTGTATTGTATCACATAAATTTAGCATTTCAATTAAAAATATAAACAGCAAATGTTTCTCTCCATGTTTTCCGTTTTCAATCATGGCTAGAGTAAACAAGAAAAATAAAAATAAATCTGCACCCATATCATGACTCAGCATTAATTCAATATTGATTCAACTCATAAAATAAATTCCGATTGCAAAGTTAGATGAGTACAACCAAGTTTTCATACATTTTTATTAATAAAAAAATACAGTCTAACCACATATTTATTTTTATGAGAGAAATATTAATTATTGATTAAATAAGTCAATAATGTTGCTGATTAGTTTAGTACATTCATACTGTTTGAGTAAAAAGTGCAGTAGCTGCTATCAGCTCAACTTCTACTCCAGTTTTTTTTTATTTAACCTACTTATCTGATAAATAAATTATGTATCCCATTTATAAAGTAAGTAGTGCCTCATGAAATCAATAATCATATTGGGAGGGTATTAGTTTCTTTATGTTTTAAAAATGAGGGATAAAAACTGCAGGGATTGTTTTTTCTGTTAAATTAACACCAGTAGCTTTCAAACTTTTTATGGTCATGCAGCAACAACATATTATACACACTTTTATCAGACATATTTTTTCAACTAATAAGTCTTATTCGCAAAGAGAATCTATGAGTGCCTAGTCTGCCTCGTAAACTAAATTGTCCATTTTCAAATATGATAATCTGTGGATTACATTTTGTTTATGAATAGCACTAGGGGTCACAGGGTCTCTGATATTCAATCTGGCTTTATGCCAGGACGAGGTTGTGTGGACCAAATCTTTACTCTCAGACAGATTGTTGAAAAACATCTGGCTGTGGGGAGGGTGGTCTATGCAGCATTCGTAGATCTCGAGAGGGCCTTTGACTCGGTGGACAGATGTATGCTGTGGAATGTTCTCAGGAAGTACGGTGTGAATGATAATCTTCTGAATGTGATACGTGCCATCTATGAAAATAGTTCGGCATGTGTAAGAGTGGATGGGAGATATAGTGACTGGTTTGATGTATATAAGGGAGTGAGGCAAGGCTGCGTGATGAGTCCATGGTTGTTTAATATAATCATGGACAGTTGCATAAAAGAAGCTGGAATATCAGAGAGCGGAGTGAAAGTGGGTGAAACAAGAGTTGGAGTACTTCTTTATGCTGATGATGCTATAGTTTTAGCTGACTCGGCGGAGGAACTCCAAACGATGTTAACCAAACTAAATGATGCATTTTGTAAGAATAGCTTGAAAGTAAATGCGAATAAGACAAAAGTATTAGTTTTTGACAGGAATGAAGTATGTGAGGAACTTACAATTAATTTGAATGGAATAAAAGTTGAAGTAGTGAATGAGTTTGACTATTTAGGAAGTAAGTTTGAGGCGAATGGTAAGATGACGAAAGAATTAGAGAAGCGTGCCAGCAAAGGAAGATGCATGATAGGAGCGTTTGGTAGAATAGCGAAGAATAAAAGGATACCAAAGAAAATTAAAATGGCGGTACACAATTGTATTTTGTTGCCGACCCTGATGTATGGAAGCGAGTCATGGACGTTGAATGAAAGAGAAGTAAATAAGGTATGCACCGTAGAAATGGCTCATCTGAGAAGTATGACAGGAAAAACACTGAAAGATAGAGTGAGAAACGAATGGGTTCTAAATGAATGCGGAGTAAAAGAAAGCGTGAAAGTGAAAGTTCAAAGAAGTGTGATGCGATGGTTTGGACATATTGAAAGGATGAATGAAGACCGACTGACAAAAAGAGTGTATAAAGGGAATGTAACAGGTAAGCGTGGAAGGGGAAGACCTAGGAAACAATGGATTGATCAGATAAATGAGATTGCGAATGAATGGAATTTACAGAGTGGAAACAAGAGAAGAGCATGCATGAAAAGAGTGATGAAATTAGATGAGATGAAAGAAGTATGCGAGGACAGAGTCAAGTGGAGGCACTTGTGTGGAGGTACTGGCCACCCCTAGAGGAAAGGCGGCAGGATACAAGACAAGACAAGACTATGGGTTTGTTTTTTTCAACATAAACTGAAATTTTCTCATACGAGTCTGGAGTCACAAAAATTGTCTGTACTAACACTTTCAAACAGACAATGAATTTCATCTAGGGCTTAAAAATGACTAGAAATATCCTTTTGAAAATTCCTGTCCAATAAAAAATGCAGTATTTAAAGTATTTACATAGCATTTAAGTTTTTTACTTTGAACATGGTTCAATGTTAAAATGGTGTAGAGATTTTGAAGAGTTAAGGAAAAACATTACCACTCTACGGTTATATAGAAGACAAAATCCCTGCTGAGGACTTCCAAAATGAAAGTACTAAGATGCATTACCGGAAACACACTACTAGACGAAATACAAAACACTGAAATAAGGAATAAATTAAGTGCGGAAGACATCATAAGATGGGGACGACAGGGAAGACGACACTGGTACCAGCATATCAATAGGATGGAAAATGATAGGATACAACGTATCATTCTTCAAGGAGACCCTAACAGAAGAAGATCGCTGGGGAAACCTCCAAAGAGATGGTGTGATAGCTGGCAGTCTGGATCACAAGAGGAGTCGGCACAAAAAATCCTTCGAATCTATAAAGGGAAGAAAAAGAAGGGCATGGTTCAATATTCAAAAAAATTTCAACATTCTTAGACTTCTTGGAAAAACTGTTGTCACATAAACCAATGGGGATCCAAATGAGGTAGTTTGGGAAGCACAGTGTTTGGTGCAAAGTGTATGTAATGCCTGCATAATTAATTAAGAATGGGTGTCCCATTGAATGGGCCGGCCTACGTCAGCACAGCTGCTTTTCCTCGTGGCTAATTACACTACAATTTACTGAAAACATTTTAAGAGTGTGACCCAATTGTCACTTCCATGTAATTGTACATGCTAAACACATGTTTTCAGTATGAATTTAAGCAATTAGGCCTGTAGTGCTCCGCCTAAACTGGGCTAAATAAATGTACGGAATTTATTTATCGAGAGGGGTAAAAAAACTGATTAATAATTCATCATTATGGTGCCTTGTAAAAACTTACTCCAATGTAATAAAAAATACATCTAAGCAAACTATCTATGTCAAATTTATTATTTTCATGTGCTTTGATTATATTTTGATGTAATTGGTAAAAAAACATTCTATAATCTACAATTTAAGTTGCAAAGATATCGACGGTTAAAAGGAAGTAATAAGCGACAAAAACTAAATTGTTCAAGAGAGCAGTTCAAAGTTTGAGATTGCAAAATGGTATAAGAGAAATGGCATAACTTTTTTATTTTTTATCATATCGTTAAAATCAAAACAGCTCTAAAATTAAAAAAGATAAAGGCATTTCTTGGTATTCCTATTCATTTATTATTATATTTACGATTTTTATGTCACAAGCGCCTTTAGGACAAAAAAGGCCAAAATCGTGTCAGTTACACCAAAACCATACTTCGAAAACGCAGTTGTTTGCTTGGGCATAAACAACAAAAAAAATCATCGTAGAGCTATGGGAGTTAGCGCATTGGAGACTATGGAAAATTTGAAGTAGGATAACATTCATAACTCATTTTTGACCAAAACGTCGCTTATGCCCTACTTATGTCGTAGCTCAGTGGTAACACTGCGGACTCTGAATGGCAAGGTTGTGGGTTCGAATCCCGGCAGAGCCCAAAAAATATACCATTTATATTTTAAAATTTGCTCGTCGCTGGGTTGAAAAATTCATAAACCTTTAGCAATGACCGGTCACCAAAGGTCCATCCAGCCTTACAGCAACTGGGTCTTGCTTGAGTATTGGCGCTTTGTAGCGACGACCAAGCTCGTACACCTCTGCGGCACCACAACAAGTGTCATAGACCTCTAGAGTCTCTAGAATCTAGGCAGTCTCCCGCACAGGATTTCTTAAAAAAAAAACTTCCTTTTAACTGTCAATATATTTATAACATTTATGATTCATATTCTATGCATACCCACAAGCCGAAATGTAAGTTTGCACTCACACATGCCGTATGTGTACTTACAAAATAAAAACTCAAATCTGAAAAGAACAAAACCTGCAACTTTTGCTGCCATTCACTGAAAAAGGAGCAACATTGGCAAACGGAGCTAATATTTACTGTATGGGCGGTTACGAAAATGGAGCTAATATACTTGCTGCTAAAAAAGTAATATTAAGTTGAAACTTCTCAATAATTTAATATGATTAGGTTTATCCTAAACTCATGAAAGGTGATTACGTTAATTCGTTAAGTCAACTTTAAAACAAAACAGATTATCCATCATATGCACAGTCATAATTTTGTTATTTTACTTTGGCTCCAAGTTTCTACATTGTTGTCCAAAAAAAAACAGAATTGACCATCTTTGTATAATCAAATTCAATTATTTTTTAGATTTTGTTACATAACTGCTTCATGTAGGTCTCTTCCATATATACTATCAATTTGTTCTGTCTTTTAAACACCATACTTGATGGACAGTTTGATTAGTTTCAACCTGTTTGAAAAATATATCTATCCATTGAATTACAAAACAGGTATACAAACATTCTCCTCGAAATATATGAAGTTTAAAGTATTCAATTTACAAACCATCTACCTTTTGATTAGTACGCGAAGGTGTTAACCACTAGTCTGTCTAGTTGTATGTTGTGTGATTATTCTTTATCAAATAACCTACTTAATGAACATTCACGTTACATATCAACCTTGCTTTTGGCCTGATCTCAAATACAAGGATTGCATTGCTAAAACTTTGCAAAATAAAACCGCTGACAACTCAAAAGCATCTTATTATTATTCTCATACAGTTTTGCTTCAATAACAACAAAAAACAATTTACAGAATTTGTATATTGTGTGATGAAGTCACAGCCTCACCTTGAAGTTATTAATGAGGTATAAAATGATAATCAATTGAACAATACAACCACAGTGGAGACTTGGTCAGGCACAAGCAGTATACTCACCTTGTGGTCAACTCCTTCCTTTTTGAATGAGACAATCATCATCATTTTTATGCACATAGACAATGAATCATCACACTTGCGAGACAATCCCTAACCACATAGTTGATCCTATAACGTCTGAATCAGAAGTTCTGAGATTTGTAATGAAAAGTATTAAATGGAATAAGGAAAGGTAGATAGCATAATAGTAATTGTTTATTGTGGTCTTTTGTTGGATTTAAATTTAAGTTTATTTTAAATGAACATTGTTGATATTAAAAGTAATGTTTCCGTTTTAATCAGAGTAATTGATTGACTAATTGGCCTTTGCTTACTTTATTTAAACATTTTTTACATTGAGAAAAAAATGTATTTAATAATAATAATATTAGGATGATTTATTTGGTGAGCGCTGTTTTTGTGTGTATCACACCTCAAGAGCCCTCTGCGAGCTTGGTCGTCGCTGTAGAAAGCGCCAATTCTCAAGCAAGACCCAGTTGTAAGGTTGGATGGACCTTTCAGTGACCGGTCTTTGGTAAAGGTTTATGAATTTTTCAACTCAGCGAAGAGCTCATTCTTAATATAAATGGTATATTTTTTGTGCTCCGCCGGGATCCGAATCCACAACCTTCCATTTACGAGTCCAAAGTGTTGCCACTGGACTACGGACCGGTCCAAGATGATGTCAATGTCCGTTATTCCTGAATAGAAGAAACTGAATTTGGTTTTTAGTGTTAAATAACTTAGAGTGAATGAGTTACAGGATTTTAAAGTTAATATGAAATTTTTTGAACCCCATCTACAAATGCCTTACATGGGATGGTTTAATTTATAATACAATACTTAGATTATGCATTGGGTGTATTTTATTATTTTTTGTTGCCTTATTGTGTATTCAGCTTTTAAAGAAATGAAAACTTTATTTTTAAAAATTACACAGTTTCAGTTCACTTTTATATTTAAAAAAAATATGTATTGCTCAAATATTTTCACCGTAAAAGGCATCTTCAGGAGCAGTCTTTATTTTTCGGGAGCTGAGAAACCCCCATTTTAGGTAATGTGGTTTGCACAAGACTGGTCCCCATATTTGTGAAAATAAATATGTTCCACATTTCAATGCTGCCACTTAAGGAATTTCATTTTTAACACATTCCACTTAGATGGTTCACTAACAAAAATATTTTCCTTTTTTCCACAGGTCCGGGTCAGAGTACGGTAGATTCTGGCCCTAGGAATAGCAACACACTTCCGCACAATGTCCGACTGTCTCCCGAGAAACCCAAGTTGCCCCCACAGAGCCAGACCGAGCCCCCCAAGGCCCCCAGCCAGCCCATGGGGGCCATCAGAGCTCTGGGCATGCCTGCTCCACCTCCAACCAACGCTCGGACAGCTCCGCAAAGTTCCGGGATGAGTAGGGCGCCGTCTGCGAGTCCCGGAGGACAGAGGAGTCAGCAGTCTGTCACACAACTTGCTAAGATCATTGGAGCCAGTGCCGTGTTTGCCGCACCCGAGCCCCAACAGATTAAGAAGGCCCCGACACCTGAACCGATCAAACATCGAGCCCCTCCTCCACAACCCCCGGCTTTCAAAAACCTTCCCGCTCAGGTGAGTTTGCACTCCTATTATTGTTGGTTGTAGAAAGGAGAGAGAATCATATAGAAGTCTCTGTGTGCCTGGTCGTCGCTATACATAGCGCCAATTCTCAAGCAAGACCCAGTTGCGGAGAGGCTGCATGGATCTTTGCTGACAGGTCTTTGGTAAAAGCAAATGAAATTGTCAACCCAGCGAAGAGAAATAAAAAAAAAAAATGATGCTCCACCAGGATTCAAACTAACAACCTTCCATTTAGGAGTAACATTAACCACCAGACTTAAGACCAATCTTGTGGGGTAAATGCATTTTTTACCATATCGATTGCTCGAACGTAGACAGCACTAAGTCAAAAAAGATAGTTTTGCAGGAAAGCCAATTGAATGTTATTTATTCCATGGAGAACAATGCCTTTTTGACATACAACTATTTTTTACATTAATTTATTAACAAATTAAAAAGAGATAGAGACACTGCTGTCTTCTTGGAACGAAGATATTGATTTATTACCTTCCAAAATGGAAATAAGTCAAAAACCTCAATTTCGGAGTTACTACCTTCTTCGTTGGAGCAGTCGATATGTTGTCTACTTTATTTGTAGGTACATACGTGTGTATGGGCTACTTGCCCCTGATTTTAGTTACATCAAATATTTGTTTAACCATTAGTTGTCAATGTTGACTTATCGTAAATAAGAATGCATATCTGCATTTTAATTGATTCTTTTATAAGGATTGATCATTATATTCTATTTATGAACGTATAGCCACTGCAAACTGATAGATTGTACCTGCTGAAATTATTATCACCATTTGCTACTGTTGTGAAATAATATTTTCATTAGCGAGCAGTGTCCCCATGGATGTTTGCCTTTGATAATATCTAATCACTGACTGGGAGTGCTGTAGTGCTAATGCTTTCCTTTCAAACATCCTGTTTGCATTATTTTAGGAGTGGGCAGTTTGCTATCACTAAAGCCTATGATTGTAAACTTCATGATTTATATTTATTTTATATCAAGTCCAGATGCCAGAGTTGATCAGAGATAGCTCAACTGTAAACTCAATGAAAAATGTAAATAAGTGAAACATCTGTAATTTGTTGAGTTTATGTTAAGCCTTATCTAAGTGAAGCACATTTAATATGTAGGTACCTTCTTTCTGCTTAAGCCCTGAAAGGGCTGCATTCAGTTAACAGTCTTGTCAATGAGGAAGCCGGTTTTGATTCTTTGTGTAGGTTGAGTACCCTCATTGAAAAGTAGATCTGGGTGGGAAGTATAATATGCTGAAATAAAGAAATCATGTTTGAAACATTGGAATCCAGGTCTTATGTTTAGAAAGCGGAAGTTGTAGGAAATGTCATATCAACAGGACTTCATGTTATTACTTTACTTACTCACTCTTTCAAAAGAAATTAGTCTTATCAAATTTATATTTGTGGTTGAAATTTCCTTTAGTATTTCCAGGTTTAGGAGTGATTCTTATCACAATCTACTTCCTTTTGGTTGGCTTTTTCAAATGATTTTTGTCTGATAAGGTTTTTAAAAATTACATAAATTATGTTAACTTACCTCACAATTTGATAATGCACTATACCTTTAAAAATTTTGTAATGTATTTTATAGCTTTTAATTTGATACTTATTTAAAAATTCAAATGGGTAAAACACAATGAGGCATCTTCAGGAGCAGAATGGTTACCTAAGAAGATGCCTCATTAGGCGAAAATGTTCGAGCACAAAAAATAAATAAATAAGTGAATTTAAAAACTGTGTTTTACCCATTTGAATTTAAAAAAATTAAAGATGGACTTTCACTGTGTTAACAGATTAACACTAAAAAAAAAATATTTTTGATAATTTATTTACCTTTTCAGAGTCCATCTGAGACAGATTCCGTTCTTCAGCGGTTAACAAATCAAACAGAGCAACCTACCTTACCGAGGTCTCAGAATCCTGTCTCCAACTCAAGCACTCTTCATAGAAATAAGAGTGTTCTCCATGGCTCAAATACAGGAGGGGGAATGCCTTGGACAGGCAGTGTTTCACAGCAGACCACCCTCGGAGGAAGCATGTCTTCCATTCCTCAGCCTCCCATCAGTCCCAACCCTTCAACGCTGCATAATTCCGCTTTCGAGCTGAACGAAGCCGCCCCAAACAAAATTATCAACCATGGGAAACCAAACTTGGCTCCGAAACCTCCTGGCATCATGCAAGGACAGAACAACAACACAACCAATAATGGAAAACCATCGCCGCCACCTAAAAAGATGCCAGTCAATGGAAAGCTGGCATACAGGACACAAAGCATGAGAGTCCCAAGGTAAGAATATAGCATTACAGATTTCAGGTTATTCTTCTTGTTGTGTCCTGCCTGGCCCCTCCTACCTTGATGACCACTTGCGAGCAACTCTCCCTGTCCCGGCAGGGGCGAGCACACCTTACAGGTGAACACTTCTGGCTAAACAACAGTCCTTTGGTAAATAATTGATAATTCCAAGATTATAATGACAGCAAGAGTTGCAGGGTGTATGTCCATTTGAGATTTGGGTTTTTATATTGTGGGTTCACATGTGGCATGTGTAAGCGCGAACTTGTACGTGTCTGCTTGTGAAAATGCATATAATGTGAATCCCCAATGTTAGGTACATATCTTTGCAACTTAGGTAATATTAATTTAGATAATAATATCTGACATCAATGAAAATCCTGCGGAATGTAATTTTTCTGGTGAAGATAATAGGTACATTCATTGAACATTAATTAGTATTGGTTTTTTCGGAAACCTGAAAAATCTTATATTGTTGCCTATCCACAAGTGGAAAGCTGTATACGCACCTGTGTCCCGGGCAGCATGAAACAGTTCCTCCACATCCTTCATCTTGTTCACTCTTGGGATGATGAAAAACCAGGAAATTGTGAGAAGTTAGTAGATAATGAAGACTGATCACTTTGGATACACTATAACCCTGATAAATTGTAGAGAAATCTACCTCCTCCAAAAATGGAGAATTTCCATCGGTCTTTGTATTCATTTGCAGTCTATAGAATGGGAATGGCATTGGCTCAGATGCCTCATGAATACAAAGTATACACAGAGGTAGGTAGAGTAGAAAAGTGAAATTAATTGATTACACAAATTTATTCCACTGATATTTGCTTTGATGTCTGTTTGAAAGAAAACCAGTTTATTAAAATAATTATTAGGCTTTTTAGCCACTTGCATAACGCAGAGATGGTTAACTTTTTTACATTAATTTAAACAAGTTTTTATTACATGTTTATAAAAAGTGGAAAATACCCATCCTCCTGATTTTATCATATTACTTTTGAACAAATTTTTGATGTTATATATACATAAATATTTTTTGTGTTGATAAAATGATGTTTATATTGCTGATGGACTTGATTAGTTATACCTGTCTCTCACTTTTACTTCCTCATTAGTTGATAAAGTAATAGGTGATAGAGTAACATATTTACATATTATAATTAACTTTTTAGATTCATTATGCTTTTTGGATATTATTAAATGAACTATTACAGGAGAATCTACATTATTCTTGACGTTTCGTTGGTGACAGCCAACGTCTTCAGGAGGCATCCTTTCTGCACGATGATTAAGAATGAACTGATTCTAATATGTCACAGATTGTACAAGTTATTGTGTACCCTCGACCAAGGCTATAATAATTATGATTGGGAATGCAACAATTGTTATCATTTTGATTTTAGTACATGTTTGTTTTTATTTCACAGGCCTGCCCAGCTACCTCCCCCACCCCCGCCTCCTCATCGCCCACCACCAATACAACATCAGCGATCCAATGTGAGTACTTTATCTCAGAAAATTCTTAACAACCAGGATTCCTACCAAAATAATCAATAGACCGTTTACGAAGTGCCCTTTATCTTAGAAAATTCTTAGCAACAAAAAGCGCTGCATACTATTTATCACATCTGTCAACAGATGTCACGCAATGCAAAAGAACACAACCAAGCTGTACATAAAGTGCAACTTCTTCCCACATTATTTTCACAGGTAAGGGGGCTCGCCTTACACCAACTACTTCAGTTGACGTGAAGTTTTCCCAGATATCAAGGGGGCATGCTTACATTTCTGTACCTTAGAGCATAAACAACGGTAGTCACATTTAGTAAAATGTGCAGGAGACGAGTTTTAGTGAATATGTGCACTTTTATAAAACCATCATAACTTCTAAACTAGACGAGATATTTTTGATCTGTAAAAACTGTTTATCTTCTTTTATCGATATTTATTTAATGTAAAGTAATGTGAACAACGTATGTGGAACTTCCGTGGTTTATGCTCGCATTTATATGTGCATCCCATATTTATTACACTTGATATCTCAGTAACTATGAGTCCGAGGACTCCAATATTTTTACCACTTATAGAACAGCTAATTATTATAATGTCTGCATCATTAACTCAAAAACGCAAAAAAGTGGACTTCCGTTGTTTATGCTCTAAGGTACAGATTTATTGTGAAAGCTGAGTAAACATTACCATTTAAGTCGAGTAAACTGTTTTTGAACTTATATGATGATGATGATGATGATTTTTATAGCGCCGTTTCGTGACTACTGTCACTGCAAGGGCGCTTTCAGGCTTGACGCGGCGGTGAAGAAATGGATCTTCATTCCCTTCTTGAAGCTCTCGGTCCCTTCCTTGGCGCGCTAATTACCTGCTGTGAATATATATGAAAAAATATTTTGCCCTTAACTTTTAATTGTATTTTTCAGTCGTCAAACATTGAAGGTCCCCCGCAGCCACCGGTAAGAGGATCTTCAATGCGGCCTTCCGAGCTGGATTCTCGGTTTGCCGAGAAATTCCGATTACCCATTCAGTTCCCATTCCCCGATGCCTTCCTCAGGATAGAGAAGAGCTACAACAGTAAAAATATACCTACAAATGTTAATGGTGAGAGATTTGAAGATATATTTTTCAGGCTTCTAAATTCAGTTTCATCTTAATGTAGCCTAAAACTCGTATTGATCTTGTAGAATGCTTTCATATCTTTGATTGCTGTTGTTTGAACTGATTTCCAGTAAATAAGCAGCAAGCCCCGCTACCGCCAACCACCCACATCCAGCTGACCTCCAAGCTGTGGGCGAGCAACTCCACCAACTGCTAGCAGCAGCTGGCGGTCGAGCAGGCCGCCTCCTGGAGTGCGCCCGGTGCAACCCGCGCTCCCCCCAGCGCCCCCGCCAGCCCCCGGCCCTCCTTGCTGTCTAAGCTGCGCGAGGAGATCATGTCCCGCTCCGACTCCCAGGAGGCGGCCAAACACCTGCCCTGGATCAGCTCCCCCGTGCTGCAGAACACCACCTGCGAAGCTCTCCTCGATCCTCGGAAACTATTGTGCGAGAGCTCTTCGATTTGTGCGCTGATCCCGTGCCAGAGGTTCTCACAAACTGATGACCAGGGGTCTCTAAAAACATCCCTTGACAGTGACTTTGATGAAGATGTTGATGCAACAAGTAAAGTTATAGAGAGTGATGGTCTAGCGGTGTTTCAAAGTGATTTGCTGACAGAGATATTGACATCTGCTAATGCTCTAGACGTGTTGAATGATCAGTTGAGTGGTTTGTCACCTAGTGATGCTGTCGCCGAGGAAAGCTTGGATGATTGTCAGGATTCTGGTGTTGTATCTGATGTGTCAGCTGTTCCCACACACTCAGAAAGTGAAGAATCCGCTCCCCAGTGGGGAGCAGAGAGTGATGATGGATTTAAAGACGTCATTGATGCTATCAACCGACTTTGTGATACAATGTCCAACGTGGGCACCTCTATCAATTACTCGCAAGATCTAACCAGCTTGTACGAGTACCGTGAAAGGTATGAGAACAGTGAAAGACATCAAGAGATGGATCAAATAGATGGCAGTTATATATCTTCCGATTTTTATTCAATAGAAGAAACATCAACAGCTTTAGCGAATGCATCGATTGAAGGTTCTTTTTTATCCATAACTAACGAAACTGATCCTGATTATACAGTGACTCAAGTAGTACCTTGTGAGAATATATTTTCCCCTCATAGCTCAATAGATCATTACACTCCGGAATCCACACTCACACCTGTTTACTCAACAGACGTTGTTCAAGTGGACGATGTTTCCATTGCGGACAGTTCGTCTCCTGCAGTTATAGAGGATGATTCTTCCACGAATAGGACAGACTTGCTTCAGTACAGTTTGTGTAGCTCCAGCCTAAATGCTGAAGACGCCGGGATGTTCTTTACTCCGGACAGTCATTTGCCTAAGCCTGAAGAAATCCCTCCTCCTGGTCACGTCGCAGCCATGAGAATGAAATTTGAAACGTTCAACAACACATGCATTAGCACAATGCGACTTCTGAAAAAGGAGGATGATATTTAATAATAAAATAAATAAATGGAGTTGAAGCTAGGTTACAAATTTCTCTTGACGGGGTGATGTCACAAGTCTAGTTGATTGGGGATCTTAGCAACTAAAAAAACAATGCAACTAAGCTACACATATAGTGTAACTTCTTGCCTGCGTTATCCCCGAAGGGGTCGCATGTGGCGATTCGGGGCCTATTTATTTTTATGGGTAAGGGGGCCGGCCTCACACCAACCACTTTCAGTTGAAGTGGGTGTTTCCCAGCTCCCGGGGTGGCTGGTTCTCATTTCTTGTGAAGGCCGAGTAAACCTTGAGATTGAACCCTTGCTCTCGGCATGAAATGCAAGCATTCTACCAATTGAGCTATCAACCTTTTTACGAGCTTGGTCGTCGTCGCTACAAAGCGCCAATTCTCAGGCAAGACCCAGTTGCTGTTAGGCTGGATGGACCTTTGGTGACCAGTCATTGGTAAAGGTTTATGATTTTTTCAACCCAGCGAAGAGCAAATTTGAAAATATAAATGGTATATTTTTTGTGCTCCGCCGGGATTCAAACCCACAACCTTCCATTCAGAGTCCGAAGTGTTACCACTGAACTACGGACCGGTTGTAGAAATAAATAACACAATATTCACTTGTCAATAGCAACCAATTATAAAATATTAGTTAGCTTTTTTCTTAGAAACGTGAGGGGATTATGACAATTTTTTTGAAAATGTGTCGGACTCTATGGTTTGTATTCATAGCGGTCAATCTTCTCACAAAACACAAGTAAAAGGGTGCCTACTTCAAAAGATTAACCCACACAGTATGAAGTATTTTTGAAAGAAATTTACAATTTTAACATGCATTTTGAATCTAAGTTGCAAAGATATAGAATCATTGAGGATTTATTTTTATCCCTTAAGAAAATACATCCAAATTTGCGCTTACACATGCTGCACGTTAATTTTTGATATAAAACGCCAACCTCAAATGAACTTAACCGTGCAGGACTTGCTGCCTTTCTCTGAAATAGGGGTGTCATTGGTAAAAGCGAACCAATTTTTACAGTATGTGTGGTCTACCTCATACCAACCTATAACAAAAGGAAATCTATCGAGGGCATATTGCGTTAAACTAACATTAAGAATGTTAATGGATGAAAGAGAACTGATTTCAGGTTATCGCAATTATTTTATTGAGAATTAATTATATTCATCAATTATTTTTATTAAAGCGCTGTTCTGAAAAATATATTAGAATACATCAGTACATATTTATAATGACATATAATACCTATAATTCATTATCTTCTAAACTTGTACCACGTTTACCAAAGATGATTTAGAAATATGGAATTCATTTTGAAGGGTTTTTTTTGTTTATTTTTTATTTATTTTACATTCAATAGTTTCTTATCCTCAGTATTAAATATGGTGAATCATAGAGCATATCTTTGACAAGAAATTATAAAATTAATATTTATAAAGTCTGATTTGAACCCCTGAAAGTGCATATTGTAATCAAATAATAATAACTATACTAGATTGTTATTTTTGCACGCAAAAGATTCCATTATAAAAATTGTATTAATACTATCCAAGTTTGGATATAGGTAATTGAAATAGTCTGTAAGGCATGTTCATTTTTCAAAACACTAACCCCCGTATTCATGATCAATACTCCCATTAGTAACAGTGTGACCTAAAGCCAAGTGTAACACTTCTCTTAGGATTCACAATGTCAATGTTTCGCAAGCAATCAACGATTGTCCTTGCGCTTGATCTATAATCTGAGTTGCAAAGATTAATTGACATTCAAGGTTCATATTTAATGCATGCTCACAAGCAGGCACATTTAAGTTCGCTCTTACACATGCTGCATGCGTATATACAAAACACACCAAACCTCACATGAGCATAAACTCTTGCCTATTAGATCAGGAATACAAACAACAGACCTTTGGTGACCGGTCTTTGGTAAAGGTACCTACATGAATCTTTCACCCAGCGAATAGCATATTTGAAAGTATAAATGGTATATTTTGTGTGCTCCACTGGGATTCGAACCCACAACCTTCCATTTACGAGTCAGAAGCTCTAACCACCAAACTATGGATCAGTCAAACTGGTGGATACGAGTTTTCTTAACTTTTTATATCCAGGTTTTGCTAAAAAAAGCTATTGTGTAGCCTAATGGAAGTTTTGGTAAAATTGGTGAATATTGGGTTAATCCATAATCAGGAAATCTGTCACAAAAAATTAATTGAACTAGCTTACATATTTCTACAAATATTATCTACCTACTAAAAATAAATATAAAATGCGGCACTTCTTTATTGATTATCAACATTTTTTTTTTTTTTTTAACATCAATATATTATACTCTAGACCTGTTAGTTTTTTTTTTTTTTTTTTAAGAAATCCTGTGCGGGAGACTTCCTAGATTCTAAAGACTCTAGGAGTCTATGACACTTGTTGTAGTGCCGCAGAGGGGTATATGTATAGTGTCGACCAATCCACCCTTGTCTTCTAGAAAAAAAAAACAGTTTATTTCTGTACTCCTAAGGGAAACATTGTTGGAGCTGTTTTCCAATTGTTAAATAGTCTGTTGTATGACCATATTGAAAGAATATTGTCATTTGGCAGATAAATGTTTTCCTGTAAAAAAAAAGTTTCAAAACTTGTTTCGCCAGAGGTGTTTTTCAAGTTCACATACATTTTTCTTGAATACTCAATCTAATCTAATCTAATCTAATCTAAGCTGCAAAGATATATATCATTTAAGATTTATATTAAATGCATTCCCACAAGCAGATACTTCGAGTATTGCGAAAAAACTCACCCTACGGGTACTGATCATTGAAATAATAATTGATTATGTTACTTAATAATAATAATATTAGGATGATTTATTTGGTGAGCACTGTTTTTGTGTGAATCACACCTCAAGAGCCCCCTGCGAGCTTGGTGAATTTTGGAATGAATTTTTCGACCCAGCAAAAATATATTTAAAAATGGTATATTTTGTGTGCTCTGCCAGGATTCAAACCCACAACCTTCCATTCATGAGTCCGAAGCGCTAACCACTAGGCTACGGACTGGTCAAATTTATTATAAGAATAACTCACAGTTGGCATAAAAACTATAAACATCTAGTGTTTTCACAACTTCATGCATCGTCAATCTGCCCGTTATGGAGTGATTCTCCTGTATCTATGTTCCGTTAACAAAATTGATTTAAAACCAACATCAATGGCCACTTCCTCACATCCCCTCACCGTAAAAGGCAGAAAGGTATAACAGCAAAGGCAAGGAAAGCAATCAATCACTCTTTTGGACCCGCCCTAGCTTGTCTTGAGTTATAATATGTTGATCTTCAAAACAATATAACGCACGTACTTACTCTGATAGTTTACATTGAATAATCTCATTCAGCTGATCACCTCATGTTAAAGCCTTAATAAACTAACCAACTAAATATTAAAGTGCATTATTATGTATTTGGATCATATTGAATTTGTATATCGGATAGTTAAATAATATAATATAGGGAATAGGGTAGTTCACTCAAAAATAATCAATGTAGGGTTTACAATGTAGTGGAAATAGCAGCGTGTTGGTTGAAATTACTATTTTTATTACGGGTGCCTTCAAGGAGCACATTTTAAGCACTTTTAGTCATTCAAAAGCTCACTCACAGCGATTATGAGATGTTACAGCCAATCGCTAACAAATATAGATAGTTGCTAGCTAACCTCAATAACACAAAAATTAGCCCCAATTAATCATGATAATTTCGGGATTTGAGATACATTGATAACATCTAAGTACATTGATAACATCACTCAATAATGTTCTTTGGCATAAATCTACAGCCACTTCTGCCTTGATTTGACAGATGAAGTTTGCATTCATTTGTTTTGGATAGTTCAGGATGCTTTGCTGTGAGTAAATTAGCAAGTTTCCCAAATTTTGTTTTTTTAACTTTAAGCCCGAACAGTGCACAAGCGAGCTCCCTGAACCAACCCTATGCAGATAAAATAGGCGTGATTCAAATACAATGAACTACCCTTTAGTGAAGTAAATAATTATATCAAGTTATGGTACATAATCATGATAGGAAAATGGTTGTGAGTCAAATTAGCAATGAATGTCTAGATAGAGAATGTTATATGTAATGAACAGTAATTAATATTGGAGGGTCACGGTTTGGTGTATTTTATTTTTTAACACATCTTAATAAATTGTGTAAGTTTACCATCACATTTTCATTTGCTAACGTGTAAACATAGTCTAGGCAACACTTAACATTACTATTATGTTATAAATGTAAGATATAAACTAGAAACTGTAATGCCCGCTTTCCACTGCGAGCGGAGCTGACTCCGTACGGACTCCGCTCGACTAGCAACAGTAAATTTCATAGAAGTGCTTCCACCGACAGCGAGTCAGCGGAGCGGACTGAGCGAGTACAAAGAGTTACGAAAGTGGTCGCAGAGTTGAGCGAGTTTCCAGCGGACTCCGTACGGACTCCGCTCGACTAGCAACAGTAAATTTCATAGAAGTGCTTCCACCGACAGCGGAGTGAGCGGAGCAGGCTGAGCGAGTAAAAATGACTCCGCTGTGTCATGGTCTCGGCCGCTAGTTTTCAACTGACTTCGCTCCCCCGTGCCCCCCGCGCCAACCCGCGTAGTTGCGTGACAGCGATAAAACACATCATACATGATTTACAAAAACACATCATACATTATTTTATTAATTTGAAAATATTAAAATGTATGTTTTATTTCAAACATCTACATTTTATGTTTAAAGCAAAATAATACATTACTTTTTATGTTTCGAAACAAAAAAAAAATCTTTTATTAATAATTGAAACGTTTGATCTGGGCGTAGGCTGCAACGAGCTGTCACACACTGCACATCATACATTATTTTATAAATTTGAAAATATTAAAATGTATGTTTTATTTCAAACATCTACTTTTTATGTATTAAAGCAAAATAATATATTACTTTTTATTTTTCGAAACAAAAAAAAAAACTTTTTTTTACTAATAATTAAAACGTTTGATCTGGGCGTAGGCTGCAACGAGCTGTCACACACTAGTTGGCTCCGCTAAGCCAGCTGTAGATGGAAGGCAAACAACTCTTTCATCTGACTCATCTCATTTCTCGCCTAGCTCACTCCGCCGAGCTCGTTAGCTGTGGAAGGCAAATACCATTATTTTTTAAAACTCTTTCGCAATGGAAGGCCAAAACTATTTCACTACGCTCCGCTCAGCTATTTCCCGCTCCCGCTCAGCTATTTCCCGCTCGCAGTGGAAAGCGGGCATAAATGTAGCATTTCATTTGTAATGTTTGACTTTAAATATCAAGAATTAAACACTTGTTAATATTACACAGTATAAAGAATAATTTAACTGTAGGGAGACAATAGGATGAAGCAAATAATCATTGTTTAATTTGTAATCTTTGAAATAATATTAATTAAATTTATAATTATGTTGGAAACACGAGGGTTTTGAACCCTTAACAAGTATTACTTATTAATTAAGCAGAAATTCACTTGAGGGAACTTTTCATTGCAACAAAAAATGCATGTATAAGGAATTCGGTATTCCGTCACGCATATCTTTTTTACCTATAGTTCTTGTAGATTATCAGATTTCTGTAGGAAGTAATTTTATAACAAATGTGAACAGTAAAAAATCATTTCTTATGTGCACATAAAAGTTATCACATTGTTTGAATCAAGCTTTGCTACTTAGTGCTTATCTGTTCTCAAATTGGAAAAGGTTTCTTGTCTTTATAATCTGACAGCAAAATGTAAATTCTGTGAAATTATACGAGCAAGAAGCTGATTAGCAAAATGCCAGACTATTGGATGTGCGGGGCTATTACCGAGTTGCTTCTATATGTTGTCAAATTGACATTTTAAACTACTGAAAAAGTTTTCTCAAGTCAATGCAAGCCTATAGGCTTCAACAAAACCAATTCAATATGCTTAAATTAAAACACCTGTATTAGAGAAACGTGTGAGGAATAAAGCAGTATACAATTTTGGGATATAACTACAAATAATACTTAATGCACAATTATTTCTGTGGTAGGGAGTCATTAGGATAGTTAATGTTATCATTTGATTATGTGTTAGGTACCTACCCGCGTACACCTTTATAATATAGTTCACATTTGTTATGGGCGCCGTCCTGGTTTCCTTGTATCATACCTGATATTTTATGGAATGGTAATATTGTATTCACAAATCTAACTAGTCACTGAGCTTGTCTGGATGTAAGTTAAGGTATTAGTTTATAGCAGATCCATATTCAGCCATTAAATGCAATATTCACAAATACTTTTATTATATTTATTGTGTATGATAGATCCATTGCATTTACTGGTTTATTCATAAATAGTTATTGAAAATCATCATCCTCCTCCTATATCCTTCACAGTCATCAGCTTCTGAAGGCAGTGCTTTGTTGCGCTAGCCATTTGTCTGTGCTGATCGCCATCCTCTTTTAAGGCAGTGCCTTGTGCTAGCCATTTGTTTCTACTGGTCGCCATCCTCGTAGAGTTGTGGACAGGTCTCAACGATGCCCATTCAAATCTTGGAAGTATAATCTTGGGCGACCTATATCCTCATTTTCTTTTACAATACACACTCTATTTTAAATAAAACACTGCTCTCCGCAATTATCATACAAATGTTTATTTTGTGACCTAAGTATAAAACCTAACTTTTGAACTCAACCGTAGCAGTCTGTCAAAAATGTATGCAAACCAAAACACTTCCTAGAGGCACTATCAAAGTTTCCATATTTTTTGTTTGTTAATGTTATGGTAGAGTATAAAAGTAAGTTCTTTCACTTGGACTACTATTCTATAGTCAACTCTTATAAAAAAACACATGGGTCCAAAACTATGCATTGGATCACATTTCAAATATAGAGGCCTTAATTCAAAAGAATGTCTAGAAATGATCTTTCTTTAAATTGAATTTAACTCAAATTACAGCACTTAACAAATGAAAATGAATATACTGGTTCCCATATTCAACAAACCGTTATTGAAGAACTTTATTCAACTAGCTATTATATTCTGAAACAAGGGTTTATTGAATATCCATTTTTTTTAATTAATGGACTCTTTTCTCGGTGGGCAAAAGTCACTCTTTTATGGGACTATGGTCCTTCGCAACCAATAATAAAATATTTGTTATTGGTTGCGAAAATATTTGTTTGCCTTTTCCTCAACAACCGGGCCTAGCAAATGTTGTCACTACGGTGTTTGTTCCCGAATTCATTTCACTTTTAATTTGTTATTACATTTATTCTTTGTTTATTGTAAAGTAGCTTCATTAGAGCCGATTGGATTAAAATACCAACCTGTTTTGTGTGAATGTTTTTATTTTGATTTACACGGAGTTGACCATGCAAGTTTATGGAGCTGTTTCTTCTAGGAATTGCTGTTTTGTATGTATGTTTGTTGAATACCTATGTAATGTAAATGATAAACGCCTACGTTGATAGCAACTTAAGAACTCAGTGCCTATTCCTTTATTCTTTTTGTTGTATATTTTATATTGTGCATTAATAGAATTATATTGTTAATGTTTGTAAATAGGATTTTTTTATGGTAACATGATTAATATACCTTACTGTATTATTGATAATTTCATTTTTAATTATTATCGAATAATGTAAATAACAACAAATAAAATGAATCAGTAAAAATAGCACATGTATTTGATTTTATTTTTCCTATCAATGATTTATTATAGAACCCAACTAGACATTCAAATTTTAGATTTTGATATCTTTGACACCATCTCATTGCACCATCTACAAATCAGCGAAGCAACAACCAATGCAGAGATTTTTAAAGAATGTTCATTGGAAAGTGTTAATAATTTTAGGACCGTGCATGCTTCAGACTCCAACAGAAGTTTGTGAATTACCGGCGGAGCACAAAAAAGTATAATTTTTTTTTTTAAATCTGCTCTTCACTGGTCTGAAAAAAGCATTAGCCTGTATCAGAGACTGTTTTATCAACCATTATTGTACCATGCACATTGCACATGAATTTGCATTCACAAAATTGTGTCATCGCGCGGCCGGGTTGCTAGGTAAAGGCATGCATTTTTTTTCTTATTGATTGCTAAGGATGGCAGTCCCATACAAGTGTCCCAATTACTCGCTGAGAAAAACTTCGAAGTCCATTTTTGACATTCTTACAATGATGTCAACATACATAAATGTAAAAATAAATTCGGCCGCCCAGCTGAGTTGCTAGAAAAATAGCAAACCAGTATTTTGTTTTTGATTGCCAAGCACTAGTCACGAAAACTTGTGATTCTTATTTATTTTTATTTTTATTAATATTTAACGGCTTGAAAGCCTTTTCCATAATTTTATTAAAAATGTTTCTTAAATTCATTGTAAGTATTACATAATATCCATAATATTAATATACATTCATGAGTTAAAAAAACAATAAAAAACATGTATAGAAAAATGATAAGAATAATGTTTTAAAAGTACAAAACTTACTTTTCAATTCACCACTTTTGAAAATTTAAATTAAATTTTTATAATAAGTAGTTTATACTATTGGTTTTTTAAATTATGTTAGGTTACAAATAATACAATAATATTCATCAGAAATACCAATAAATCTAAAATATATAAATCAATATAAATAAACACACATGACAGCAATCACACATAGATCACAATTTCAAACTATTTTTCAATATAATTCTGAGTTTGGCCTCAGTAATGTTGAAAATGCCTATATTTCTTAAGTGATCATTCGCCAGTGCATGCATCCTGGCTGCGTGTTCCCATTCCACAACGCAAAACGAATGTTCACTCACACATGCACACGGAAGTTTTGCCATAATATGTTAAATACGTACAGCAATGGTAGGTATTACGCATTGTTTATTATTATATTTTTCTTTTTTTAATATTTGTTATTTTATCCTCGAGTACTTTCGACTGTCGTCATTTTCAAGAGTCATTTAAGTATATAGAAATTAAATAAAAAAAACTTCAACTTTTCATTAAATGTAATCCAGCTGTCTTATTTATCAATTTTCAACACTCATAACTGTTTTTTGACTTTTTTTGTACCTATAGATTTCTTTTTGAGGTTTTGTTATTTTTATATTTAAATGTAATTTATTATTCATGTTCCTTGACTTATAGGTTGGTATAAGGCTGACCACCCATACTGTAAAAAATGGTTCACTTTGCCAGTGTCACCCCTGTTTCAGGGAAGGTCGGCAAAAGTTGTGGGGCTTATGTTCATTTGAGGTTTGAATTTTATTTGTAAGTACACAATCAGCATTTGTAAGCGCGAACTACATGTGTTTGTTTGTGGGCATACATCTGAGAGCTTTGAATGAATATATCCTTGCAACTTAGATTATAGATTATTATAGTTACTACACTTTACACATATTACTACACTTGTTGGTTTGTGGGCATACATCTGAGAGCTTTAAATGAATATATCTTTGCAACTTAGATTATAGATTATATATTATATTATAGATTATAGATAGATAACTGTGTATGTGCATTAAATTGCTTGTGTGCCAGTATATAGCTATTTGATAACAGTTGGTTTTCAGCTAGGTTCACTCATCTGCAATACTTCCGTGTGCATGTGTGAGTGAACATTCGTTTTGCGTTGTGGAATGGGAACACGCATCCTGGCTATGGGTGCTTGCTGTGCATAATAAGTGCCGCTGTGTGTGGTGTGAAAAGTGTCCTGGCTTCTTGTGTGTTTTTGAGGTACCCTTAGTTTAATATTTTGGATGAGTTAATTATTTTAAATAATGTTACCAAATCAGACACTATTCTTCTCTCTGATAGCCTATTGACATTTAGGTATTCTAACATGCTTGATTGGTCATAGGACTCCGATGGTATACACATTTTATAGCTTATAAATCGAAGAAACTTATTCTGGATTTTTTCGACGCTACAAGAGTGTACCCTATAATACGGAGCCCAAATTGTGGAATTAAACTCAAGTTGACTCCGGACAAGAGAAACATACAGCAATTTAATGGCCTGGATTGAGTTAAAGTCTTTTACAGTTCTTAATACGAGTCCCAAACTTTTCTGACCTTTAGCTGTTATGTAATTTATGTGGTTTATAAGAGTGAGCTTGGAATCTAACATAATACCTAGGTCTCTTACTACTTCTACTCTCTCCAAGCAGATATCGCTGAGAGTATAATTAAAGTCAATTGGTTTGTTTAATCTATGAAAAGATATTGTTTGGCAAATTTTGTTGATGTTCAAGTGTAGTTTGTTAATATTACACCACTCAAGGAGGCCATTTAAATTGTTTTGTATTACTTTACAATCTGTTTCATTCTTTACTCTTTTGAAAATTTTTAGGTCATCTGCAAACATCAAGGTTTCTATATCGTCAAAGGACGACACAATATTATTTACAAAAAGTGAAAATAAAACGGGCCCAAGATGACTTCCTTGAGGAAGGCCGCTTGTTGGAGTAAATGTGTATGAATTTTCCGAGTTAATTTTGACGTAGAGTTCTCTGTCAGATAGATAACTTCGAAGCCATTTAAACATGGTACCATGTACTCCCAAGGCATATAACTTCTTTGCAAGTATATTGTGTGACACCTTATCGAATGCCTTACTGAAGTCGGCAGGTATATAGGTGTCTACCTGTTGCCTTGCGGCCATGCTCTCTTTAATATCATTTTGAAAAATTAGAAGATTGGTGGAAGTTGATCTACCCTTCATAAAGCCATGTTAACATTTATCAATTAATGAAGCTAGTGTGGATATATTTCGTCCAAGACCAGGGACTCGAATAGTTTGGGAATCACTGATTGGATACATATCGGACGATAGTTGGAGACATCACTGTCGTCACCTTTTTTGAAAATTGGTGTTAAATAACTTGTTTTCCAAATCTGAGGGAATTGGCCTGATTGAAGGGATTTATTAAATATCTCTGTAATGGGGCCAGCTAATACAGATATACATTTTTTTAGGAATATAGGTGGAATTTTATCGGGGCCAGCAGTGATGTTACCGCACCAAGAAAAATTTGGTTTTTATCAAATTCGGAAAATATGCAAGTTTATTTTTTTAAGTCAGGTTGTTTTAAATGAGATTTTGAATTATTTTACGTCGAACACCTATATTTTTATTTCAAGCAATGAAAATAAACTCCCTTGTTATACCTACCATTAATATGTATGATGTGTAACTATACTACTTGATGATGTGTGAATATTATGGCCAGGTGATGGCCAGTATTGTGACGTTTGTCATTTCAAACTTTTTCAATTTGATTTTGAATTGTGATTAAATTTTCAGATAAAAAAACTATGAAAGTGGTAGTTTTATCTAAATTTTAATTTTTATAGAAATCGCCTTCTATCTGGAAACATCCTTATCAGCTTATAATGAACACCAATAATTCGGTAAGCCACATCGTACTTATTTCAGCATGTTGTACTGTTTTTTAGACAAATGTTTTTCATGTAACAAACCGGCATTTTCTGTTGTTTCAGGAAAATAAGTGGTTTCGTCCTGTGTTTGATTTTATGAAGAAAATCAGTTCTCAGCCAGAATTTGTCAAACCAGATCAACCATTAAATGCACCTCTAACAAATCCTACTTCGTCCTGCAAATCATTGGTATACCATTTTATCTACATCTCATCTCACTAGTGTGTGGAACCTATTTATTTTTACAGGAAAGGGGGCAACCTTACGCCAACCACACGCAATGTAGTCTATATTTGCTCCCAAAGTTTTTCAGATAGCACTGGGAGTAATGTCTGACATTCTCAGAATCAAACCTATATGTCATCTTGAACGCCAATGTTCTGCCAACTGGCTGTGAGTTTAACTTCTTATACATGGCGATTTGTTATATTCTTAGCATTTTCAAACACAATGGAGATTTTTTTGTGGTAGTCCAAGATTTGTCTCTAGGACTGATATTTCACTGCTAGATGTGTGTGGCATTCTCAGGGTGTTGAGTGTACTCAGAGGTGCAATTGATCTTAAATCATAGTCCTTAAATAAATAAATAAATCTCTGTCAAGTCAAGCTATATTTCATAATGTCTTACTTATTTATTTTGTGAATAGTCTTCTTTAGATTTTCCCGATTTAAACTTCGAAGACGTGCAATCCGACAATTGGATAGACAAGTTTGCTCCACAAGAAGTCACTGATTTGGCCGTGAATGTGAAGAAAACACAGGAAGTCCAAGCATGGTTGAACAAAGCTATTGGGGGAAGGTCAATGCGGAGAGGAGGACCTATGCTTCTGTTGACGGGACCTTCGGGCTGTGGGAAAACCATTACCATCCAGTTGTTAGCCAAGAAATTTGGCTCTCAGATCAGCGAATGGGTTACACCTATAGATGTAGAGTATTTCAAAGACCTAGGTAAGATAGTCATGGACTAATGAAAAAATTTAGAATTAAGATGTATGTCCATTTGAGATTTGGTTTTTATGTTGTAGGCTCGCATGAGGCATGTGCAAGTGCAAACTTGTACATGTCTGGTTGTGAGAATGCATGTAATGTGAATCTCCAATGTAACATATCTTTGCAACTTAGATTAGATTAGATTAGAAGATAACCTAGAAAAGTGTGGCTTGCTATCAATTAAAAGGTGTGTGCACTAGACAGTTGCAGTGGATTGCCGTTTGTCCCTCTTTAAAATGTTCAAGCTTGTGTTTGGGCAAGCAAGCTGCCAAAATTGCAGTGCGGACATTGGTCCATGCTATAATAACAAAAACCAGCTGTTCACCCTTTTGCTTATGTGCTATGAGCGGTGTTGGTACATATGGCGAACTATGATCAATGATCGCCATCGTGCTTTGTATGAGATATCTCACCTTTTGTATTACCATCTGGCTTGCTATGTACAGAATAAAATATGGAAACAACTCAAACAAGTTATGGGATGGATGAGAAATGAATATTGTGAATATATCTATAATGGTTATATTTGTTTGTGTATTAAATTATGTTGTACCTGTAATCATACAATCAAAATAATTAAATGTTCCAGCTGAAATTGTTATAATAAATATTCCTAGCAAATGCTAGGTTTCTGTTTTACCGATGATAATATTGTAATTATTTATGGAATATTCATCCTGAAGTGTGATGTTTCAGGACCCAATAGTTACACATATCAAGAGCGACAGTCTGAGAAGTTCAAGGATTTCCTGCTGAAATCATCAAGTTACTCGTCTTTATTGAGCTGCAATGATGTGCCCAGAACTCTTCTGGTCGAAGATTTCCCAAATTCATTCCTAAAAGATCCCCCAGACTTTGTCAATATACTACAGTGAGAAAAAAATATTGTTTCTATTTTGTTTTGTGTTTGTTTTATTGTCACAGTCACAGATCGTCACAATTTTTGAATTTCACTTTTAGGACATATCATGAAAGGGGTAAATCTCCTTTAATATTTATCTGCACCGACACTCGAGATGGTGGACTTAATTTATTATGGAATCTGTTCCCTCCAGCAGTTCAAGAAAAATTTGGTATTCAACAAATCTCGTAAGTACATATTTTACCATATAAATAATTATAAAAAATTATAAAAAACACAGAGTTTTATTTTCACAAATTGAGTTTTTATTTCCACCTCAAGTACTTTCGACTTATTCACGTCATTATCAAGAGGATACTATTTTACCATAGTTTATGTAGTCAATTTCTGAAGTTTTTGATAAGGTAATTTTATGCCTTTTACAGATTTAATCCAGTTGCTCCTACCTCAATGAAGTCCGCTCTGAAGAGAGTCTCGTTACAGATGAGTAAGAAGTATAGTTCTCTTTACACGGTGCCCAACCAGGAATGTGTTGACAGTATTATTAATTCATCAATGGGGGATGTCAGATCAGCTGTTAACAATTTACATTTTGCATCACTGAAAGGTAACTTTTACTTCATAATTTGTTCTTGTAACTCTTATTATTCCATTAGAGTTGGCCTGAGCTTCTACGCTGGCTTGACCAATTGGCGATGAGAGCTATGATGATGATGTAGCGGGAAAGGTGGCAATCTTTATTAAAAAGACACTTAAGTGAGATGGAGTAAGTAGAGAAACAAGTTTGGGAAGCTAGGGTTTGCAGAATGGAATATAGGTTGGTTATGACTTATAGGTTGGTATGCGGCTGACCACCCATGCTGTAGAAAATGGTTCACTTTGCCAATGTCACCCCTGTTTCAGGGAAGGTCAGCAGGAGTTGCAGGGTGTATGTTCATTTGAGATTCGGGTTTTTATATTGTAGGACTACATGCGGCATGTTTAAGCATGAACTTAAACATGTCTGTTTTGTGAAAATGCATATAAATGTGAATCTCTAATGTCACTTATATTTTGCTACTTAGATTAGATTTGAATAACAATATAAATGCACAAGACTCCACCCAAGTCCACCGAAGAAATTACAAGAAAGTTAGATATCTTCATTGTAGGACTGAAAATGATATCTCCTAACATAAGATCTACGAAGAAAAAAGAACCAATGTTAATCACTGCTTTTTATGGAAATAAAATTCATTCATTATTTTTCCTATTTATCCAATTCCCACTTTTCCAATGTTTATCATATTTTCTTTCTAAAAATCTCCTTCAAGTCAATAAATTTAACAAATCTTTTTTGCAGGTGGCGTTGGCATTCAAATCAGTCATAAACGATCAAAAGAGCCAAGTGAAACTAATGGAAGGAAGCGAAAGAAGAAAAATGAAACATCAAAACTGAATAGTATAGGAAAGGATGAGACAATATCTATAATGCACGGTGTGGGACGAGTCCTGAACCCAAAAAGTATCTTTTGTTCTGATTTATTTCAAGTCTAATTAACACTATGTATGCGGGAATTTTCTCGCCAGATGGCGGCGTAGAGCGGGTGTTTTTTGAAATTTTCGCGCCAACATTAGACTTTTCGTAAAACATTTATATCTTACGATCTATTTGATATTTTTCAATGAAACTTTTAGTTTTTTACTTTAAAAATACGTCTCCGTTTATTTATTTAACACAATATCTATATTTTTGTTTTTTTGTGTACAAAAACATTTTACTTTCTTGGGAATCATAGAAAAAAACACTATTTCACAATCGAAATCATTTTATTCATACAGAATATCAATATTATTTTGAAATTTTTAACACATATTATAAAAAAAACTATAACCTAATAGTGTATAAACGTCTACGAATATAAAACGTCCTAACGAAAGCAGGATATAGAAGTTACTGGAGAGACAAACGAAAGTGCAAAAACAAAATCCTTTGTTTAAAATTTCAATATTCTGTCTGTTTATTTTTACAGTTATTATTTTTTGTCCCGTCTTAAACTCATTGTATCGGCAGGTAGACAGATCGGGGACCGCTGAGGGTAGGTATCGCATGGCCCCCCACCCGTTTGATGCCACGTTTTTACAAGTTTCCCGCGCCCTACCGCTAGGCGCGACGAAACGAGTTTACACGTCTCCCGCACGTTACCATAAAGAGGTGTATGACGAGTTAACTAGTTTCCCGCAAACAATGTGTTAAAAAATGATACAGCTCAATTTTTTTTGCATACTTCTGTATGTTGCTTTTCTGAATGAATGCTTTGTCCTGTAATTTTGTATAACAATCTAGAACGCTTTTGCCCGAACTTCGATAACGTTTATGATTATTTTTACAGAAGCAGAAAAACTAAGTGCAAAAGATGGAGATACGTTCACTCATTCCCCCCAGAGTATAGTAGATCTATTCCAAATGCAGCCTGCTTCCTTCGTCGCTTACATACACGAGAACTTCTTGCCTCATTTCTCCGACATCAGTCACATTGAAAAAGCTACTGAAGCATTGAGTGATGCAGACTGCTTCTTGAATGATTGGAGGGTAAAGTATTTTCACATGAAGACCCTATGATTCAACGATAATTTAGCTTGTAGAAATTATGCTGATAGGTAAAGAGATGATTTATTTAGAACAGCTTACGAGCATTTAAAAATAGTAATTCTACATCACTCTCTTCATGTCTGATCAATGGACCTATCTTTGACCAGTGGTTTTTCTCTTTGTTGTACACTGTCTATGTTAACGCATATGATTTGAATGTCTATTTTAAAAATGTAATTTGTTGTGTATGGTCCTTGAAGTATAAGTTGGTATGCGGCTGACCACCCATGCTTTAGAAAATGTTTCACTTTGCCAATGTCACCCCTGTTTCAGGGAAGGTCGGCGAGAGTTGCAGGGTGTATGTTCATTTAAGATTTAGGTTTTTATGTTGTAGGTTCACACGTGGCATGTGCAAGCGTTAACCTCAGCAGACACGTATAAACGAATCTGCTGAAAATTCATATAATGTGGATCCCCAATGTTACATATATTTGCAACTTAGATTAGTTTTGAATGATAAGGCATTCTTTTTTTGCTAGTCCTCTTCCGTATATTTCTGGATTGAGGCACTTCAAATTTCTTTCACGAGCAAGCCTTACCCATTGTTTCCCCATTTACAGAGCAATATTGTTGGTCCATTTTTATGGGTGTGTTAAATTAATACCTTGAAGCAATAGGTTTGGCAGAAATATTTTATTTAAGAAGGCTCATTGATTTAAATTACAATAAGTATAATATGTCAAACATGTGTTATTCTTTATTTAGGAGAAAGATGGAAAGCTTTATGGACTGTCAGTAGCCATCGGAGGAATAATGGTAGCAAATAAAGCTCCTGTCTCATCATGGCATCCAATCAAAGGACCCAAGAATATGAAAATCACATTTCCGTGAGTATTTTATCTTGTGTTAGCTTTTGTAAAATTTTTTTTTTTTAATCACAGTTTGAATTTTCAGGACTAGTAAAGAAATACCTTTGTTGGAAGAAAATCAATTAATACAGGGAAAAATTTTAGCCACAGATTATGAAACATTCTGCAAGATTATATCCAAGACTTGAAATAAATTTTAATTTATTAAAAATTATGTCACAAATTTAATTTATGTATTACCAACCTTCCTATTTTTTTAGTGAATACTTAAAATTAATTATGAAATTAAAAAAGTACATTTTACTCATTTCATTTTATTGTTTTACTTCCATTTAAAATACATTTCAAAACTTGTGTTCATCATTACTACTTCATGACTACATGAGATATTAAAATTATATTTTATCAAAGATAAAAGTGAGTTAAAGGTACATCATTTATTAGGTAATTATTTTAGTGAATACTTGAAAATTAAAATGCTTCCTCTTTCAGTGCATGTCTGACATCTTCTCTGTCTCTCTTTAATTTGCAGAAATGGAAATGGGTTTCTTGGTTCTAAATAAATAAAAATAAAATTGTGTTAGTTTTGTATCAAAAACTTTTTATTTGTGTCAAACGGGAAATTACATCATGCAACACTAAGGAAAAAATGAAACTAACATCCAAAGTAAAAAAGTAATGAACTCAGCACAAATGCCATAAACCTCTAAATTATGACATCACATATGGCCGGGCTACTAGGAAAAAGGCCAACACATTTTTTATCGGTTGCTAAGGGCCCTAGTCACATAAACGTGTAACGCTTATCCACTGAGAATAAAATTCTGTTGTCCAATTTGCACTGAGTCCATTCATACAGGTATAAAATAAATTAATTGGAAAAGTCAAAAACAATATTACATGATGTGTTGTTTGTGTACATTGCGTGTCACGACAAATCGGTCAAAGATAACTCGTCCACAGACAGCTCCTCCGTGAATAAATCTGTCACACAACAGTTCATCCACACCACTTTTCAGCACATAGGTACAATTAAGGTCCACAGACAGCTCCATCACAAAAAAACTTGCACTTCCAAAAACCTTCATGTTTTAATTAATTGTAGATTTCTGTGATGGAGTTTTCTATGAACCATACATCTTATGTGACGGAAATGTTGTTGACTAAAGGATATTTTCAGTTGATGAGAGGGACAAAAATCATGTCTAGGTTTGTGTGCTTAAAAAATATCTTTCATATAAGCAGATCTTGTCAATTTTTGGAATTTCCCTAATATGTGTTGCACCTTACATGTGGTGTATTGAGTTTGTGTGTGTTTGTGTGAGCTACCTTGAGCTGGAGGAGGAGGAGCGTGAATGCCTGCGCCGCCTCTGCGGGCTGCGGGAGCGTGCGCCACGCTGCGCGCTGCGTGAGCGTGCGCTGCGCTGCGGGCTGCGTGAGCGCCCGCCTGCAGGACGGCGCCGAGGGGGCGAGCGGCGGCGACCACCCCCTGCAGGGCTGCGGCGTGAACGCATGTACCTGGATTAAGACAATTAATCTTACATTATCTCCACACCTCAGAAGTGTTTGATATAAGTTTCTTGTTTAGTGACAGTCATTTTGCTATTTGTTCACAACAGGTGGTCGCAACTTAATAAAAACGCAACTAAGCTACACATATAGTGTAACTTCTTGCCTGCGTTATCCCTGAAGGGGTTGCGTGTGGCGATTCGGGACCTATTTATTTTTACAGGTAAGGAGGCCGGCCTCACACCAACCCCTTTCATTTGAATTGGGGGTTTCCCAGCCTCCGGGGGGGCTTGTTCTCATTTCTTGTGAAGGCTGAGTAAACCTTGAGATCGAACCCTTGCTCTCGGCATGGAATGCAAGCATTCTACCAATTGAGCTATCGACCTTTTTACGAGCTTGATCCTCGTCGCTACAAAGCGCCAATTCTCAAGCAAAACCCAGTTGCTGTAAGGCTGGATGGACTTTTTGTGACCGGTCATTGGTAAAGGTTTTATGAATTTTTCAACCCAGCGAAGAGCAAATTTGAAAATATAAATGGTATATTTTTTGTGCTCCGCCGGGATTCAAACCCACAACCTTCCATTTAGAGTCCGAAGTGTTACCACTGAACTACGGACCGGTCACTGGTTAGTAATAACAAATATTACTAATAAACTCTTTACACTGATATAGTATCCATATTTTTCTACGGTTGAGTTTAAATGAACAGTTTCAAACTTGTGGTGCAGAGAAACTGATCAAAACTTCAGATGGAAGAACCTTATAGTTGTCCTATTCATTCACTCTGGTTATCCCATTTCTACACACTTATATTTCACATCTGCCCTGCTTACCAAAAAGGCAGTATCTGCAAAATGTTTGTTCTGAGATAATCGACTTCAAACTTAGGAATTGTATGATTTTCAGTACACTTACTGCTAGTCTGTGTGCTTATATCTCAGTAACCATAGGAGATCCTGCTTTTTTACTGAGCTTATTGGATTCAGCGTTGTTTAAAATATGGAAATACATATAGGTATAACTCAATATCGAACAAAAATCAGTTACTGCCTTCTTTCTTAGCAGGGCAGACATCTCCTCTCTCTTTTCATTTCTCTGCGCAAGTTTTATGTGCAGTGCCCCTCAACTCGATTACGCACAGTGAAAAAATGTACAAAAATTAAAGAGCTCTCTAGGAGTGCCTTTTGTATATTCCATAACTTTTCAATTAACAAAATCGAGGTGAGATTTAAGCAATGTTTTATACTCGGGGTACAAATAACATTTTTAAGCTGTGTATAATCCCTCATTTTTCTGGAGCCTAAAGCAGGGGTCGGCAACCTTTTGTTGTAAAAGGGCCAAATATTTTACATGGGATTTAGTGCGGGCCGCACTTGGGCAGTGGCGATCTAATGGTCAGCATTTCAGCAAATGCTGACTAGCACCCCCCCCCCCCCCTCCTCCCCTGCCGCAGCCCGTGGGACCCTCTTGTGAGTCATGCATCGTAAATATTAATCAATTGACGTGCGAACTACAAATGAAAATTACCCCCAAAGTCACTATTAATTCTACCCCCCAAAAAAAAATCATATTGTAGAATTCCCGCCAATTCAATTTGGGAATCCCACGATTCTTTCAGGTTCTCATTCAATACGCTTATTTTTATAACTTTAAATTTCTTGATAAACGCTTTTACTTTGTCATTTACTGAAAATCGATTTGTAGTTTTCCGGCACGTGCGTTGCGGGCCGCACCAAGACGCCTCAAGGGCCGCATGCGGCCCGCGGGCCGCAGGTTGCCGACCCATGGCCTAAAGCATTGCATCTCTATAATCTAACAACTTCTACTGCTATTGTCTGAAATCTTAAGTTATCATTGATGTCTGATCAGCTTTCCAATTAGTTAATTCAGAGACGATCATATTTGTCATTGTCTCACTGTCAATCAGCATGCTACAAGTATTTTTAGTCATTACAATATTATTCTGAATTGCATGCTGATGGATTGTTTTCTTTGAACGACTTACGGAGCTTGACCGAACCTTGGTGGCGTCCTCCTGCGCATGGGCCTCTGTGGTCGTGGAGACAGGCGGCGAGGCCGGGAAGGCATCAGGACTGGAGCCGCTGTGATCTCTTGTCCATCAATCTGACCTGTAGAAAATACAATGTACTATATAAGAATTGCGTTGTACTGTTTTGCCTCTTGTTTTGGGTTTTAAGTCTTATAGCTCTGAAGTCAACGTTTAAGAATTAAGTTAAAGGAACATTGGAGCAATAATCAAAGAACATCTCATCGCAGGGACTGTTAGTGTGGTATCATCGCAGGTTTGAAGGAGGTTACAATACTTAATAATGACACAAATGATGAGAGACGAAAATTGAGAAAATATTTAACAACAATCATTTTGTACATGAATAACATCTAAAATCTAAATCTAAGCTGCAAAGATATGTATCATTTGAGATTCATATTAAATGCATTCCCACAAGCAGACATGCATAATTTCGCGCTTACACATGCTGCATGTGGACCTACAATATAAAAACCCCAATCTCAAATGAACATAAGCCCTGCAACTCTTGCCGACCTTCCCTGAAGCAGGGGTGACATTGGCAAAGTGAACCATTTTTTACAGTATGGGTGGTCAGCCGCATACCAAAGTATCTGTATCAGTCAAGGAGTACAAGCAATTAATACAATCAAATATATAAAACAAATAAATTCTAAGCAATTAAACAGTAAAAAATTAAAAAACTACAACACATATTTTGAAATTTAAAAGCCTCAGCTTTATCCGCCAGCATTACAGATCAACCGCCATTTCTTTCGATCCTTGCATACTTCTTTCATTTCATCCAGAGCCATAACCTTTTTCATACAAGCTCTCCTTTTATTATGACTCTGGATATCCCATTCATTCGCTATTTCGAAAATTTGGTCCATCCATACCTTTCTCGGTCTTCCTCTTCCACGACATCCATCATAAAAGTGAATAACAAACTGTAGAAAATGTTATTAAGCATAAAGGATAGTATTGTTTGCTCTATTAAAATAATGATATTAACTAATCTGGGTGAGTAAAAGCATATAACAGGACAACAGTTTATTACCTCCATCCATATGTTTCATGGCGTTCTCCGCTTCATCGGGGTTTGTGAACTCCACATAAGCAAAGCCCTTCCCGTGATGGGGATGCTGGCGGTCTGGAGGCATCTCCACGGCCTTGACCACCCCGTACGTGGAGAAGATCTCCATGATGTGGTCCTTGCAGACGTTGCGGGTGAGGCGGCCAATGTGGATGCGGGTGGGGCGCGGGAGGGGGGAGCGCTCGCGGCGCTTGGGGCGAGAGCGGTCACCTCCCCGAGGAGACGCAGATCTGAAACCAACAAAGTAACATTAAAGACCTTTCAATATTTAAATAGAGCACTTTTATTTTTCTTCTTTTGGGTTAGAACATGCTCTATTTGCAGCTTTTCAGCGATGTGGCGGTCTTCGTGTTCGCTTACTGTTGGTAACTGTTACCGTCATTGTATTCATACAATGTTGAATCAAAATCTTGGGAAGACGAACAAGAGGTTGCTCAAGAACATCATGCTTCAAGGATGTGAAGTGGCTCATGGATGTCTCCTGCTATTCGCATCTCAAGAGGATGGCAACAGACAGAGACAAATGGCTGACACAACAAGGCATTGCCTTTAGAAGATGATGATGAATGTTGAACCTAGTTCCATATTCCATGCAGTTGAGTTGTAAATACAATGTTTACCTGTGCTAGATATACAAATATACAAAAACTTTCATGAAGTCCCACAATAAATACCAGAACTCAATAATTTAACTAGTTAGGGGTGAAGTATGATAGTTTACCTGGAATGTCCTTTGGATTTGGCTTTGTCATTGGAAGAAGCTGTGGGCTTCTTTTTATCTGAAGATCGCTCTCGATCTTTACGTTCTTTTGCCGGACTTTTGGTGTCAACGGGTCTGAAAGAAAGACAAATAAATTAAGAACACAAAAACATAGATAATTGTCAACGACGTTACCATGTTGAAAGCACCGGTTCCCATAGATCACCGAAGTTAAGCAACATTGGGCGCGGATAGTACTTGAATGGGTTACCGCTCAGGTACACCGCGTGTCGTTGGCATCTTGGACCGGTCCGTAGTCCAGTGGCAACACTTCGGACTCGAAAATGGAAGGTTGTGGATTGGATCCCGGCGGAGCACAAAAATATATACCATTTATATTTCGAATATGCTCTTCGCTGAGTTGAAAAATTCATAAACCTTTACCAAAGACCGGTCACTGAAAGGTCCATCCAACCAGTGGCGTGCCTACGGTTTCTGCCATGCGCATGCTGGATAATTAAAGTTGCACGAAATCACAAATAATAAATCTTACTCCTTTGTTTCTTTCCTCAGTGTTTCTTAATCTCTTCAGACTTCGATTTGGGATTAATTAATAAATCTTTACATACTTAAGATCCTTACTGATTACAACTATATTTTCACAGGAATTCATTGTTTACTATAAAAACCGGATTCTCGATCGCAATCAAGGAATAAGTTATTTATTATGATATTTGAACCTGACGCGACAGTGTTTTCAAAACACAATACATACTAAGTCAGTGGTTCCCAAACTTTTAATTTCACGTACCACTAATGAAATTTCAAATCAGTGGCGTACCACTGAAGTGCAAGAGTTAAAAAAATCATTCAAATGGTAAAGTAATAAAAACTGCAACTGTTAATGAAAACATTATGCTTATTTATTTATTATAGAAAAAAAATACAATACTCTTAGTGCAGGGGTGTCCAACATTAGTATTTTTGTAATCGTGGCGGGACAGACCTGTCTTAGTCTGAAAAATGGTGCTGCATGTTCGAAACAAAAGAGGAAATATTTGGCTCAGTTGTACTAACTTTAAGCGCGAAATTGAAAAACGTTTTATCTTATTATTTACTATGTATTTCCTATGGCCATGGCTTCTCGCGTACCACCTTAAGAAGCGTCGCGTACCACTGGTGGTACGCGTACCATAGTTTGGGAACCACTGTACTAAGTCATTCATAAATCTGTGAACAGCTTCAGTCTGGAATCGTAAAATTGAATCGACGAAAAGTTTAGCCTATCCGAATATTATTATCATGCGCACTCCAAGCCACAGCTTCAAGCAATATCTGTGAATGTGTGTTTTCATTTAGAATTAAAAGAGCTTAAGCGACTATATTCATACAAACTTACAGAGGTCAAGCTTTTTCATACGTTAAACAACGACAGGCATACAATTCTCAATCACGTTTGAAGAACAGAGTTTCGTTCGCCAATGACTAATATTAATATCCCACTTTACCTCACAGATGGCAGTAGCAGGAATATTGATGAATATCTTAAATCTACTCAAAAATATTCTTTATTTTCATTTCTGAGCGTACGCATGCTTAGCTTTTTAGCTTGTAAGGTAGTCACGCCACTGCATCCAACCTTACAACAACTGGATCTTGCTTGAGAATTGGCGCTTTCTACAGCGACGACCAAGCTCTCAGAGGGCTCTTGAGGTGTGATACACACAAAAACAGCGCTCACCAAATAAATCATCCTAATATTATTATTATTATTATAATTGATTTATTATTTAAATTTTTTTAAAAAATTATTTAAAAAAAAGACTTATAATGTATTAATTAGTTTTATTTCATGATTGCCATATAGAGCTATTCGTTGTTTTATTATGTTTTATTCTGCTGAATGATTTTTACCTACCTGACTGTAATTTATACCTATTGACAGAATTTATTAAAAATCTTTTACTGTAATCATACCTGATGATGACCTACTAGGTTGAAAACGTTAGTGCAATTTGTTTAAAGATTTTAAACTTTTTAAATAAATTTTATAGTGAAAATAACCAGTGTTTTGTTTGAATTCATCCAAAACTTATAAAATTAAATATAGATAAACGATTCAACCCAGAGAAGAACACTTTTTTTTGTGCTTTGCTAGGAATTTAACCCACTACTTTCGGATTACAAGGATGCAGCTTTAATTACTAGACTAGGATCATCAAATGATGGGTATTTTCTTCTAATCTAATCTTAGTTCCAAAGATATGTAACATTGGGGATTCACATTGTATGAGAACTGATGAGAATAAACATATGAAAGGTTTCCATACTTGCGTTTGGGCCGTTGTCGGTCTCCTCCACTGCTGCTGGTGGAAGAACTGGATGAAGAAGAAGAAGAACGGGACGAGGATCCACCTGAACTGCTGGAGCTGGACCGAGAGGAGGAATGGGAGGAGCTGCTGTCCGACGAGCTGAAAAACATCAAAAATTTTACTACTGAAAAGATGCTTGTATTGTAAAACCACACTTTAATGCAAATGCATCTAGACTGCAGGTGAAGTGAAACTTCTTGCCCCGTTGTCCCTTAAGGGGTCGCATGTGGCGAGTGGAACCTAACTATTTTCACAGGTATCTAAGGGGCCAGTCTTGTATTACACTTATGTTCAAATTGATGCATGAATAACTCTAGGGGGGTTTCCCATTTTTTAAGATAGCTGAGTAAACCATGGCATTCCCATGATTTAGGCTTGATAAAAAAAAGGCAGACCTAAGAAATTGTGTCCGACACCTTGGCCGGGTTTGAACGTAAATGAGCTATTATGAATTGTTAAATCACTTCTTATTTCCAATTTAATCAGCATAAATTTGAAAGTTTTTTTTCTTGGCGGGCCACACAGCAACCAATGGAAAGATATTTGTTTACCTTTTCCCCAGCAGCCCGTACATGTGACATCACAATTTTTTTGCCTATTGAATTTGTTCCATATCCATTTCGACATTACAATAAATCTGGACACTAAAGTAACAAAATGAATTCCTGATTAGTGCATGAATGAAAAAGATTATGACTCTGAGTGAAATGAAAGAAGTATGTAAGCACCGAAAGAAATGGCAGTTGATTTGCAACAATGGCGGCTAGGGCATTAATTCTAAGTTTAATATTAAGTTTAATTTTACTTTATTTTAATTTGGATCTGTATGTGCTTAGGTCAGAATTATTGTAAGTAAATCATTTTAATTTTTTTGTGATCCTTGACTGATAGGTTGGTATGAGGCTGACCACCCGTGCTGTAAAATTCGGTTCACTTTTGCCAATGCCAACCCGTTCAGGGAACGGCGGCAGGAGTTGCAAGGTTTATGTGCATGTGAGGTTTTGCTTATTTGTATGCACACATGCAGAATGTGTAGGCGCGAACCTACATGTGCCTGTCTATGGTCATGCATTTAATATGAGCCTTAAATGTTAACATATCTTTGCAGCTTAGATTATAGATTAGAACCTTCCAGTGCTGTCACTACTGCTAGAGCCGGATTCGGTTTTCTTCTTCTTGACCTTCAACTTCTTCTTATTATCCTTATCTGAGCCGGATGGAGATTTATTTTTCGCCCTAAAAACATAAAATATGTTTAAAAAATCATGCAAAATTGAAAGCGCAATCCTTCATAACCTCAAATGATAATTGGCAGATTAAGGGTAGTGCCTTATATTGGAAGCGATGTTTTGAAATGAATACTTACATTTTGATATATTGAGTCTGTTATTCAATAAGAAATGACAGTAATTATTCACAAATTCAATAAGAAAATATATTTTGACACCGGACGCCGAACGCGAAATGAAGAAGAAGAATAAGAAAACAATCTCGTGAATTTATAGCTGGCCAGTATAAATGTATATTTAACCTAGTAAATAGTTTTTCATTGTCTATTAAAATCTGAGTTTGACGTTTGTCAAAAATACTGTCTATGGTTCTCGTCGTCGTTCGATTACATAAAATCTGCGTTGTTTTTATTTCCTAAGCAGCGAAAGGACGTCAATTTAAAGGTAAAATACAAACCTTATTAATTTATTTGTATGATTTTTAAAGCGACAGTATCTAAATATGTTATTATTGAGATATATTTGTTTTCTGTACCATAACCTATTCAAGTGTCATGGAGCTGGAACAAAGTTCCAAATTTAAAATTTCTCTCGGTGGGGTGACGTCGCAAGTGTGTAGGGTCCATGGCAACATGTAACTGTATCCATTTGCCGTACCTTGAGAGTTTGCTGGTCTTTCCTTTCCACACTGATCTTTGACATTCCCTTTATACCCTCTTTTTGTCAGTTGTTCATTTGTCATTCCTTCTAGACGCCTGAACCATCTCATTTTACTCTTTTTTACTTTCACTCTCATATTATTGTCTATACTGCACTCATTCATAACCCATTAATTACAGAGTATTATCTTTCAGAGTCCTACGACCATTCCTATCAAGCAAGGCATTTCACTCAGTCCCCTAACGTTCACCATCTCACTTCATACACAGTGCCTTCATAGATAAGAGCCGGGAACTCATATTGAGGAACGCCTGTCTCACATTTGTTGGAAGCCTTTGTAACCAATAACAATCTAGTGGTTGGAAGCCTACATGGCTTAAACTGAACGTAGATTACAGTTGCAGGCGGACACTGTTATGATGTTAGAGCATATAAACGGATAAAATCAATGGACATTACTTTTTTTCGACAAAGTACTTCTTACACTTAAACAACTCAGTCAACTTTACGTCGAACTATCAAAAGTGTCATTTAACAATATGGCGGCATTAGCTCTGATTTTCACCACATTAATTGTAAGCTGTGTAGGTCTCTAGATAATTTTCTTGCAAATTGTGATGTGATAACATTTTTCGTGGGTATTTTGTGATCACTCCATTGTGACTGTAATGTGTGTTATGTTAGATGCTGCGCACGGCGGCCGTAGCGTTGAGCAGCAGTGTGGAGGCCGCGGCCTCTACGGCCAGCAAGGGCATCTTCGGCCCCATGTCTGTCCAGGTCCGCAACACGTACATGCCCGCGCCCGACCCAGAGGCGCAGCGCAAGTATTCCCCCTTCCAGGAGACCAAGAACATGGGCGAGTATGCCGTGGCGAGGCTGGATGACCTGCTCAACTGGGGCCGTAAGGGCTCCCTGTGGCCGATGACTTTTGGCCTTGCTTGCTGTGCCGTCGAGATGATGCACATAGCTGCTCCTAGATATGACATGGACAGGTGATTTCAACGCTTTTCCATACTCCTGTTGATTTAAGTGATTGGATTATTTTGAGACATAACTGCATAATAGAGTGCAGCCTCAAAGTATGTAGTTAATAAAATAATATGAAATATGAAACTCACAGATGTTTGAGGAAGTTATTCTTTAGGGGCTCTCATTTTGCGAGCTTTGTACGCTGGCTTTCTAATTGAGTATGCATGTTCAAGAGTGCTATGCACAAATGAGAAATATGGTACATTGATAGCATTTACACCTCTGCGGTATTACAACAAGTGTCATAGACCCCTAGAGTCTCTAGAATCTAGGGAGTCTCCCGCACAGGATTTCTTAAAAAAAAAAAAAATTTACAACACCTCTCTGCAATCAAGTTATATGCGATAAGGGTATGTGATGTATTCATATCAGTACCCCGAGTATAAAACATTGCATAAATCTCACCTCCATTGCGTAAATAAAAAATGTATGGAATGTACGACAACACTCCTAGAAAGTGAGTTAGTTTTCTTACATTTTTTGATTGAGGTGAGTTAACGCAATGTTTTATACTTGGGCCAGAGTAACTCACAGGTGACTATCAAATGAAAGGATTCTAGGCCACCAATTATACACTGATATGCAACTCCTTTAGGGAATGGACACTTTGGTACAGAAGAAATGTGTTCATTTTTAATTCATCAGTTATAAAATATGTATGTGAATATATTTTTAATGAGTATTATTATTATAATAAAAGCATTATCTTAAACTATGAAATTCACAATTTTATGCCATTCCTCATAGTAGGGAACATTCTGCTTCAAATTTATTCAGGCCCCTCTCTCTGCAATGGCGCTATAGCCCAAGTCAAACCTTAGCTTTTCAAATGCTGCATTTCCAATGCCTCCTGTCCCTTGCATTTATAAAAGCTTAGAAATTTTACTTTCGGTATCTCATTTCACATAACATGTTATTATGACACTTTGATTTGTTGTAGATATGGTGTTGTGTTCCGTGCATCTCCCCGCCAGTCTGACGTGATGATAGTGGCCGGCACGCTGACCAACAAGATGGCGCCAGCGCTGCGCAAGGTGTACGACCAGATGCCCGAGCCCCGCTGGGTCATCTCCATGGGCAGCTGCGCTAACGGAGGCGGCTACTACCACTACTCATACTCAGTCGTCAGGTATAACTTAACTCTTATTTTTTTGTTATACCTTTGGTTCCAGGATTTTACTCGACCTGACCTTTACTTTCACTGACCCACCTAATACACAAATATTTCCAAGTCAGAGGAATGATAATGATTCTTTGAAAAAAAAACTAATTACAATTATAAATTGTGCACTGGGGCTACAAATCTAGGATGTTCCTTGTGCATAATTTCAGGCCTATTTCTAGCAATAAAGCTTTACAAATGTATGTTCCTTTAAGTACTCTAGTAATGACAGCCTATTTCTTAGTGAGAGCATTGCTGGAAGGGCCTCAGAAATATTAATTTTGAATTAACTTTATTACCTTGGAGCTCACATGAAGAATTCTAATTTTGTTTAAAACTTTCACATCTCATAATTTTATTGATGAATTTTTTAAATAAATAAAGACTAGAAAATAATGTGAGCATACATAAAGTTTCATGTAATTCTGATTTCAAATTCCTAATTACAAAATCAGTCTTTTTTTTTTTTTATTATTATTATTTTTTTTTTTTTTTAAGAAATCCTGTGCGGGAGACTCTCTAGATTCTAAAGACTCTAGGGGTCTATGACACTTGTTGTAGTGCCGCAGAGGTGTACGAGCTTGGTCGTCGCTACAAAGCGCCAATACTCAAGCAAGACCCAGTTGCTGTAAGGCTGGATGGACCTTTGGTGACCGGTCATTGGTAAAGGTTTATGAATTTTTCAACCCAGCGAAGAGCACATTCGAAATATAAATGGTATATTTTTGTGCTCCGCCGGGATCCGAATCCACAACCTTCCATTTACGAGTCCGAAGTGTTGCCACTACGGACTACGGACCGGTCCAAGATGTAGTTTGACTAAAATTATAGATAATTTTACTTGTATGATTCTACAATTTTTTGCTGATGAAATTAAGAAAACAAAATCAGCAAAATAATGGTACGGTTAATACATTGCAAGTGAATTATCTGTTCCAAAAATTTTCTCTTGACAATTTTGTGTCTGTAACATTTTCCAGAGGGTGTGACAGAATTGTCCCAGTAGACATTTACGTCCCAGGCTGCCCGCCCAGTGCTGAGGCGCTGCTGTATGGGATCTTGCAGCTGCAGAAGAAAGTCAAGAGGATGAAGACCCTGCAAATCTGGTATAGGAAGTAGGACAATTTATATGCGCTTAGAATACTGCAATTGTTGTTTATGTTACTTATTTGAACATTCAAATTTGTATTGTTGTACAAAAAAATAAATAGAAAGTTCTATAATCCTTTATGTACCCCCATCTCTTTATTGTAACTAATGCTATGTAATTTTATTTTGTTTATTTATCAGAATAAATTATTATGAAAATGCAGTTGTGACACTAGTTGCTTACCAGTTACCTTTATCAGCTGGATTCTCTTGGTTTGCAGATTTATTAATGCAGATTTCACTTGGGAAAAGGAAGGAATAATAAAAGAGGTTATTTTAATAAATACAATGTTTTTATATTTGAACGTTTCTACTTTATATAGAAACAATATAGGTACATAATTATATTTTTTAAACCCTTTCACAAAGGATCGAACATTGAAAAAAAACAGTCCTTTTGCACAAAAAGAACCTTTAGAGTCCATATTTTCATATTTATCTATAAAATCACTTTTATTTTTTAGATAACAATACACAATAATATTATATCAAATTATCTACAAAACTGAGTTTGGCTTTTGTTAGCGTGTTTTTCAATCGCCACTGAATCCACTCACAAGTGTTGGTGAGTGGATTATTTTACAAAATGGAATTATAATGACATGAAGACATGGTTAGCAGCTCACATTGACCATACAGAGTAATTTACAAGCGTTCCTACAAGCGACTGAGACAACAGGTGACCTGCGGCTTAACGGCTTACGGAGTGTGAGAAACATTACAATACTACACACCTAATACAAACATCTGTCTCTCTTCCCCCACATCCTCAACACTCGACCTCATCGTCATTCCGCCACAGTGGGCGCTCCACAGGAATATGTACAGGGCTGTGCGGCGACCACATTTACTTGCTTGTATCAAAACAAATCACAATATCAATATACATTTTAAATTGAGCGGGGTCCATCTTTCATTGCATTTTCCGAGACAAACAAAATAATATAAAATTGAAAAAAATATTAACACAATAATATAGAATATCAACAGGATTTAGAATATTTTCATTAACTGGTTACATTATTCAATATTGTTCCCACGTGAAAGTTGACAAATAAAAATATAAAACTGGTCTTGATGCTGTCTCCATCCGCGCACACAACAGACAAAATGAAGTGAACTAAAAGAACACATAACTGTGACGCCACCTCTCACTAGCTACGTTCTGTTATGGTTACAACACTTTCCTTACAGAGTAATATGTACAAGTCTCCACAACAACTGCCTCTTGTGCCGTGCGTCATTTGGAAAACCCTTCAATCGCTAATTACAACTAATATCATACACGATGCGCGTCTTTTCATCACTATACGAGAATAAATAGATTTCATTATACCTATTATTTATTTATTATTTGTATATTTATATTAGATATTGTTTCCTTAAAGTAATGTTCACAAGATGCTAATACAAACTATTCCTATTTTTTTTCACTAAATGATTTTGTCATGAAATACTTATTGTGTACAGATGCGGGATCGTGTTTAACTTTTCAATGTAAACACTTACAAAATCCTCACATCACTTTCTGGTAATTTCAAGTTCATATCACTGACAATATTAATATAAAAGTTCACTTAAAGGCAGACAATATACCTATTTGATGTAATTTTAATTGTTTCATCAATCTACCAATGTTTTTAACAGTTTCAACTTGCCCAATGTGTGGGGCAATAGTCTGACAAGTTGAATGTATAATAATTGTGTGAATCTTCTTCGCTAGACTTGTGTGAATTGTTGGTTTCCTGCCTTCTCCGATTGCTTCACAAGAAGTCTTTGAGCTAAATTCAACACATTCCCAACAAATACAAACATTCCATCTCTAAGAATTTGGTAGTGACAAAAGTTTAATTCATTCTTTCATCTCTCACGGGACTAGCAGGATGCACCTATACATTAATTATTATTACGAGAAAGAGATCACGTGTGGTGGCGGGGGTGGGGGGGGCGTGTGGGGGCGGGGGAGGCACATGAGGGGGCGACAACTAACAATACATCATAACACTACTATCACAAATTAATTATTTGTTATATTATTTAATAATTGTGATTGTGTCATCAAAATTGTAATTCAAAATATTGTGTTTGTGTACCAAACCAAATCACTTTGCATTTTGATCGCTATTTTCTCTGAAAAAGTATATTTCAAGTAATATACTGAAAAATATAATTCAGAAAAAAGGCTACATGAAATGGTAACATTGATGCTTCTTTAAAGAATTCATTTTACAATAATGTTTAAGTAATGAACACAATGAAGGTATGCATGTTCACCAGCCCGTCCCTTATTGCTTAACACATCGTTTGCGGGAAACTAGTTAACTCGTCATACACCTTTTTATAGTAACGTGCGGAAGACGTGTAAACTCGTTTCATCGCGCCTAGCGGTAGGGCGCGGGAAACTTGTAAAAACAAGGCAAAAAAAAAAAAAAAATGAAAAGGTGAAAGTTTCAAAAAACACCCAATGCCCGCATACATAGTGTTAAGTGTTTTTTTTAACACACACTCCCTAATTTTGTAAGCTTGAACCAATTAATTCCTTCCAGAAAAAAAAATTGCAGCCCTTCTTGACTTTAAAGACATTTTTGAATGAAAAAAATGTGACAATTAACCAAAAAACATATCACATGTACTCAATTTGTATGAACTTAGGGCTCAAAATGTTACGTTTTCTAGTACTTGCGTACTATGTTGTCTAAAACTGAATGCCTCCGAGGTAAATGAACAAAATAAAGGTTAAACCTTTTGAAATAGTTTCTTTGGTAATAAAATAAGTGACGGGCTATTGAACACTGGCTGAGCTAAGTCCTTGGTCTGGTACTCAGGTATTGTTAGTGTCAGTTTTGGGGGCCGGGTATCATCGTGGCTCCTCCTTGGGGGGCAGGGAGCTGGGCAGCAGGTGGGGAGGCGGGGGGCGGGGCTTCAGCTGGGCGTACGCGTTGAACATCTTCACTCTCTCTTCCTCGGCTCGTATTGCAGCCTCCATTAGTGGACTGTACCGCAGAAGAGGATCATATGATCTGTACGGGTCCCAAGGGGGAGGATACCCCAGGGGCGGGGGAAGCATCCTCGGTAAAGGTGGCAGTCTGTACACATCATCTTTCCTAGGCTCCTCTTTGAGTGGTTCTGGAGCGCCATTTCTTAAAGGTGATCTTTCCCGTTGCCGTAACCTCTCCATGTCTCTTCTTTCTTTGTCTCTTCTCTCTTGTTCTAGTTGCTGTTGTTGTTTTCTCGCTTTTTCTTCTCGGTCTCTCCTTTCTCTGTCTTCCTTCTCTCTCCTCTGTCGCTCCCTCTCCCTCATCTCTCTCTCCCGCTCCCTCTCCCTTTCCCTCTCCCTTTCTCTCTCTCGTTCCCTTTCTCTTTCCTCTTGTTCTCTCCTCTCCAAGGCAACAGGATCAGGTTTGAGGTTCCATGGACTAGGGCCTGGGGGGCCGGGGAATCCTCCAACAGATCGTTGAAGACTGAAAATTTAATTAAAATATGCCGTTAGTTAAAAATGTGGATTCGGAAATAAGTCAATTAAAAATAAAATTTAAAAATACTGAAATCATTCATTGTCATTTAAAGTAAAAAAAAAAAATAGGATGTGAGAAAATAAGATGACAAAATATCATCATTTTACTGACAAAATCATCAAAACTCAAGTGAAGAGAATGGCGCCCACATAAAAAATAATGGAGGGAAAAAATGCTTGTCCTCATCAAGCTCGGTTGCTAGGGAAAACACAGTCCAATATGTTGTTATTGGTTGCAAGGGACACTGTTCCAACTCTATTTAGCGACTTTCTGTCTCATAACTTAAACGGTAAAATTGAGTGTAATTTGCTTGATTTTGTCAGTACAATGATGAAGTATGATAACTGTATTTGATGGCAAACAAAACAACATTGATAATTATTACATCTGGTACCTTCTCCAGGGGTCGTGCACCGAAGACATGGGTGGCCCGAGGCCGAGGTCTCTCTGAGGGGGGAAGGGGGACAGGCTGAAGGGGGAGGGCCCCCCCGGGTAGCCCCCGTAACGGGCAAACGGTGATATTCCTGAAATATGACAACACAATTATTGATAACATTGCTTCTCATTAAGTATGTTAACTTTGCCGATGTGATAATTTTTCTTTGGTTTGGTGTCCATATAGGTTTTTGATGTTTTAGAGTGTGATGATCATATGACCTAAGATCATTGGTTTGTTATTTTTAAACTTTTACATATAAGCCTATTTTAAAGATACATTTACGTTTTTATAAAATCAACTGGTGTTTCTAGGTGATTTTGCATTGTGTATGATAGATGTTTCTTTGCACCTTCCTCATATGATCAATGATCCAGGATTAAATTGCTGAGATGTAAAAATTATTTAGGATTTTTTACATCAATTATACAACTTCTGTTTCTTGTTGATTTTTTCTGTATCAAAATTCACCATCAGATCCTGACGCAATGTTAAAAAACTTGTTTGATTGAATAGAAGGTGTGGGCTTTCACAGCCTGTGGTTGACGCTGGAGAGTTGTGTGTAGTCCATTGGAACCGCCAACATCACTTCACATCACCATTAACCGCCCTATGCATATGAACGTACGCGATACGCTAACTTTGAGTGTACCATTCTGCTACATCCCGTATCGCGTACGCGCTTGAGAAAAAACAATATATTTGAAAACTACAAACCACCTGGTGTCCGCCTGAGTTCTAAAGTATGTCGTTACAGGTCTAAACAAGTTAGTTCCTCAAGGGCAGGCTAAGCGTTTGGTTGCTTGTTTGGCCTTTTGTAATTTTTATAATACTCTTCAAAAGTCAGGAGTACATATATTGTGATTTTGAAAGTTGATTATTATTTGCCTATTTCTCGGAAAATAACCTGAAGGTAGGGGGGTTAAGCTGGAAAAGCCTGGCATTTCTGGGCGAAAGGTCTAGAAGTTCCAGCTTCTATGGACCATGGCAATAGATGATGTAAGCAACTCTCTTGGCATGCCAGGTTTTGTTGTTAGGAAGAAACAGACATCCTACCTAGGTGTGGAGGGTTCATGTAGCCAGGAGGCAGGGCATCGTAAGGGGTCCTAGGTGGGAAGGCGTGAGCAGGATGGCCAGGATGTGCAGCGTGCGGAGGCGGAGGGGGAGGAAAGGCGTGGGAGGGGGGCCGCAGCAGGTCCTTGCCTCCCACGCCCCCTCCCAACAGGGCCGCCTTGCCCCCCTCCCCCCCGCCTGCCTTCTGCTGGTGGTTGTAGATCTCCCAGGCTATCCGCACATGCATCGCGTTCCACTTGCCGGTTTTCTGTTGAATGAAATGTACAGACGAATGTTTAGATTATTATTTTTAAAAACATAAAATAAATAATTTCCTAGTTTATTTGTATGCAACTAAAGCTTAATAATGGATTTTTAATGTTGAGTTTCAATATCTACTCTTCGTCAGGTTGTCTATGCTTAAAGCAAACACTCTGATGACAGATTTGTAAACTAGGACGATAGGGAAGCTACAAAAACAAAGTAATCATTTCCACCTGATGGACACAGATGTGCCTTTATTGGCACAACTCCACTGTTCTACAAATAAAATATAGAAGGAAGCTTTGAATTTACGCAATATAATTTTTGTATTTTATTTTACTTGGATATAACAAGAAAGTTGTCAGCCAAACAGTCATGAGTAACTTTTGGTGGTATGTAATACCTGCAAGTGTATACTTATGAGCCGGTGCATAAAATAAAAAAAATCTGCAAGAACTGCTCTAAAAAGGTTTATCAAAAGCTGAACTACGTTACTGTTACTGTATCCTGCCGCCGTTCCACTAGGGGTGGCCGGTACCTCCGCAGATGCGCCTCCACTTTTTTCTGTCCTTACAAACCACTTTCATTTTCTCAATATTCATCACCTTTTTCATACATACTCTTCTCTTATTTTCACTCTGCAGGTTCCATTCTTTCGCAATCTCACCTATTTGGTCTAACCATTCTTTCCTCGGCCTTCCCCTTCCGCGCTACGTAGAGTAAACTATTATAGGTAGTTAACTTTTATATTAAAGTAACCATTTTATTTTCAGTGATTATATGTAATACAATTAATCCCATTACTCTAAGATTGTCAAAAAACAAATAGGTACATTGTTGAGTAAACTTTAAAATATAATGTGATGTATTGTCTACGATGATACTTGTAAACGACAATGAGATGTTAGAGCAAAGAACTGAATCAAAGTTGTTAGCACACAAGACGGAAAAGCAAGAATGGATGCAGAAAAAAGAAAACATGATAAATATGAAAATTTTGAGCTCTGTTTTATCTGATTAAGATGTTGTTCTGGAGTTCTTTTGCATCAGCTTTAGATGTTTGTATAAGTTTGCTGCTCATAATTTCCTTGGTTCATAATGCTGTCTGTTTTCTCGGGCACTTTGATATGTTTTGTTGTAGTAAATGTTGACCAAGGAGGGACCTACCACTTGCACGGGTCTCGGTATCTTGTTAGGTTCAGGCGGCAGCAGCGCCTGCTGTGAAGAACCACAAACAAATGCCCAAGGGTTAAAAATAAACACAACAAAATCAAAAGGTAACACAGGCTATGCATCAACTAGGCGAGTAAGTATGTGGGTGTGATTTCTGTACCTTAGGTATTATAAACTTTTCCAAGCGTCAAAATAACCCTTTTTACACAGTCACATCGAAATGTTGCAAAGTCTACAGGCATGTACGCAAACTTTCTTTCGCACTCTTGGGTGTGGTGTGCCCAGCAACACCATATATTTGCAACCATATAAAAGCTAGCTGATTGTGTGAAAAGAGGGTAACACATGAACTAAGAAAATGAAATAATGAAGATTTTTTCATTGAATCATGTGGTAGCTTGATGCAAGGAAAAGTATATATTCCTGGCCTTTGGAATGAGTTTTTAGATTTAACTTAAGTACTGAGTATTTTCACTTTCGTATGGAAACTACCACAGAACCAAACCAAAAGAAAGAAACCAACACAGAAAAAGATGTACAGTGTTCGGAGACCGCGCTTTCGCCGTTGCGGGACCGTCCACTTGGAACCAGCTGCCTCCTGAAGTGCGTGCCAAGGAAGGGATCGAGAGCTTCAAGAAGGGAATGAAGACTCATTTCTTCACCGTCAAGCCTGAAAGCGCCCTTGCAGTGACAGCAGTCACGAAACGGCGCTATACAAATCATCATCATCATCATCATCAAACTACTGACAGGTGGTATATAATTTTCATAGAAAATTTTAAATACTCAAGAGTAAAGTAAAAACTAAAAACTTCTATTAAGGGAATAGTATTCATAAATAATGACATGAGCATTTCAATATCTGAAGTGAAAATTACATGCAAAAGATTTGTTACTTCAAGATGCAATCACAAAGCATTTGCTAGCCTTTACGCTTAGAATTATGAGTTTTAATAGCAATATTTGTGAATACAGAAGCACTATTCTGCTAAATTTATTACATTTGGAAATCAATTCAAGTTGGAACTTGCTAGCACTTGCCAAAGAACTCCATACATAAAAAATCACAGTACACCTTATTCTTGGACACCAATCGCTGTCTCGTCGTCATAAGGAATTTAGCAGAATAGCGCTTTAGGTGTAATGTTTCTGTAGAATCTCAATAAGAGCTAAATTGGCATGTTTTGATGAATGATGTGAATGATATGAAAATTTAGAAAAGGGAGAAGCAAATGAAAATGTAAGTAAAAGCAACAAAAATAAAATCAGCAGGAAAGATAGGAAAATTGTTATTTGAGTTCAATGAAAACAAAACTATTTTTGTCACATCTTGTACTGATAATTTTTTTCATTTCTAAATTATTTTTATGAGCATCCATCTATAGGATTTTAGTGAGAAACCTTATATTAATGCATTACATAATATTATATTAATGTATTACATCTTTATGAAAAGAAATCTCTGTGAAATCACGCAGTTATGAGATTTTTCATAGATGTACAAAAGCAATAGAATAAAAATTTCAAAAAAAGCAACGCAGAGAAACTACAAGCTTTTGAATGATCTCAACAGATGCCAAAGGCAGTTGGAATTAATAACCAGTATACTCTTATCAATAGAATGTCAATTTCTAGAAAAAAAAAATCTGAAATCAAAATAAATTTTTGACCACAATTGTACTTTCAGTCAGTCGTCAAAGCACATGTTAAATGGCTACGAAAACTCTTCCCCATTATACCTATTGAAAAAGAATGCCAATGTGCTGATGAAATTATTTGATTTGATCTGTGAATAGGTACAGCATCTAGGTACATTAAAAATGATCACAACAAGGTTAATCACTAAATCATTTTTAAGCAGGATGTTTCCTATTGTTTTTTTTTGTTGACAGGCGGTATCAAAACTGTTGTTTGTACATTTATGAGTAGGCAGAAGTGATAATGACCTTGGGGGTGAAGGTGGGCAGCGCGCTGGGGGGAACGAAGGGAGTAGGTCCCCCTAGGCCGGGGTGCAGCAGGCCGGGGCTATAGCCCGGGTAGGCCAGGCCAATGCCCTGCCGGTATAATGAGTCCATCTTGGTGATGTCCTTGAACTGAAAACAAAAACATCAACAAATAAATACCACCCTATGGAAATTCATTATTATTTCAAAGAGAAAAACCAGTTTTTTTTCTGTTCTATCTACTTTTTACATATCTATATCTATAATCTAAGTTTCAAGGATATATAATAATATTTAAAGCTCATATCAAATGCATTCCCACAAATATGTGTAAGTTTGCGCTTACAAATGCTGAATGTGTACCTACTTACAAATTAAAATCTAAACTTCAAATGAATATAAACTTTGCAACTTTTGTCAACCTTCCCTGGAACAAGGGTGACATTGGCAAAGTTAACCATTTTTTACAGTATGGGTGGTCAGCCTCATACCAACCTATGAAGTCAAGGAATATGTAAATGTATCAAAATGTAAAATCTTTATTGTAAAAAGTTTCTGACTTCCGTTACTTTTAAAAAAGGCATTTCAATAAAACTCCTTAAAATGTCCTTGCTATGGTCAAGTGGAGCAGGCATTGGCACTCAAATTAGAAATTTTGAAATTGGCATTAGTTTGAGTCCAGTCATGTCCTATTCACAATAATTCTGTATCTGGTTAATCAGATGTCATTGGGTAAATATTGACAAAAAATACAGTAACAACAAAAATTGATAAATTATTAATAAGGTCGCAACATTTTCAAGTTTTGAACTTTTTGGTTGGCAAGCAAACATTAGCCTTGGATGAGACTGCCGTCCTTAGCCAACAATAACAAATATTTGTGTGCATTTTCGCTGGCAACCTGGCTGGGTGATGACATAATTTTGTCTATGTCAATTCACAGGCGGACATCATTGCTGATGACCTATATGCTCAGGCAAAAATAGGTTGGTGAATTGTTGTGAATTGTTGGTGAATAAATACTGGCGTCTGTTCTGATGAAATATCTTCCTCTCGTCACAACAAGGGCAACTCGTAGAACGGCTCACATTCATCCATTTGCAGTCAATATCAAAACTACGAGAACGTGGTGTTTTCACGGCTCATTCCATTCCGACTCATGCCAAACTGCCCACTTATGGAATAAGTTACCGGTATTTGTGTTTCCACCCCAATTTAACCTTACCCCAATCCGATATCAATTGCCATTTCCTCTGTGTCTCAAAACAAAGCAACGCAACACACACCACAGCACTGCGCAATTAACGACCCTGCAACCGGACAAGGACAACTACCACCAAGCCTCTGTAGCACTACAACAAGTGTCATAGACCCCTAGAGGCTCTTGAATCTAGGGAGTCTCCCGCACAGGCTTCCTTAAAAAAAAATCCTTTTCATGAATCTATTTAAAAAAATCATGATTAATTTGAAAAAATAAGTATTTACCAGGGGAGGAGGAGGTGGCGCGAACAGCTGAGGGTGCTGATGTGGGTGTTGGTGAGGGGCGGGGTGTGGAGGCGCGGCGGGGTGCTGGGGGGGCGCGTGGGGCTGCTGGGGCGGGGGCGGCGGCAGCTGGTGCTGGTGCACATGTGTGTGCTGGTGCTGGTGGTGATGCATCTCCGTGCGCAGCGCAAACCCGGGCCCAGGCGCGCCGCCCGCTCCTGGCGCTCCCGGGGCCCCTCCTGATGAGGCGAGGAAACGGCTGTCTAGCTCGCGGCGAAGAAGATCAGCCGATGGACCTGCAAAATTAATGTCAATTAGTTACACTCAAATTTGATTTTTAAGTTATATGAAGGTAGGTATATCTTACTTACTTATTTGAATGTATACTTTAAAAAAAAAAATGGAAGAACAGCTGGTCTTCTCCATCAAAGGAGGGAGTTTCGCAATAAACGGATCTTAGATAAATTACAAGAAGAAGGGTTTAAAAACCTAAAGCTTTAAACTTTAAACTTTCATAATCTCCTTTGGTAATTTACTCAATGTAAAATATCAAACCATAACACAAAGCTCTTCATATGTACCGGTTGTTTTGTAATGATTATTTAGGAATGCCTTGTGCTACAACGAAACTACGCAGTCATCGCGCATGCACAGTACGACAGTTTCACCAGTTTTAAACAGCACCACCATTTGCGCGCTAATTTTAACATTCATCCTTACATGTCACAACTTTTTAAAATATATTTTAGATTGTGTTACATTAACCAACAAATACAGAGCAAATATTTGGTCTAAGTTAAATAAAAAAAAAGTAACATGCAATGAACGAAACGACTGAATACTTACTTGACTGGAATAGTGACTCTGCAGAGAAGGGTATGGGGTTGGTGATGGCAGGGGCGGCGGGAGGCGCTGCGGTGGGGGGCAAAGGCGTCGCAAACAGGGGCGGAGCACCTCCAGGGGCAGCAAAGGGACCCACTGCCCCCGGCCTGGGAACCACTCCACTAGAGGCCACGGGAGATGGACTGGAAAAGACAACAGATCATTCGTAAAGTCATTGAACTTGCTTAAGACGTTAGATCAGGGGTTTCCAAGCTACGTCCCACGGGCCAAATGCGGCCCGTGAAAGGATCTGGTCCGACCCGTAAACGACAATAAAAAAAAAGTTTTGTTTTAGATATTGAGAACCTAAGATATATAAAAAATAAATAAAATGGCCGCGCAAACTAGCAACGTACAATGTACATATGCTGTCACCCCTGTATTTAAAATGTTTATTACTTTTTACTTAACTTTAAATAATAAAAAATAATTATGTTGGTATAAAAAGAGGTAAAAAACACACCTTATGTTAAAAAATTAATTTAATTGTAAAAAAAGACTAGAAATGCTTAAAAACACTGTTTCCAAGTGCCAAATTTTCAAAATTTTCCACCCTGGAGGACAGGCCACCCAGACCCTGTTGGCCACCTCAAACTTCAACACGGCAATATTTTGGAGACCCCTGCGTTCGATGATAAGTTATTATTTAAAACCAAAACAAAATCCCCCTATGACTATAAAAAAAAAAAAAATTCTATATAATATTACCTTCTAAAACAATTCTAAGAGGAGCATCTGAAGTAAAATAGCACTTGAAAATATGATCACATTGAATATAGAATATATGTATTTGCAAATAAGGATTCCATACTTACTTTCTTTTAAAATCATCTATAAATATTAAAAAACTTCTTTAAAGCCATGAAAGCCGGCCGTGAAAGTTGTTCTGTTCTAGAGTTTTTTTAAAATTTCATTGAGATTGTTAATTCAAAATCTTAAAGGGGATAATACTTTGGTTTTGATATAATGCTTACCTGAGTCCCCACTGGTGTGGCGCAGGCTTGGCCGAGGAGGTAGGAGTGGAGGCTTGTGACGTTGATACAGGCACTGGGGATGGCCCCAGGCTCGGGGGGATGCTGGGCGGCAGACCAGGCAAGCCGGAAGACAAACTCGGAGGCAATCCAGGTAATCCGGGCGCAAGGGCCGGAGCTAAACTTGGAGCCAAGCTAGGGGCCAAGCTAGGCGCTAAGCTAGGAGCCAAGCTAGGGGCTAAACTGGGAGCTAAGCTCGGGGCTAAGCTAGGCGCTAGACTGGGAGGTAAACTCGGAGGTAGTCCGCTTGTGAGACTTGGCGGGAGGCCGGAAGATAAGCTCGGGGGTAGGCCAGGCGCGTGGGTAGTTAGACTTGGGGGGAGCGCGGAAGGCAGACTCGAAGGTAGACTGGCAGGGAGCGTTGAGGTTGCTGACGGGGGCAGGGTGGTGGGGAGGGCCGGAGACGGACCAGCTCCAGACACCGGAGTGCCCACGCTGGCACGCGATAAACTGCTGACGTTGCTCCTGTAAAGAAATAACGTAAATGTTTAAATATTATGAAAGAGATTCTACTGCATGGATGTCATAAAAATGGACGGGAATCAGAGCTTAAGAGTAGCTTTTGTGCCCTACCTGAAAATAGGATTTTCAAAATGGTTTTTAACATCAAAGGCTCCTGAAAAAGTATGAGCAAAGGAATTCTTAAGCCATCTTTTGTTTTTATTAAGTTTATGAGTGTATTCTGTGTGAATCACACATGGAAAATCCTCTGTGAGCTTGTTGCTTGGAGTAAAGAATGTGTTTGCTTTTCTTCCTTTCCATTGTCAGGCATAGACTTTCCTTTTGAATTTCAAAGCACTCATAATATCTCGGGCAACTTGAATCCATTTTCTTTATTCTTTTCTCTTCCTCATGTATGATAATATATGATGTTCAATTAAGAATGGATAAAAGTACTTTACATAAATTAATTTCCAGTCCACTGTTTGGTTCAGTTAATAGTTATTAATTAATGTTTACAGTATCCTGATGGTAATTTAGTGATTTTAAAACGTGTATGACAAACATAAACTAATTAATGAATACTAATTCCATGGGATATGTATTCAATATTTCTGTTTGAATTTCAGCAAAGCTCAAATGCCTGGATAATATTCAATAATGCACAGGAATACCTGCTATAGATAATCATTAGTGGGTGACATTTTTGCATTTAGCTGCATTGACTATATTCCAGAAAATATTTTCAAATGAAAATGGCTAAAATTTGGATCGCTACAGGATCTGATCTCACTGAAATCATGGATCATTGTAAGGTTCTATACTTCTGAAAAAAAAATTCAATCAATTATACCTAAAAAATCTGAGTTATTCCATAGAGTACAACAAAAATGAAAAAAAAAAACACAAGAATCATTATCTAAGTTGCAAAGGCTCACATTACATGCCCATATACAAAAGCAAGCAAGTGTAAGTTATTGCTTACGTATGCTGATTGTGAACTTTTTTTGAAAGCATGTACCTTAAATCTATAATCTAAGCTGCAAAGATATGCTAACATTGAATATTGCTGGAAACAAGGCATCATTGGAAAAATAAGTACGGCATTTTTTAAAGTAAATGTAGTCAATGCCATATCAACCCTTAGTTACATGCAAAGATGGCATGCATGAATGAATATTTTTAGTGGCACGTAGAGTAATACCCAGGCAGGTATATTTACGTTTCATTACCGGCATTCCCCACTTCCTATGGCCGGGGCCGAATGCAAATCATACACGCTAATATTTGTATTGAAATTAATTTGTGCCGCGATTGTACAAAGGTGAATGGGGTGAAATTATTTGTTCAGAGTTTCATTATGCAGCCCAAACAGAAGCGCCGCACCGCATTTAAATGGTGTCTATTTAGCTAACACAATATCTATATTTCATTTGCATATTGAATATTCACGTCTGGCATGCTGATACTGATACTGATACAGATACTGATCCTAGTATTATATTGCATTGGCGCCGAATTATTCAACCCTCAAAGGATTCCCATAATAACATTATTACATGCTTGCTTAGCTACTACACTAGCAGGATTTGAGTATTTTGTGAGGCCATGAGCAGATATAATTACAAATAATCTAATCCAGGGTTTTGGCTTAAGCTACACTTTGAGCAACAAAATGAAGTAAAATATGAGCTGACATTGAATGGAATCAGAGGCTTCTGAGTGCTTTCGTTATATAATAATTAGAGCTTTGCCCTGATAAAAAAATAAAAATCAATGATGAGGTTTCCTTTGACCTATAGGTTGGTATGAGCCTGACCAGCTAAATTAAAAAAAAAGGTTCACTTTTGCCAATGTCCCTCCTGTTTTAAAAAAAGTAGGTCATCATTCATATTTTAGGTCTTATTTTGTAAGTTCACATGTTGCATAAGTTAATGTAAACTTACACATTAAATACGAATCTTAAATGTTTAAATCTCCGCAACTCAGATTATAGATTCAAAGGAGGATTTTCTTATTGGTGAGTCCATGAGAACCAATAATGATGACTCCAATATCAAATTGCAGAAGTAAAAATGTAAGGTGAGTTACCCATAGCTGTCCCTTTCCCTGTTGGGGCTGTGCCCCCTGGGGGAGTGGGCGGAGGCCGGCGGGGGCGCGGCGGGGGCGGAGGCGGTCTGCGTGGGCGGGGGCGCCGCCCCAGGGGTCTGCGCGCGGACAGTCTTGGGCGCCACCAGCGGAGACGATAGGTTAGACCGCTGCTGGAAACAATACAAAACATACATCAACAACTGAGAACAATCCATGGAGCAGATTTCAAAATCCTAAAGAATAGAGCACATATTAATAACTGTTAATTGTCGCAGCAGATGACAAGGTACAAGTTGTTGGTTTGATATTTGTGAACAAACCTAGCGGAATCCTAAAGGAAAACCTAGCGGAAACCTATTAAACTAAAGATACGTAGTTCCTGCCAGAGTTAAAAATGAATAATTTCATTTCCAAAAGCTGGAATAAAAGATTATGTAAGTATTTGAAGAAGGGTCAAAAGCCATCCAGCTTTAAGGAGAAACATACTTGTGTTTCAAATATATCACATTGAGACTCCATTTCGATTTCCTTGACACTAGTGATAATTCATTTTATAGTCTTATTAATGTACCAGGTATATGTATGCCTTACGAGGCCTGTACGGAATGAAAAAGGCTGCTAAAAGAAAAGGGAAGAACTAGAGAGGTGTTTACCGTGGTGTCTGTATTCCTAGGAGAGGCCGCGCTAGGTGAGGCCGCAGCCGGCATGTACGGGGAGTGGTGCATAGCCGAGGCGTAGGGCGCGTACAGGGGCGGGTATCCTGGGGGGTAGGCGGCTGGTGGGGGAGCGGGCCCGTGGCCAGGCGCCGTGCCCACCGCGGGGCTCCCTGAGCGCGCGCCCTCCGCCCCTGGGCCCTGGCCGGCAGTGGAGCCCACAGGCAGAGCCGCGTGCCCCCCAGCAGCCGGCTGCGGCAGCGCCTGCGCCTGCGTGGCGTGCCCGTGCCCCGGGTATGGCGTGTGGTTGGGGATGCTGGGCGGGTGCTGGCTGTGGTTGGGCACGCTGGGATGGTGCGGCAGCGCCTGGTGCGGACTGTGGCCCGGCTGGTGAGGATGCGGATGAGGATTGCTTATCGAGGTGGGGTGCTGCGGCAGGGACGCGTGCTGACTGTGATTCTGCAGAGCCGAGGGATGCTGACTGTGGCTCTGCAGGTTGGATGAGGGATGCTGGCCGTGAGGGAGAGGTAATCCGGAGGGATGCTGCCCGTGGTTGGGTAAGCTCGTCGGCGGATGCGAGTTGTGGTTTGGTAAGGTGGAGTGTGAGTTGTGGTTCTGCATGTTGAGGGGATGGGAGTTGTGGTTGGGTTGGTGTGTGGAGTGAGGCGGGGGGTTGGAGGGATGCGGCGCGTGGTTGGGCACGGGGTGTGGATGGGGATGCGGGTGCGGGTGGTGGGAGAGATGCGAGGCGGGAGGAGCAGCGGGCGGCCCAGGACCAGGTCCCGGCGCGTGGCCTGGCGGCGCTGCTTTGTGTCGGTAGTCGTGTTGGTGCCCCATGGGGTGCTGATGTCCCATGGGGTGGGGGTGCGGCTGCATGAGATGGCCGGGATGCGGCTGGTGTCCGGGGTGGCCGGCATGTCCTGGATGCGGAGGGTGTCCGGGATGGCCGGGATGTCCCTGGTGCGCCGGATGTCCCTGGTGCAGGGGGTGCGGGTATCCCTGGGGATGGTAGCCGCCCAGCCCGTGAGGATGCCCCAACAGTGCGTGCGGGTTGCCTCCCTCCGCGGGGCTGGGCGCGCTGTTGTTCAGGTTGCTGAGACTGTTGGGCTTGGCTTGCTGCAGCGGCAGCTTGCTGGGCTGCTGGGTCTTGGCCGAGGCGGGCCTGGGCTGCTGCTGTTGCTGCTGCTGCTGATGCTGCAGGTGATTGTGAGGCACGTGGTTGGAGATCGGGGTGATGTGCGTTGTGACTGGACCATTCGTAACCTGAAAAATAATACAACACAAAATTAAATACAGTGATCGGGTAACAAGAAACTCTATTCCGAAAAGTTACAACCACCCTGAAGTGATCAATCTCATGCAAGGCTTACAACAATAACTCGTGAACGAAATTAACCGTGAAGTTAACGAACGGAAATAATGATTCGATAACAATGTATAATGGAGAATTGAATAATATTTGATTTAGTGGAGCTGACGCGTGTAATTGTTAAGTTAACATGACACGACCGGAGTTGTTTCCTTTTGCAGCTTTATGTATCCATGAAATCATAACTTAAACACTGTATTCCAATATTTGATCAATATCTAAGCAAATATATATACGCAATGTACCTATGTAAAATATAAGTTTCTTTTTTATGTAATGCAAAATGTTTTTATACGATCGCGTGTTACTTTTTCGTTTTGTACATATGAAGTATGAAAAATACGATGTTCGTGAAAGCACAATGCATGTATGACGTGAAATTATGAAGTCGACATAGTAAAGTAGTCGTAAAGTGAGTTGCGCCTCGTGTGTGGGGGGGAGGTGGTTCCTACTGGCCGCCTGTGATGAGAGAAGAGCCGCAGGGATCGTAAACGAGCCAGCCACTAATGCCGTTCTGACTCCGCGACACTTTTATCGTAAATCATAATGCACGACTATAAAGTAGAATAACAACGTCGGCATAAAATCCCTTTTTATGTTTGTGTCGCATTAAAATGTTGCAGAGCTTAACGAGATGCGATGTATGACTTACACACTTGACAAAGAATGATGCTTCGCTAACCATACAAAGCCTCACTCCTTTCTCACTCATTTCAAAATAATCTGCAGAGTGAATAAATGTATAGAAATGATACTAACACGTTTATTATACTTGTAAATATAGATCTTGTAGTCATCTTAATCCAATAGCCATTTCAGTTTACCTTAATTCACAGTTCGTGAACTACAATAGTGAGCAGTGGAGTTAAGTTAATAGCACTTTGTTGTCTCAACTACCTACTTACACGCCCGCAAAGATCCTTTCAGATTAAGCTGCACGGCCGTGGCTTAACTGCTAAAAGAGGGCTGCTACGGTGAAGCTTCTACGAGAGCTTGTGGAAGAAGGTGGCTACGGTACAGCTCCAATAAGAGAGCTATTATGGCATAGCTTCTACAAAACGTTAGTTACGGCATAGCTTCTACGAGAGAGTGGCTACGGTAAAATTTCTACTACAAAAGCAGGATAGTAGCTAGCTCATACGAGAGAACTGTATTGTACCTACATAGATTGTATTGGACTTAAATATAATATTGTAATGATGATTATATAGATACAGAGATATATAAGTATCACTTGTACGGCGGACGCCAAGTAAAGAGGACATTAATAAACCATTTAATTTTGCTTTTCCCATCGGAAAAATTTTTCCACCCCCAAATACTTCAATTATTGTTTTTGTTTTTGTAAAGCACATGCTTTTTATATTATTATTAAAAATTATCTTTAAATCTCTTAATGAAATCACATTGATTTGTGCCCCCGTGTCACATTTAAAATTAACGTTTTTATTCTCCACTCTAAGTGACTCTGTCCACACATTTTTATTATTATCAACTGAACAAACTAGTCATAAGGTCTGCACATCATTGCAGCTGTTATCAATATTATTAACTTGTTTTTTAAAAGTACATCCAATGCTAAAATGATTATATTTTTGACAATTGTGGCACACTTTTCCGAATGCGGGGCAATTTCTAGGTCCATGTTTAGTGTTACATTTTTTACATAGGTAGATGTTTTTGTTGTTGTCAGATGTCACGATGTCAGCTATACCAGAACCTCTTTCCACATACGACCAGCTTAAGTTGTGACCCTGTGATTCATCCGGGAAACCGAGGGCCGAATGCGTAACGGCCATGGAGTAGGTTTAAGATATCAAAATGTTAACTAGTATTTAGATTTATTGCAAGTTTGTCGTAATTTTAAGTTATCATGTACACATAATTAAAAAAAAAAAAAAAAAAAAAAAAAAAAAAAAAAAAAAAAAAAAGAAAGAAGGGATGATGTATTGTACCTACATAGATTGTATTGGACTTAAATATAATATTGTAATGATGATTATATAGATACAGAGATATATAAGTATCACTTGTACGGCGGACGCCAAGTAAAGAGGACATTAATAAACCATTTAATTATTAAAACTATTTTATTAATTATTAACTAAATAAATACTAACATAAATATAATACACGGCTACACATTTTTTTTGTGCACAACAGGTTTCCCTCATTACAGTGCACCCTCACACAGTCATTAACAAGCTGGAAAGAACTCTTTGACCAGATCTTTGAAAGATTTTAAATTAATGTACAGCATTGCTCTTTAAGAGGGCGATGCTACGGTATATCTTCGGGAAAAAAATCCTGTTATAGCAGAGCCTGTACATTAGGGTGATTTCTGTACAGTATATAACGAGAGGGCGGCTACGACATAGATTCTAAGCAAATTTAGCTTCTACAAGAACGATGGCTACGTCATAGCGTCTGCGATAGTGAGAATACTGCATGGTTTTTCGTAAAGGATGTCTACGGCATAGATACTGATAGATCTCTACTACAGCGAAACCTCTACGAGGTTTACCGGTTACCGCATAGCTTCTACGAGAGAGCATCAACGCTTTAGCTTCTGCGAGGGTAGCTACTACGAGATGGTGACTAACTGACTTCTACGAGAGGGTAACTACAGTTAGTTTCTACAGGAGGGTACAGCTTCTAAGACAAGGTAGCTAAACCATAGCTTTAGCGAGAAGATAGCTACAGCATGACTTATATAAGAGGTTGGTGATGGTGTAGCTTTTACGAGAGGGCGGCTATGGAAAAGTCTATACGCATTTTCAAAAGCAAAGCCCACTTATCATTTATGGTCTGTGAGCATGAGACCGAACTCGTAGAGGAGGAAAAACGTGCGTCTCGCTTTTTTGGGGGCGAGTGCTTCTGGCCGTCGCGTCACCCGTAAATTTATTGTTTGCGATAAATCTAATACATTAGTAAACAGGGCGGTAAGCTTTGCGAGTCATAATAAATCACAGCGGTGAATTGCGAATATTTGGGATTTTTTGTTGTATTTTTTGTACGCGCGGGCATTCCGCTACATTCACTCGTATTAGATAGATTATCTGGGATAAACGGCGGAATGGTTATACGATGAATGCTCACAGGATAAGCAGACAAATCCACTCCATGATCTGAATACAAATATATATCTATACTCGTATATATACGTAGAATAAATGATACTGCTAGAAGTAAGATCCAGTTGCTGTAAGGCTGGATGAACCGGTTTCTTATGGGGGAAATATTTTTTTTCACCCAGCGAAGAACACATTTGAAAATTCAACGATATTTGCATTGTGCTACGCTAGAAGTCAGACCCACTATCCCCTGATAACGACGAGTCTGTAGCATTGACTACTAGGTTGTATTGAAAAAAATCACACCTATAGTACATACAACCACTTCAATATGAAGTCGTTGGCCGGCCCTAATTGTGAAAATAAATAGGTTCTACACGCCCCATGCGACCCCTTCGGAGGCAATGCGACGATGAATTTAAATATATGTGCAGTTTAGTTTCGTTTTGCTTTTGCGTTAAGTGAAGAAATAAATACACTTTTTTAATGCGAAATACAAGTAAAATAAATACGCAAGCACGTTATGCAAATACAACACACACTTTAACACTTTTTATATGAAGGTAATTTGAAAGTTAAAATAAAGACAATTTCCAGCCGCTATAATTTAATACACAATTAAATTTATCTCACGATCGAGAAACTTTAAAATTACAGTCGTCCATTTATGTTATGAGTTTTTGTGTGTGTGTATGTGTTTTTTTTGTGGGGGCGTGAATTTACCTGATTCAAATTTTTAACCTAGTAACTTTCATTTTCTGTTCGCGGCCAAATTAAAATATACAGCGGGCAATAATTTATTTCCGATAACTTACGGAACCTGTATTTTTTTTAATCGATACTCGCTTACAAATCATAGCTATTATATTAATATCGTTCGAGTGTTACTAAAAAAAATATCCATTAACGTATCATTAAAAATGAGTTCCTCCTTAGGCAGATATAATTTAAATAATTTGTAAATTATGTATATAACTAGAATGTGAATAAAATTAGGTAAAATGGTGATTTCTTATACTTCAACAATAATTTATTTCTGAATACAAATAAAACATAAGCTAACTTCTCAGTTGTCTTTTATTTCTGAACCATTCAAGAATCATTTGATACATATACTAAATAGTGTAAGGTACTCATATTTTTTTTTTTATAAACTGATAGTCGAAATAAAGGATTTTGTTAATATGAGTGTAGGTATAAAATTAACTTCTGAATATCATTTTTGAACCAGTTTAAGAACATAACATGCTTAAGTATCAAGAAAAAATGTAATTTTAGCTGATTCTAAGTTGCAAAAATATGTCAACAGTCAAGCAACATCAATGAATGCAAATCGATTCCATTTGCAAATGGCAATGTTTTATATTCAATTTGTAAGAAGAAAAAATAGCACGATCTGTAGACTGAAAATAAACCACGGATGTGTTTACCTATAAAAAATGTTTATTCGTTGAAAAAAAAACAGATAATCAACGTTATGCAAAATGGAATTACGACTCAATAAAAGTGTATATTATTGTCATGACATGAATAGGTCAGACGCAAATGCAATAAAATAGAAGAACGGCCGTTTGGATTATGCAAATGACGTTGATTAAGCTCCGTGTTTATTAAATGATAAATCCACGCTCTTTATGGCGGACATAAAATACGAGGACGGAATTCATTTTTTCAAAACATAATAACGTTCGAAATAATAAAATATGTAACGACTCTGGTTTGGGATATCAAAATAAAATTATGTGCAAAAAAAGAAGATTATTTATACTTTTATTATTACTGAATGCAGAAGAAATACTGTTAAAATACAGTTTATAGAAAAATGATTTAATTGAAAGCAAACTGGTATTTATATTTATATAAGGTTGTATAGATTACATACATTAAAGTTGTCTCAATTTTTTTTTTTTAATAACAACTAAAGTTTCTTATTGATGAATTCTCACTCGTTTATCCATGTCTTCGATTTAGAAACTAAAAAGATAAAATGCACCATCTGATATCAACTTTATTGCTTTCATCGTTTGAAAGAGTGATACATAAAGCGTGTTATTTAAACATACTTATAACACGTAGTACTCGTTTTTTTTTCTTTAAACAGATATCTATCTCTACTAAAAAAATGTTAATGCAATTACGTAATTTGTTAATGCACAGTTTATACGAGACGGTATCATGGCGAGAGAGATAGGATCAAATAAAAAATGGAAAAATAATTACACGTGTGAGCTGTAAAAAAACTTTTCTGTACTTGGGAATACTCAACACTACATTTAAAAGACAATGGGGTAAAATTTATGGAGCGGTCTTAATTAATTAAACCGAAAACGTAATTATTTTTTAATTGCGGTCTTTTCAACGGGCATAGCGATGGCCAACTGCTGTATAAGAGAATATATTAATTTCCTGTGAGGAAGAAAAAGAAAAATGATCTGAAGCCCTTTATTAGTGAAAAGGTTTTCATTATTAATCTGGTTTAAGGACAGTTTTCTACACAACAAAATAAGGTTCAAGGCTGATTTTGGTTTAACTGAAAATAACAAAGATTTTTCTAGAAAGATTTCATGATACAAAATATTGCTTACATAAATGTAAACAGTGACACACAATACCTTGTGTCAATTTGAAAATTACTATTATGTACGTTGAGACATTTCACACCGTTTCGTCATACTTTAACTGTGTGTGTACCGAGTGTCCAAATGATATGTTTGAAAGTGAGATAAGATGGCGTTATTCATCATTGATAGCTATACGAGCATAGCATGGTTAACTGTATTCAGCCGCACAGTGGTGCAACCAGGCATATTCAAGTGGCCAATTTTTTTAAGGTAGCATTGAATATTGAAATATTCTCTGATACGATGCATCGTGATTGTTTTAATTTCTCAGTTGTAAACTTAATTTGAATAATGAAATTCCGTAAAATAAGCTGTGCAAATTTTAAACATGCTTTTAATCCACTTACGTATTTTTTGTCTCACTGTAAATTGGAATTAATTTATTAAAGAAATAAAAATACTTTTGAGAAACAAATTAGAATGCTTGATTATACAAACTACGATTATATTAATTAAATAAAACACTGTTTCAATTCACTTTTATATTCTTTTAATTTTGTCTAACGTTTTCGCCTAACAAGGCATCATTAGGACAATGACAAATCAAATTAGTGTACACCACCAAACCCTTAAAAATATTAAAATACGATTAGTTTTCATACAGAATCAACTAAAACCAAGTGTTTATGGGTTTGTGCCCAAGTACAATCTGATACTTATTTGCTATTAAAGTAAAATACACACGTAAATAATTGTACGCTGGAATACTTAGAACAGCTCTGAAGTGAATAATTACATGTAATGTACGGCTTTAGTATGGATTCGCCTCAGGTTGTGGGGTAAGCGGCGTGCGGCCATTTCCCAGGAACGCTCCACACTGTACAGAGATATCGCTTTAATGACAACGTTAATAAAACCCGTTCCGGCATGTTGCATTGCCTGGCTAATTACTAACATATGCAGGTTAATGCTTTAAACAATTTATTATCTCGTGAATAATTCATCAGCACAATGGTCGAAAAGTCATGACGGGGTAAAATTATTTATTGGCCGGGTTGGCATTACGCTACGGCCCATAGTCAGCGTAAACCAGTACCCTAAGTACACATAAAGAAAGCGTATAAACTCAAACGTAGCTTTTTACACAACAAAAGATTATAAACTAAAAAAGCGTCTTTAGTGAGAGTTTTAGTTTCCATACATTTGAGTGAAACTCTATGGATGAGTTTAAGCGAAAGGATTTGTACTTGGGGTGGAGTGCTCTTTGTATTTACATAAATCGCAATTATTAATATTGTATACGCGGTACAAGTCTGCAGTTCCACTTGTTTATAAGTGAATGCATTGCTACACAGTAAATATGCTGCACATAAATGGGAGAGGAATGTAATTAAAACAAAGTGCAAAAGTGGGATAAAAACTTGTAGATTGTTATTCATAATTAAATTTTATTACTCGGAAGCTTCGAGAGGGAAAACTTTTTTCTACAAACCCCTCACTAGAAAAGGTCTTGTTAATTAGATTTATAACTTGCGATGCGTACTGACGCTCATTTTTTCTATCTAATAAGTAGCGAGAGTTTTGCACCTTAAATTTTAAAGAAGTCCGTGAGGGAGACTCTTTTAATTTGTAAAAATCTAGGACGTAAAAAATCTTTTTACCTGGCTTATTTATGGGCACGAGGCTCAAACTCAAAAAAATAATTTACTTCACCAATAATCACCCACATTACAGGGAAGGACTACAAGATTTGTAGCGTTTATGTTCATCAAAGATTTCGGTTTTTATTTTGTAACTACACAGGCAGCATGTGTATGTGCGAACTTTCACGTGTCTGCTGTATGAATGCATTTTGTGTGGATTTTAAATGAAAGGTTAATACATATAGATATAGGCAGAAGTCTACAAGACCAAATAAAAATGCTTGTTGAGATACGAGTACATTGATATGAGTTGCCTTTGTTTTGAGGCACTTATTATACCATCAATGTATGGAAGAATGTTATTTTACTTGAAAAATATGGTTGCGCATAATTATACACCTTAAGGTAATTCATTGATCGTAATTGGATATCAGAGCCTACTCAGTCGTTTTATTTGTTCCAACATTGTATTACACGGCAGGTAGGATTTTTATTTATGGCTCGAGTGGAATTTAATATTCCCGCAAAGGACATATTGTATCATAGCAGAGAGCCAATCGCGTCTCACGTTTAACGCGCGACCATAAAAAGCGAAAACTGCGCTTAAAAAGTCGTTAGATTGCATCATTCGAGGGGAAGTAGGGTGACGGGGGCCGGGGAGGTAATGCATCTAATGAAAACATCACTCAGTGATTAGCGGCGGCTAACTGCAGGTATTCATTACATAATTATCGGCGTGTTTGCACAGCGAGTTATCTGTGAATACTAATAGCGCTATGCTGTTAGTAGAGGAAAGGCGAGGCGAAATAGACTCCGTAACGTTTGATAGTCAATGTAAAATAAATACACATGTTATTTTTTTTTTTCAATGTTTATGTATTAAATATTTGGCGAATAGTTGCCTCATATTTCTGATAGTCTCTCTTTGTTATAAGTTTAATCTGATGTTTAGTTATTCTATGGAAATGAGGAAAAAAGCCAACTTGATCAAATTAAAATTATCATTCATGGCGATGGCGTGTGAAATTTCATGATTAGGTGCGTTATGGAGTTCAAGCTTTTTTATACTTTAAATATGCAAATGCGAAAGGAAAAATAAGAAAGCGAGGACCGTGGAATGATTAATCAGATTGGGGAAATTATTAAAGACAAGGAGAAACAGAATTGATGAAAGTGAATAATGTAAATGGATTATACAAGGGCAGAAAATAAATGAAGGCGATTCTGCGGAGGCTCCGGCTACTCTTAGCGGAACGGCGAGAGAGTGACAGTGATAGTTGCAGTACAAGGCATTGATGTTGCTTTTCTATAAGAGCTACTATTAGATGGAAAATCACAATAAATTATAAACTTTATTTTTCATCTTAGTTACTTATTCGTTCTTTTGGTGTACTTTTAGTAAGACAAATTTTCAGTAGCGGATAGACAACTAAGCTAACTCGTTTGAAGGTGAAAAAAATATTGATTTTATTTGAATAAACATCTGAGTCCCGGTCGCTCATATGCTCATGTGCCCCACCTTCCCCTAGATGTAAATCTATTAGTAGAACAGCGATCGGAATTTCATAAGGCATTTTTTTATTTTTTTTTTATTGACTAGGAGGTGATAGGCACTACATCACGAAATGGAGCGGATGCCATACGAACTGAATTATTTACTAATAAAACATGAATAAAACATTTAAAAACAGATTTACTACAAACACACTACATGTGGGCAACTCATTTGTAAATGAAATTAATATTGTGATATCTAGGTTGTCGGAAATGTATAATTCATCAAGGTTTGTTCTGTTTTGTTGCTGTTGAAATGTTTCATTAGCAAATACGAATTTGATATGTTAATAAAAATATGCAGATGCACCTACTCTATTTCACAATACTAAACGGATGTAGGTTTAAACAAATACAGCTGTTTTTACCACAAAGTAAGACATAAAAAAACAATGTTTAATTCATACACAAAAACATCGAAATGAGTAATAAGTAATTAAAGTGTAGGTATAATCATAAGTACAAATACTCGTACATGTAGGTAATTGCGTAAACATAAGTTTTTTATTGAAATAATAATTGAACGTAACGAGAGTTAATTTTTTGTGTAACAAAGGTAAAATATTTTGGAATTAACGAATCGTATTAACGGCCCGGCATTTCAATTATTCCCCGATAATGAGGCTTTATAGATAATTAACCTTTCATAATAAAACGATGCTCGCATGTGTGTATTTGAATAACAAACGATGTGGAAATAAAATGAAACCACGATATTTATTTTAATTAAAATCAAATTTAATTAAGCGGAAATAAATTAATCAAAAGAGCAAATACAATTTAAAAACCAATTTAAATAGTTTAACGATTTAGAAAGTATAAAATATCTCCGAATCAAAAACACATAAAATAAATAATCGAATTGCGCAGGTTGATTAAAGAACGGCTGATTTATTTAGACATCAGAAATGTGTATTAAAAAATACATTCATAAAATGGCATCGAGGCCGAACGCATAAATAAATGAAATCACATTAATATCTTTGGAATTGAAAATTTACGAGTCGATTGATTTAACATATCTGCAATATAAATGTGTAGCAAAAATCTAGATTAATAGTGAAACGAATCTAGGACACGAATGAAAAGATACTTCAGAAAATCGTTCACGCAATGCTTTAAATATTTCGTTTTTTTCATAATCTTTCAGGCTTTCGAAATTTATTCTATAAAAGTGGAAAAATTTTAATGTCGTAGACCTCAATTACGTTCTTAAAAGAAACCTTGATTGCGATTATATGTTTCCTTTGCTATTCGAAAGCCCATTTTATTTTCAGGGCTGCTTTGATATTTCGATGAATCTTTTTGAAACCAACATTTAAAAAACAAGACTTCACAATTAAATAACATTAAGAAGCAAAAAGGATGGAGTGTATTGCATTTAAAACCCAACATGTCTTCTTTTTCATTTTAAAATACATTATCATTATTTATACTCCAATTTTATAAGTATGAAAAGCTTTCCCTGTTATCAAGATAAATGAGAAATTAAACAGATACGTATAATGGAAAAACAGCTGTGGGCTCGTTTTCGATTTGAAAGTCGATAAATAAATCGAGGAAGCGGAATGCCATTATTAATGAATATTGCACAGCGAGCATTTATTTCTTTGAGCGGAATTTTAAATCAATACGTTTATTGCACAATCCTAATGCAATTATTTATTGTGTAAAGTTGTGTTGTATACCCAGTATAAAACTTTACGTTCAAACTCAACCATAGCTGTACGTAAACTGAAACAGCGCCTCTAGGGAGCGGTTTACTTTTACTGTTTTTTTGTTGGTTGAATGCTACGGGTGAGTCGCGAGGTGCTGTTTCATACTTGGGTTACAGTGTTGCTGGGATATTGTAAACATGCCGAGTTTCCGGATGACGTAGCGCGTCAATACAATAATGTAAACAACGCACCGGACACGGAGGAGCTGGGCAACGCTAATAAATGCCCTGGGCTGTTTCATGTTATGGTTATGCAAGTGATATAAAAATATAGATATTATGTACTACAATAATTTCAACCAGCGTAGACGAATTACACATTACGGGTACACCACAATAAATCTGTCTGATTCTTTTAATGGTTAGTTTTTTTTAGAAACGTTCTGAAAAAAACTGATTAGATTCAAATAAACTTTATGTAAGGTGACAAGGTATTTTTAATGAGTTGTAATTTCATGATATTGAAATTGCTTTACTATTGAAATTGCTGTACTACGCACTCGTAGTTGAAACTAAACAGTTGAAAACCACTGTTTTCAACTGTTTCAATTTATTTTTTCATAACAATTTGGCGTCTGTTTGTGGGCATGGATCTAATATAAATGTTAATATATCTCTGCAACTTTGATTATGGAAAGGTAGTGCCTTGTTGTGCTAGTCATATTTTGTCTCTGTTGTGCTAGTCATATTTTGCCGAGCCGATCTAATCTTTGAATGTTTTTTTTTACTTCTTGAAAACACTCTTCGGTTTTGTAAAACAGTAAAAATCAAACGTTGCCATCATTCTCACCCCCCCTCCTCCATTAGCGAATGAAACATCGAGAGTGTGTGTTCAATAAAGCTCCTAATTGCAAGTTTACCTGCCGTCAGCGGCGATGAGTATCGTAGCATGAAAATCACGTGCACAGGAATTACTAGTACACAGTAGCGCTGCGGCGAGCATTGCGGAACTAAAGATAGGCAATTATTCAATGAATACCTGCTATGAATTATATCAGAAGAGAAAAAGCGAACATACTGTAGTAAAAACTAAACTAGTTTTTTTAAAACTAAGCTACACATATAGTGTAACTTCTTGCCGCGTTATCCCCGAAGGGGTCGCATGTGGCGAGTTGAACCTATTTATTTTTACAGGTAAGGGGGCCGGCCTTACGCCAACCACTTGAGTTGAAGTGGAAGTTTCCCAGCTCCCGAGAGTGCTGGTACTCATTTCTAGTGAAGGCTGAGTAAACCTTGCCGGTATTTTATTTTGGGGTTTGAAATAAACACCGAAACGGGAAATCATTTCTGACACCCTCGGCGGGATTCGAACCCGAGCTTTCGGCATGGAATGCAAGCACTCTACCACCTGAGCTATCGACCGGCGTAAATAGTAAATTTAATGTATTTACAAAATTCATTGCTTGATGACGGATATATAAAATCTATAATCTAAGTTGCAAGGATATATTCATTCAAAGCTCTCAGATGTATGCCCACAAACAAACACGTGTAGTTCGCGCTTACAAATGCTGATTGTGTACTTACAAAAAAAAATCCAAACCTCAAATGAACATAAGCAACTCTTGCTGACATTCCCTGAAACAGGGGTGACATTGGCAAAAGTGAACCAAGTTTTTACGGCATGGGGGGTCAGCCTCATACCAACTAATTTGTCAAAGAACAATAATTATTACTTTTATCAATTGTATAAATTGTGAAAGAAATTGATGTAGAACTCAAGAGAAAAGAGAGTGAAGACAGCGTGTTCCTTTCGATATCATCGTATCAGAATTGTTGGCATCGTATGCATTTTCATGTAATTGTATAACTACATGGCTATTTTAAGGGACAAAGAACTGTATTTATGTTGCTTACCTTGGCTATTATCTTTACTTTTGGTACTTTACCATTCACGTACTTTAGAGTTGTTGGCTAGGATACAAATAACAGATGGATTGGCAAATCTATGACATTAATGACGCTATGGTATTTGACACCAAGATTTAATCTCATCAACTTTGTCTTGTGTAAGTAATTACACAGAATCCTGCATAATCACGATATGATTACTCTGCCAATAGCACGCCTCCTTTGTCGGAACAAACCGCGCGTTTGTCGCCGCTCGCATTAATTGCATTCCCGCGTCAAAGGTGATGAGCATTGTGACGCATCACTGCCTACTGCCTACCAAACATCACGTGGAAACTCAAACATAGCGTTGAGCAGAAAATAAAAGACAGGATGGCGCTAGCAAACCAAGCATTTATGAAAAATACAACCTTTTGTGTAATACACTTTTAAAACTGGAGACAAGAAAGGGATCACGAAAGCTTTTGTTTGAAGCATTTTAGTGTACGGCTGCGAAACCTGGAAAATCGAGAAATACAAAAAGGACCGTCTGGAGACTTTCGAGATGTGGATTTGAAGGAAGACGATCAAGACTTTATGGGTTGAAATGAAGTCCAATGAAAAGGTGTTGCAGGAAGTAGAAGAAAGAAGAGAGCTCGTAAGCCATATTTTAAAGACGAAAAACAAACTAATAGGACACTCGATTGGATAGTGTCTTTCTTAGTAACATATTTGAAAGCTAAATCTTAAGAAGACGAACAAGAGCTCGCTCAAGAACTTCATACTCCCAGAATTTAACGCAGCTTATGGATGTCTCGTCCTATTCGCAGCTTAAGAGGATGTCACACCCAACAGAGACAGACGGCTAGCACTGCAAGGCAATGCCTTTCAAAGATGATGATGAGCGTTTGGCAAAAATAATACGGAAAACAGCGCCTCTCATGATTATTTTAGTTTTTATACATTATAAGTAAAACAATATGGTTGAGTTTGAACGTGAAGCTTTATACTTGGGGTATTGGATTGAGCTGGCGCTAAAAGGAAAGGCCTCCAAAGCGCTATCAGAATTCTACGCTGATTTGAGCTACATACAATATAATCGATACGCAGATGGAGGGAACAATAGAAAAACGAATTGACTACAAAGAGACATTTCAATGAATGAGAAATCTATCTGTTATTTATTATTTTTCAAGTATTGCAAAAAAAGTCATTCGAATATTGGATATATAAAGAGCAGATATATATTTAAGCGCCGTTGCAGTGACAGTAGTCACGAAACGGCGCTATAAAAATCATCATCATCATCATCATCATCAGATACAGGGATACCATATTTCGTAGGGCCTATACGTTTGTCACGTTTGAATCACCTCCAATTTAATAGCTTTATGATCTAGTACATCAAAAAATATACTAATGAATTCATGATTTCAGTTACCTTAGCTTTGATCATAGACGCCATGTAGTCTAAAAGATCAAAACCTCACAAACTATTAACTGACAATTGATGATGAACAGTTTTAAACAAATAGCTAACACCTTCCAACTTTTCATCTGTAAAACGTAAACTCAGGGATTGAACAATGCCCATTGAAAATGTGTTTATCATGTAAGGGACAGCTTTCTAAAATAAAAAACCCGCTTCCTACATTTAGCAATGCTTTCTGCTAGTATTGCCAATATTTGTTCGCAGGAAGTACACACAATAGTGGAGGACATCCATAAGTCATGTGAGATGCGATTAGGCAGAGAGCGTCGTCACTCTCAGAGGCTGTCTGCCTGAGATTAGGAGCTAGGCGCTGGAGTTATGTGGGTGTCTAACCGTTGCTCACAACGGCAGCTAACAAGCCGAGGATGACTCCCAGCGCAGCGATGACTGCACTCGGGCATAAATAATCTGCCTACGAGCACTGCCTGTGATATTAATAATGTATAAAGACTTGGCCCCCATGTTGCTAGTTCGGGAAAAGGGATAAATGTTTCACGGGCACTGTGAGGTTAATCCAATTTAACAAAATGAACTCGAAGATTGAATTTATGGAAACAAATCAATTTCAATAGATAAAGATTTAAACATACTCTCAAGTTGGAACTTAAAATACCCTTGTCATAAGGACCTTCTTAAAATACTATGAGAATAGTGGATTGGAAGGACATCATAAAGCTACTTAATTATCTAAAGCTCCTCGCGTTTGGCAGGCTTTCATAAACTCCCTTATAAATATTTTCAACAAGTTAAAATCTGAAACTTGTATCTTACCCGTAAACGAAAAGCTTCAATCTCCATTTGTCATCACTTTAGAGGAAAAAACCAACAATCATTTCAACGGAAAATAAAAAAAAAAGATTTTTTTTTTTGACAAAGGCTCGTAGAGTTTAACAAACCTCGGAAAAATATTATTTATGAGCCTCCTTCAATCAATCACAAACAACGCCAAGCCATCTTCTTCCAGATATTCTTTGACTATTTACCCGCCATCGAGCTGACACGTCAAAGACTCTTCTACCAATTGTGAGCATACAGTGTAGAATGTAATAGTATTTGGTATCCACCATGGGCTCCTGGAATTTGGACCCCTAGCTTCTGTTGTTGTGGGGTCCATGCAAACAGCCGTCCTGGCATAATCTCGTTAGTACTGGGTATGGTAGCGATGGGAGGAACCCGAGCGTGGTTCTGCGAATTACGAGGACGATATCCGTACATATACAAGTATGATATCCGTGCAGGTGAGTACGATATCCGTATATTACAATACGTTGCACGAAGTCCGAACATGTTAGTCCGACATCCGTGTACACAAGTGATCTTTACAAGAAAAATATCTGTACAATATTTGCACATTAGAGTACATTACGATATCCGTACACACACAAGTACGGTATCTGTGCATTATGGAAAAATAAAATGTCCTTAGAATACAAGTACCATATCTATAATCCAAGTCGCAAAGATACGTTAACATTTACGATTCATATTCAATGCACGCCCACAAGCATACACGTTTGAATTTGCGTTTACACACGCTGCATGTGTAATTAAAAATTTAACTAAACCTCAGCGATCATTAACCTTGCAACTCTTGGCGTCTTTCGCTGAAGCACTGGTGGAAATATGAACCATTTTTTTACAGCACGGAATGCCAGCTTCATACTAACCATAGCATTTTAGTGTGATGAAATATCCTCACATAAAAGTCCGATATTCAAATGCACGATATTCACATCTAGGTACAATATCCTTACACAAGTACGGCATCCGAACAGCACAGTGCGATATCCGTACATTATAGCACAGTACGATATCCATACATCCGCACATATAAGTGCGATATCCGTAGCCCCCACGTATGAGTACGATATCCGTGCATTAGTACGGGTTTATGTTCATAATCGGAATCACGAAGTGGAATTTAATCCAATAAACACGGGTTCTGTAGTGAGTGTGCTCGTGGCTGTATACGAACACGGCTCGGAATGATTTAGAAGCGCATTAA